>JAMALA010000011.1:0-424545 GCA_023628255.1 Cystobasidium sp. 2NF920
GTTAGTACTAGAGCTAAAGCTCCGTTGTATTTCGCTTGTTCTTTGTAACTTGCAATGAACAATTAAATCCAAAAAAAGGGTTTTTTTATCGCGCAGACCTGGATGAGCACAAAACATTATGATGCACAATTTATACGTGATAATGCTCTGAACATACACTGTTCCATTCTTATACACCAGCCGGTCCTCATACCTTGTCTAGATCTGCTTCGAGCGAAGGAAATCTGAAACCGCGCTCTGGGGAGAAACTTCCAAGTTCCGATTACCTCTGGACATAGCTAACTCAGCTTTTGGAGTTTCGGAGTCTTCTGGTACGCAGCGGACCTGGGCTCTGGGAGCCTGACCCTCCTGCTGGTAACGGGCAGTTCATGCAGAGTAGGCCTTTCGGTCGGCCGAACCGAAAAACCACGTGACATTGGCTGTGCATCGCGGTACTTGTATTGCAGGCAGTATCGTGCACTTGCAATCGTATACACAGATCTCTGATTCAGTCAATTACTTCCTATTTGTCGGTGTATGGTTAGGATGTGTCTCAACAATGTGGAGATATTCATTCGATTTCCCACAGGGCATGAGTCCCGCTTTGACTTGTACACCAACTTGAAAGCAAATTGTTATCGGGTCATCAATGACATGTGAGAAAAAAGAACATATAACGTGCACGAAACGCGGCCATAGTCACAATAACCGCACATTGTAACTTTACGACCCTGTTATTTTGCGGGGCAGTCTTTCAAGATGTTCCCTCCAAAAAGTCTCCAACGCTGAGGCCGAATGGCACTCCTGATGTAGCTATAAATCGACATCGCAAGACAGTCATAAGCAACACTTGACAAAGCCTGTTCAAAAGTGCTCAAGATATTCGCATTGCGAGTCGCCCTATTTCCTGGCCTTTTCTAGTGATGGTTGGACATCACGTTGATGGTGGCGAACCACACGCACTTTTGTACAGAAGCATTCCCTCTCTGCAGGACTTTCTGCCTCTTACAAAATTTGCTTTTCGAGAACCATGATTTAATTGACGTAGCAGAAGGGACCTCAATTAAGTCATGGTTCTCGAAAAGCGAGTTGCCCTCAGACTTGCCACTCCTAAAGTGATGTTCAACCATCATGAGAAAACGTCAGGGACCAGGCGACTCGTAATGCGAATATCTTGTACACTTTTGAACAGGCTTTGTCAAGTGTTGCTTATGACTGTCTTGCGATGTCGATTTATAGCTACATCGGGAGAACCCTTGTCACGTTCACACAGAAACGTGATCGACCTTCGCGCCCGTGTTTACCAGCTGCTCAGTAGTACTCCAACAGCGACAGCCATGCATTTCGATCTGCAGGAGGAAGTGCAAGCGCTTCAAGATGGAACATATGCGATTGAGCACGAGCTGGCCGTCAAGAACGCGCGTCCGGGTCAGGTGGACGTGGCTTTAGATGGTGAGTTGGGAGCAGGAACAGCGTCTAGGTCAATACTGAGCCGCACCAATGTAGGCGCCATCGATGCCATAGCAGGCTCATCAGAATCAGTGACCGACGACCAAGTATTTGATACTTTCCGCAGCTTGCTCAAGTGCGTTACCGTCCTAAACGAGAGTCTCTCGCCTACTGTGTGATGTTGATCGACTCTGTTTGTTCAGATACTCAACACACCTCGAGCCAGTACAGCTGTCCAAGATCCTGGACGCTCTCACGACCGCCTTCCAAGCTGAAATAGACGCAACAACGCGTGATGGAGTGGATCTTACCGACCCTACAGCTTACCGGTCGCATCGGACAACTCTCGAAGTCTACGCTTTCTTGTTGATGTGGTTTGTCCAAGCAGCAGAGAGGTACATCAACACAGCAAGAACGGGTGATGATGGAGAACAGACGACGGCTACAGGAAAGAAGAAGGTGCGTTCCTCAAGCCGCCTCCACGTGGGAATGATGGGCATATCGGTATTGACTTGTACTTCGTGTTTAGGGCGGCAAGGGCAAGAACGCAAAGGCTAACGCGGGAAAGGGAGATTTCGCATGGACAGACCAAATACAATCTGTTCTTCTACTCTTCTCAAAGGCTCTCCGCTTAAAGACCGAGCGAATATGGCAAACTACACAAGAGCGCGATTCTTTCGTAGGCTGCTTCATCAAACCTACAAATAGACTAGCCGAAAGCGAGACATACATGAAGAGCAACGATATCAAAATGGCAATCTACAAAGTATTTTGCTTGGCTGCTAAGAACCATGGTCAAGCTTTTGGAATCCAGGTACTCATCATGCAGAACTTGACGGCGTATGAGCACTTGCCTGAACCCATGGCGGAGCTCGTCACCATTCTTGTCAAGGAATTCGACTATGCCCATCTTGGCGAAGAGTTGCTGAGGTGAACAAAGCCAGGAATGAGCTACAAAATGTCCATTTCTAATCATACTTTGCACAAATACAGAGAGATCGCAAGCAAGAACTTCCCTGGAGGAGCCGATACAAAGGCTCAAAGGCCGTTCCCGCGGTTCCTCGTCAAACTATCTGAGCTGTGTCCACGGCTGGTACATAAGCAGATGGTCGTGCTGCAGACACATCTAGACAGCGAGGTGTGTTTTCATCGCCAGCGCCACTTCCCGCTGCTATATTAGCTGACCATGAATTCCAGAGTTATCCCATGCGCAATGCTATCATCGAAATCCTAGGCAATCTGATTCGAGAACTCATAAATTCAGAAGAAGAAGGTGAACCAGGACAACAGAAGCGTGAGCTGGAGAACTTCTTCGGTCTACT
This sequence comes from Cystobasidium sp. 2NF920, assembly GCA_023628255.1. Classification (NCBI taxonomy): domain Eukaryota; kingdom Fungi; phylum Basidiomycota; class Cystobasidiomycetes; order Cystobasidiales; family Cystobasidiaceae; genus Cystobasidium; species Cystobasidium sp. 2NF920. The sequence goes on from JAMALA010000011.1 coordinate 2,751, forward strand.
CTTTGATCGCTTCCTCGACATCAACGCCTTTGTACGAAGCAAGGTCGTCCAAGTCTTCCTGAAAATTCTCGATATCCATACGAATCGATTCGCGGATGCTCGGTTACGCTTAACTGCCCTCGCGGTCCGATCACTCGAGGACAAGACATCGACAGTCAGGAAGAATTGTATCGCTCTACTCGTCAAGCTTATCCTGACCCACCCGTATGGCGCTCTTCACGGAGGCGAGCTCGACCTTACGAAGTTCGAAGAAGGCTACAAGCGGGTATGCGATGAGCTAGCTCCGATGGAGGCACCTTCTCAAGAAGTGCTTGATGCCATGGCAAATGATGATGTGGTCGTCGATGATGCAGATAAAGAGAATGCAGAGGGCAAAAGCACTACTGAGAACGGCGTCCCTCGAGTCAAGCGCGAGCCTCTCGACGAGGATGCGATCGCAGACAGCGATGAAGAGTCTTCCGACGAGGATGAGACACGCGAGGAAAGACGCGCAAAGGCATCAGCTGCCAAAGCTGCACAGAAGCAACGAAGACAAAGCAATGGCGCTCCACGCAAATCAGATGTCGCTATTGGTGCTGCTTTCGCCCGACTAGACCAAGACAAGCTTACCAAGCTCCGCTTGACGAAACGTTACTACTCGGACGCTTTGACTTTCATCGCGGAATTGGAGAAGGCTGTGCCATTGTGCGAGACATTGCTGGCCAGTAAAGTGAAGAGCGAAGTCCTGGAGGCAATGGAGTTCTTTAAGGTCGCGTACGAATACAAGCTGGAATCAGCAGAGGTAGGGCTCGCCGAATGAACATGATTTCTGACTCTTCCTGACAAGAATTCTGCAGTCTGGCGTGAAACGCATGCTGCACCTCGTCTGGTCCAAAGACAATTCGACCGTTGAGGATGGTCAAGAGATCCGAAGTATCAGATCTAGACTTATCGAGTGCTATCGTTCGCTGTACTTCGATCCTCTGCGCGACTTGTCGCCTGTCGAGAACGTCAACAGAATCACCAAGAACATGATCTCGTGAGTCCCCAGAACAAGTGCAACCGCTACATAGAATCTGACACTGCTCATACACCAGTCTCACCTTCGGCGCAACTCTAGCAGAGCTGACATCGCTAGAACAGCTGATGATCACACTTGTGACTGAGGATGCGGTGCATGACGACATCACTGCCAAGCTCTGGCAAGTCTACAGTGAGTGCCCTTTAAAGTCTGTTGAACCAGGATGAAGGACTGAGCCAATGTTACAGGTTCATCGAAAGACATCCCCAAGCATCAGCGACGTGGTGCCATTCTGATCATAGGCATGCTTGCTGCTGCTAAACCAGAGATGATATCAGAACATATCGATCTTCTGCTCAAGATTGGCTTGGGTCCGCGAGGAAGGGTATGCAATCTATCATGTACTGTACAACCCTGGCAGCTATTGAATCCTTTCGTTTTACCAGTCGGATCTCGTACTTGCGAAATACAGCTGTATCGCCCTCCGCCGACTTGGTGGCAATCAGAAGAAGGTCAAGGGAGCCTTGTCAGATTCTACTGTCCGCTTGCCAATGGACAACCCGGTCTTCGAGCGACTGAAGGATATCATCGAGAAGACGACGGAAGACCAGGAGTGGTTCAGCATGGCCGAACAAGCTATCAATACCATCTACGTGCTAGGCGAACAGCCGGACGCGTTATCAGCCTCTATTATCGAGGATCTGACGAGGCGGGTGTTCGGAAATGCTGCGCAGACCGATAACAATGCTGCCAAGAAGTCTTCGACACCTGAGGTGGCGACGCAACTCGATGAAGAGGCCGCTGAAGCGTCTTCTGCCGAGGCCAGTGAGCAAGTCAAAGAGGGCTCAACGGAAGATGAATCAGCGGCAGCATCAACATCAGCTACGCCAAAACCCTCGACAGGTCGACAGATGGCCAATGCCTTCCAGCTCGCCCAACTACTTTATACAGCCGGACACGTCTCCGTTCGTCAATTACTGCATCTGGAACTGGCAGAGCGAGAGTTTAAGCGGCGGAAAGCGGAACTGGAGAAGAAGGACAGCTCGAAAGCTTTTAGTACAGAAGAATTGGACCAAGTCGTTGGGTCGGTCGAAGATGACATTGCGGATTTGGTCATGCATGCAAAGGAGAAGGAGCTTCTTTATGCTCCGGAAGCACTGCTTTCCATTTACGGTCCGATGGCAGTTGCGATCTGCTCGCAGCCGAAAGTGTACAAAGTGAGTTGGCCCACGACACTCTGAAAGCATCCCAGGGACTGATGGACGCTCGTCTGCAGAACAACACGCTGCGAATTGCTGCAGTCTCGGCAATGTGCAAGTTCATGTGCGTCTCGGCGCAATACTGCGAAGACCACTTGATGCTGCTCTTCAAGCTCCTCGAGACGGCAACAAACCCCATCATCCGCAGCAACATCGTGATTGCGCTAGGTGATATCGCAGTGTGCTTCAGCACTTTGATGGATCAGAACAGTGATCGTCTATATGCAGGATTGACAGATCGCGACATGACGGTTAAGAAGAACACCCTCATGGTGCTCACTCATTTGATCCTGAACGGAATGATCAAAGTCAAAGGTCAACTAGGAGAAATGGCTAAATGCCTAGAAGATGACGATAATCGTATTTCGGATCTGGCTAAGCTCTTCTTTGAGGAATTGTCGACAAAAGAAAATGCTATCTATAACAATTTACCGGATATCATCAGTCATTTGTCAGTTGGTAAGCATGCGGTTGACGAGGAAATGTATCAGAGGATCATGAAGTATATCTTCCGATATATTGAAAAGGTAAGAACGAATCGCAAACGTTATATGCTTGGGGAGAAAGAGACTCTGAAGCTGAAAATTCATTCTGGTACATATAGGAAAAACAAGCCGAATCAATCGTCGATAAACTTTGCCAGCGCTTCAGAGTCGTCACGGACCCACGACAATGGCGTGATATTGCATTCTGCATGTCAATGCTACCTTTCAAGTCCGAACGCTCAATCAAGAAGTTAGTTGATGGATTACCATTCTATCAAGACAAGCTCAAGGACGATACCGTCTACAGGCTATTCACCGAGATTTTGAACAAGGTGAGCATATTCTCTACTCTCTTAACAACAGTGTGAAATGCAAATACTAACTCAAACTTTGATGTGATGTTGCACAGGCCCGATCCAATAAGGCTGTGAAGAACGAGACTGAATTACTTGAATTCGAGCGAGCTTTGGAAGAGCACAAACGCCTCGGACAGGAGAATGCTGCCATTGAACAGAAAGCCCAGAGAAAGACAAAGCGACGTGCTGCTGCTGCTGCTGCTGCACCAACGCGAGGCCGTGGAAGAGGTAAGCGAATCCTGGCACTGTGACTATTTGATGATCGCTTGGCCATCGGGCTGATATTGGACCTTTGTTGATAGCTCGTGTTCAGCGGAGCGAAACACCACCATCGTCGCCAGAACGGTGAAATTCCCGACAGAGCTCAATTCCGGCTGAGTATTTACGAGTACAAGAGCTTTATTTTCCTTCGATTTTCTTCGTTTCATCAATCGTGTGCTGTTATACAGATAGGTAAACTGCTGCTTGTTGTCTGTCAATTACATAGACCAACCCTGCATTTATGGGTAATCATGTTGTTCTATCGCAAGTACCAATGTACTTTTCCGTCCAATTACTAAAATTAAGACTCCACGCGTGCTTCTAAGTTTATACTCGAAGGAGGGTGCATCTCCACCGGAGTTCTGGGTCTATATCCATCATTCATATCATCATCATACATGCCAGCTGGGGGTTCTTGCCATTCCTCCTTGGGAACAGGTAGTACCAGTCTAAAAGCATCACTTGAATTAAGGTAGAATCGATGTAACCTTTTGAGACGTATAAAACCTAATCTTTGATATAAGCTCAAAGCGCCTTTATTTGATACTTCTGTTTCGAGAACGATCTGAATTGAGCAGAGAGCAAAGAATTAGGGTAGATTAGGTTGAAGAAGTTAATATGAGGGGTTGGAAAGGAAGGAAATGATCAGTCCTACTATACATTTTTGTTTCTTTTTCTGCTAGTAATAAGCAAAGAGTCTGCTTGTAAGACTATAAACTGGAATCTAAAACTCACTTCTTGTGCTCCTTCTTGCTTCATTGTGCGAATAGCTTTCTCTACCAAAGTAGTAGCTAAATTACGAAGTGAAGCAAAAGGGGGGTTTTCTGTATCAGCTCTTATTGCCCATCAGAAAGTCACTATTCACTATTCACAATCCCAAGCCGAAGCAGGTGAAACCCTGTGCTTATGGCCTGTGCATGGTCATCGAAAGGCAAAAGGAAAAGGGGAGAAGGTTTTAATAAATAAAGGGAAAACGTACCTATACCTAATTTCCTGTATTTAGGATGCGTAGAAAGCATAGCTATATAGCCACGTATAAGCTTTCCACGATGTCTATCTTGCTTGCATACTATTACTCCGACTGGTAAATCTTCATGGTATGCCTAAGAATAATTTCGGGTAGAAGACAAATAAAAATTGATAGAAATGAGTTGGTACATGGAAAGAAAAAAAAAAGAGTATGTTTCAGTACCCGGTGCCCTGTCTACACTGAGAAAAGCCCGAGGGCTACCCAAAAGAGTAGCCAGAGGTCGCTCACAATAATGCAAAGTTGAGGCCTATTTGACAATATATACGAATACGAATCAGTGCTCAGTAATCAGCTGGACCGCCGTATTCGTATAAATGCACAATGTGAATAGAGAACTGAAAAAGACTTACCACCCATGCAAGAAGTAACGATAGCAATACACCGAGTAAGGTTCACTCAAAGACGGCGCAACCAGCGCGGTGATTACATCAATATCATCTTCATCTTTATAATTACGGTATGTAATGTCTTCAGCTCTTGTGGTAGTCGTTGTGGATGATGATTGTGATGATGCTTCTTGTAATGTCACTTTTGAAAGTTGATCTTCAACAAGGCGGATTGCGGAGCTTCCAACCTCGCTCGTGGAGGGAGGAGCGTCATGATGCGCAGAGGCCATGCTGGGGATATTCAAATGTCACCGCGTCATAGTGGGTTCAGTAAAAGCATAGCTGAGCTCAATCAGATGTCTACGATATGATGTGAGTAGTTAAACAGGAGAAAAGCAATAACGGCACACGTGCAAGGTTGATCGACTCTCTTCGGCAAAAGCAAAGAAGCTCAAGCATAACAGCAGTTTACAGCTATTCCAATGCAGTGGGCATTCCTCAATCCCTTGTCCTTCTCTCTCCTGCAAAAGGCGGGCAACTCGATAGAGAGTATAGTTATAATGACAGTTTCATGTTCCTACCCATTCTTTATGAAAGAACTACAATACAAGCACGCACGGAGAAGCAAGGCAAAGTAGTGTAGTTACCATGGACGAGGAATCATATCATGGTCCAGGTCGGCGTTCCTATCATCAAAGCGAGGCTAGCATAGATTAAAAGATTAACCTATGAAGCGGCGTTCCAAGACTTCTTGACGAGCTCAGTGAGGCCTGTGGACAAAGAGGACAAGTAAGAAACAAAAGGCTAAAATGAGCATATGTAATGACATAGGGAGCCAGGTCATAAGATAACATACCAATGTCATTCGTGTTGAATTCGTACAAGCCGTATAGAGCACCACCTGTCAATAGTCTGACTGTCCAAGTGAGGATAGGACCTAGAACAGGGAATTTTCTAGGATGGAGGTAGTCGCAAAGGATGTTATCGAAGCCCTGCGGTGTGGATTTCATTGGATAATTAGCTCCAACAACAATGACATGATGAATCTGATTGAATTTGAAATGGAATGAACCCCACCAAATGTGAATGTAAAACGAGGGAAACACATAGGATGCCATCTAGGATTGGATTGGCGGATGTGACCGCTGTAGAGGCGACGATTGGGATGAGAGAAGCAGAGAGGAGACGTTCGAATGTCCAGTGGTACGAGCCGTGTACTTTGTTCTGTCAATGCAACATGGTGTAAATCAGCATTCTATGTGTGTGTTCTCTTCCCTGCTGCGTCTCCTCCAAGATGGAGGGAGTCCTGATGATCGATGACCATCGAAGGCAGTAAAGTAAGAGAATAGGATAGGAACCCACAGGAGGAGGGAAGGTAGTAGCATCGTTGACTGTTCCCTTGATGAATGCTGGAAGACAGTCATAGATAGCATTTGCATTAGTTGTCTGTCCATTCTTCTATTGCTCGCTCTCCCACTCACGCTGCTGGGATACGGCTGAAGCAGCGAGTTTAGTTGATGGCTGGGCAGCCAGTGCTTTGGCTGTGGTAGTCACAGGATATCGGTAAGTCAGTACAGTAGTCATCATGTAGCGTACATGCAACCCACCACTGCTGAACACCCTGCTGGCTCCACTTGGACCGGCAAAGGCGAGTCTTGAAGAGGCGTGCATATGGGAAGCCCGGAGTGAGCTTGAAGCTGCACTGAGCAGGAATCTGTGTGATGATGATGAAGCCATTGCCATCGTAATATGCTTGAATGCTTCTATATCCTATCCTGTATATAATATTATATTCCAACAAGAGAGCCAGAAGAAAGCGGCATCTTCCTCCCCTCCATGCCTGTGCCGTCTCTGTCCGCTTTTGCCCGGGACAAATCGCAGGCTGGACAAATGGCATGCTGGAGGGAAATAGTGGCAAGACTTAGTATGCACATAGTATATGATATTCAAGTCAAGGTGTTGCATTGCTAAGTAAGGTACTATTACAGTACAGTCTTGTGTCTTCTTATCACTCCTCAAAGCGTAACTTTTACATCTGGTTTATCGGTCTGCTAAGTAGGTATGGTATGTATCGAGGAGGGGGGATAAAGGCAGGCAGGAAAGAACGAAAGAGCTGGGATACGATACTATGCATTCCCCACTTGTTTACTTACAGCAAGGCATACTGCATCTTCACTCTCCTCTCTACTTGCCAATTCGGCGTCTCTCTTCACTCATCTCTACTTGCCAATACGGCGTCTCTCTTCACTCATATCTACTTGCCAATTCGGCGTCTCTCTGCTCGTGTAGCCTTTCTGCGTTTCTTATATCTAAACAGGGGGGACAAGCGAGAATAGAAGAAGAAGAAGAAGAAGGATTATTAGCGGGTACATTCACTTAGAATTAGAGAGTTTAAAGGCACCCACTTATGCTTGCTGATTCTCTTTCTTCTTTTCCGTTTAACGCTGTCCATCTCCACATCCCCCATCCTCCATTTATAAGGTCCAACAAGCTCAACATCCCTCAAAGCCAATCTTTCCCTCAGTGTAGCTCTCAATGATCTACCTCTGTAAGCTTGTGAGGTGCTCATTCTAGATCCTAATAACAATCCATAATGTCGTGCTTGGATTGTTTCTTCACTTGGTCTTTCTTCTACATACCATGACAGACCGTCACCGTCACTGTCACTGTGCTGTCCTTCTTCTTCTTCTTGCTTTCCTGAATTTGACATGTCAAAGGTAGTTGTTGGTGTATCCCATTCTAGTCCTACTAATTTAGCATCGATAGAAACATCATCATCACTGTTGAAGACTGCACTGTCCGACGATGCTGTTGATAATGACTTAGTAGAAGCTCCTCGAGTGGAAGCTTTCTGCAACTCTGAATCAATGGATTTATCGAAGAAACCTTGGAATTTCCTAACTTGTTCAAGGACTTGTTTGACTTCTTCTTCACCAAGTAAAGCTTCTTCGTTCTTCTTCCTCTTCATCTTCAATCCCTTTCCTTCGTTCGCATTATTATCAACCTGTTCTCCTTCTTCCGCGACAACACTGGAAAAAGAAGCTTCCTTCTTGTTGTTGTTGCTCTTCTTGCCGCCCCCACTCTTCTTCTTGCTGTTGTTACGAGGAGCATCCAAAGGCATCTGTATGAATATAGTTTTACCTTGTGATTTAGGATCTTTAGCTAATCTAGCTAGCATCTCTTGTAAATCATCACCGTTTGAAGCTGTCAATATCTCTCCATTCGCTGGCAAGCGATGATGAAGGCCATTCGTACGTCCTCTGTTATTTGCCTTAAGAGCTGCTTTCGCTTGTCTTCTTGATAATTTCCCTAGTTTATCTAATGACGTTTGAAGTGATTGGACCTTCTCTGTCGAAGGTGATGACGATGATGATGAGTCGGCTATAGCTTTGCCTTTAGCATTACCGTTACTCGAGGTAGAGGGAGTGATTGAAGAAGAAGAAGAAGAAGAAGAAGCAGCAGCCACTAAAGCTCTACGAGTAGGTTCCCAGTCCCACATTCCACTCCAACGATGTTTCATCAATTGACCAACTAAGAATTTCGTTCCCGCCATAGCATCAAATTGGTGCGCATTCCTCGGTACGGCTTTGCTGTTCAGATCGACGTCTACTTCGTATTCATCATGTAGCTTTAGCAAGCGTTGAATTTCAGATGCTAAATTTCTTTCCTCACCTTCTATTGACGTAGAAGAGGTAGAAGAAGAGGAGGCATTGAGAAGCTCTTGACGTGCTTCAAGCTCGGCTTTACGCATCTCAGCTTGGATTGGAAATAAGAAATCAATAGCTTCTTGTCTTTGATTGTGTTTCTTGTTTGGTTTCTTGCTGGAAATGGCGGTCGTCGTGGAAGTATTGGCGACGGTAGGGATTGAAGTAGAAGGAGAGGGTGTAGAAGTGGAAGGCAAAGGAGGAGGAATATGATGTTCTAAACTAGCCAAATATTTATCTGTTCCTTTTGCCCATTGCGGATCTGCACCTTCCGGTTCAGTTACAAGATGTAAATCATAAGGACCAATCTGATCTTCAGCGTTGAAAAAAGGATCTTGTTGACCAGCTTTGATTTGTTCTTCACTGAATTCACTTTCTCCTACAATTTCCATCATCTTACTTGTCTTGCTGTTACTATCTTCAGAAGAAGGATAACGACGTTGTTTGGGAGATACCGTAACTTGAAGTAAAGGTCTATTGAGAGCGTAAAAGCCATCGAGACTGATTTGAGCAGGATGAGCTCGGAGGATATCTACTGGTTTTATACTCCTTGGAAGCCATGATGCACTACCACCTCCTTCTCTAGTGAACGACAAGCCTTCATTCGTAAAGGGATCAATTCGCATCCTTCGTCCTGATCCTCCTGCTGTGCTTCTCGAATTTGCCCTCTGACTACGAGCTTTCCTAGCTGCCGAGACTGATCCATTGGAGGTTGTTGTTGGTGAGGAGGAGGAAGAGGAGGAAGTAGAAGCTTCATTTGATGATGAAGATGATGTTGCTACTGCTTTGTTACTTGCTCCTTTCGAGCCACCACTACCAGCAGCAGGCTTAGGACCATTCCCACCTCCACTGCTGCTCTTGTTACTTGGCGGAGGACGGGATCTTGAAGAATCACCGAATGACTGAGTATGTCGGATTGCACTGTGACATCCTGGTGAATGTAGTGTTCTACTGCTGCTGCTGCTACCAGAGCTACTGCTACTGCTGCTCGCGGGAGTGAAGAAGCTGCTTGGAAACGGAGGTCGTCGCTGTCCTAGCGAGAGCAGTCGTTGCATCTGTATTAGAGTAGGTAGGTAGGAAGAAAGAGAGAGTCAGTGTGATAGTTTGGAGCATGCAATGAGTAGAGTAGCTTCGTACATACCTGTGAAGACCAGTGAAGTCGGGACTTATGGTTGAAGATGGTCTGGAGGCAAATCAAGCGAGCCAGCTGCTATCAGCATCAACGTGGGTGGGTGGATGATAGGCGGGTGGCACCGGTCAATAGACACTTTAGAGAAGCGAGCGCAATGCATAGGACATACATACTACTACCTGATAGCTACGGCCTGCTCTGCTCTCTGCTACTCAGGTTGAATCAGTGTAACTCACAGTCACGCAGCCTTTATCGCCACCGCGTACTGTATGTTCATGAACGTCGATGCTCTGCAATATGCCTGTCTTCCTGTATGACCTGACCGCCATTGCATAAAGCATCACTATCACTACTATAGGACCACGTCATCGCCATGTCGATTATTATCTGAACACGCTCGTTATCCTAGTATTTACGCGAGGTTCTTCTGGCCACCAAGGCAGTGCTACATCAACACAGCCGTCATAGCAGTCGACGATATATACGCAGCCATAACAGATGCCTCTTGACAGTACACCGACACGACCAAGCAGCACTTCTTCATCACTACGTCGTATAGCTAGCTTCTGTCTAGCATTCGCATTCATAGCTGCCATCTTGGCTCCTCGTTATTCTCCTGTTAGTTCTAGTACTCTGCAAGACTACTACCACTCCACGATGCACTTCCAGAACCCATTCAAATCATCTTCTTCTTCTAGTAGTGGTGAAGCACACTCTTCCTCTTCTACATCAGCCAATGTACTCCCTAGACCAAATGGAAAGGTCAACATCGTCTACTTCACGAATTGGGCTATCTATGGTAGAAAGCATAGACCCCAGGATATACCTGCTGAACATGTGACGCGTGGGTGCATTCATATATATATATAAAGACACTTGATAGCATTCAGTCCAAGTATTGACTCTTTGCTTGTTGACGACTTTCAAAGACGTCCTTTACTCCTTCGCTAATGTCAGACCGGAGGTGAGCTAACACTTTAAGCAGTGTCATGAATGCTCATGAATGACTAACAAGCTGAATACATTCCATCATATTCAAACGTCATTCAGTCCGGAGAGGTCTATCTGACTGATAAATGGGCAGATGAAGATGTGAGCACTTTCATTCCAAAAAAAGACAACCTTCAATCCTTTTTCCTAGCTAATTTATGGTACCCCCACTTTCAGATACATTGGGAAGGCGATTCTTGGAATGATGTTGGCACAAACATGTACGGCTGCCTCAAGCAATTGTATCTACTCAAGAAGAAGTACCGTCATTTGAAAGTCCTTCTATCCATCGGAGGATGGGTGAGTATTACTTCTTTGAATCGAGACCGTTCACTTCTAAAGACTTGCCATTGAACTTTCATACTGTGAAAAACAGACCTACTCATCCAACTTCGCACAAGCAGCTTCAACTCCAAGTAATCGTCAAAACTTCGCTAATTCATGCATTAAATTAGTGGAAGATTATGGAATTGATGGTATTGATATAGATTGGGAATATCCTAAAAATGATGAAGAAGCTAGGAATTATGTTGAATTAATCAGATTAGTTAGAGAGGGATTGGATGGACTTGCTTCTCACAAAGGAGAATCTGGTAATGGATACGAACTTACAATTGCAGCTGTGAGCCTTTTTTTTTTTCTACATTTCCGTCTTTCTTCCTCATTCCGTCAATTATAGCAGAAGTATAGCTGACTTTGTCTTCATGACGATGACGATGTATGAATATATAGCCATGCGGACCTTCCAACTATAAACAATTACGAATCAAAGAAATGGATCGATATCTCTCCTTTTGGAATTTGATGGCGTATGATTACGCAGGTAGTTGGGATAGCATATCAGGCCATCAAGCTCGTCTCTATTCTTCTGCTGGCACTGGTGGATTTTCCACTGATTCAGCAATGCATGATTATGTAGCTGCTGGTGTTGCCAAGGATAAATTAGTTATGGGTATACCACTTTATGGAAGATCATTCTTGAATACAGATGGACCTGGAAAACCTTATTCAGGTGTCGGACAGGGAAGTTGGGAACAAGGAGTATATGACTATAAAGCCTTAGTGAGTTTATGTTTTGAATGCATTCGACACGCTTTGAAGGTGAACTGCATACTGATTGACGTGGTATTGGTGTTAACGTCTCGAAAATAGCCACAACCAGGTTCTCAAGTTCACATCGACCGCGACCAAGTAGCATCATATTCCTACAATCCATCGAATCGCGAAATGATCTCATACGACACAGCAGAAATAGCATGTCTCAAAGCAGATTATTTAAACAAGAACGGCTACCTGGGAGCTATGTATTGGGAATCATCGGGCGATAAAGCTGTCACTGATCCAGAGGCTATCATCCCCGCTGTTGCTAGGAAATTGGGTATTTTAGATAGAAGGGAAAACCATCTTAGCTATCCAGGTAGTAAATTTGATAATCTGAGAAATGGCATGTCATAAGGTCAGATACTGTCCTCGACTATTCCCGCATTCGAGTTCGAGATACTGTAGCATATGAAGTAGGCAATAACGCTTTACGGAAGGCTCATCTTCGTTATTGTCAGCTTTCACTCTTAATGCGTTCTCAGCTGTAGACCGGGTCCATAACGGCGGACTTGTACAACGATGATATAATGGCGGTCTAGATCACATCGATCGTATCATATCTGATCCAGTCGCCACTCAGCGCATTCTGACAAGCTGCTGTCAAGGCTATTATTCTCTTTCTCTACTTACACAGTATTTATTACAGCAACGTCTCATTAACCATGACAAGTACACCTATCGAAACTAAAGCTCAAAAGGCCGCAATTGCAACAGATGCTACATGTAAGTTCACAAGGCCGTCCACGTGTGAAATGCGAAGCTGGGCGCTGGGCGGAGATCGAACATATGCTATGACAAACCCTTTAATATCGATACGCGATTTGCTCATTAGGCCGTAACTGATGTAGTCTCAATTCCCGTTATGGTCTACAGGGGATACAGAAAATCAATTCTCTGTTGAAAATCAAATCAATCAGGATCAAGGCCGTTCCATCGGCACGACATTGAAGGATGTCATTGATGCATCGAAGACTTCGAATGGAGCTTCACTGACTTCAGTGACAACTACTCAGGAGGTGAGTGCTGTCCTCCAAGAACTTGCTAGATCCTGGCTAACTGTCTCTATACCCATCTACAGACGATACCTACTGGACTTGACGCTATCAAAGCTGCAGGACCTCAATCGAAAAGCCGAACCGAAGCCTACTCGGAGCATAAATAGATGTTATTCAATAATTTTGTTTGCTTACTTTGTAGACGCTATTGATGCACTATCCGCGACATACTCAGAACTATGAGACATTACACTCTTCTCTCTAACTGACTGGGACATATGGTCCTGTGGGCTACTATATATATATACTTGACTGGGCTGAAGACTCGGCATATCATGAAAAGCAATAGCGGACTTCCCGACTGACAGTAGTGTAGCAGTCTTTGCGACACATACCCAGGGAACTTAAAAAGCTTGATCTCTACATCGAGACAGCGGTCGACTTCTCGCGAAGATATTGATATTCACCCATGTTATCCTTAATTGCATCCTTGACGATCTGAGGCATTTGTTCAACTTCTTTCGCCTTCTTTTCTTCTTTAGCTTTTACTTCATCATCTGATCCTGCAGGTTTAGCGATACCATTCGATTTTTCCGCATCGTCCTGAAATTTGATATAAACAAAGAGATGACAAAAGGTCAATTCCCTTCTCGGTCATGATGGGACAGACTTTTCGAGACATGAATTGAGAAAGCGCTGCTTACATGGAAACCGACCCATTTCTTGAAATGTTCTTGTTGTGCACCACCTTCCCAGCTGCACATATCACTCGTGAACTCAATACCACAGCTATTGCAGAATTTCTCCATTGTCTGCGTATCGAGAAGCAGAATAAGCGCTTGATACACACTTTCATGGAGGTATTCGGAATCGGTCTACTACTCACCGGCGCTGGATTCTTTAATAATGAACAAGCGTCTACGACAAGCGGCTGCTTGCCCATCTTTACTAGCCAGTCATATAGCATTCTAAGGTGTAAAAGACAGCAAAATTAGCAACGTGCCCGATGAACGCTGCAGACTGCATATAAAGAAGCTTACTTTGATTCTCGAATACCGACTTCTTCAGGCTCGAAATAGTCGAAGCCCGTCACTTCTGATTTAGGTGGGATGCACAAGCGGTAGTAGCCTAGGCGGAGAGAACCGTCGACGTCAATTCAATACCATGCTACGAAAATGACATGGACAGGGCGAGAATATTATTGCTCACTTGGCACTGCTTTCTCCGGCGTTCGGATGAGGAAGGCGTGCTCTACATCTGGACTGAGTAAGGCTTCGGTCGGAATGACGGTAGGATTGCCGTCGTTCGCTTGGTCTGGTAATGCTGGTGTAGTCGATGCCGCCGTTACTGGTGGAATGATGTATTGTGCCATCTGAAGACGAACAAGACACATTCTTTGAGTCAAAATGTAGTCATTCATTTCCATATAGACAGTCCTGACTTACATCCTTAACGAACGTCCGTGGCTTGCCTTCTGTATTCTGACCGACGATCTCTTGCCACATCTGATAAGATTGCACATCATCATCACATTAGCCATCTAAAGCTGCCCGTGAAGTGACCAGGATAGAGAATCGTTCTCACCTTCTTAAATGTCAGGTCCTTGTACTTCTTGAAGTCTTCAGGTCTGTTTTCAGCATTGAAGCGATTGCTCATTCTTTCCGGCCCGTAGTAGAATGGTTCTCCAAGAGGTTCATGGAATACGCTGTTTTCAGCATGAAGTAAAGCAAGAGAGGGAGAGAGGGAGGGAGAGATCCGCAAAGAAACGACGATGAAGTGTGTTAGTGATTTTGGAATTGACACTTGACCTTCTTGCAGAAGTCAAGCTTGTATGGGGCTGCTGACGTACTGGAAATCTCCTCTTTGCAGGAAAGCCATCTCGAACATGGTAGAGCATCTGCATTGCAACATAGCGAGCACATTGCAATATCAATCAGTACTATACTTTACTTCTGCAAACGCGTATTCTTGAAGCTTGTTGCTCTTCCACGACAAGTTGGAAGACGTGGGGGAGAATACAAGTCCACGAGATTTCGCCATATGCAGAAAGTTAATAGCTACTCACGAGCGAGGATGGCTCCATAAGATAACAACGCGTCCTTGATTGATCGTCATGCTTTCTTGTTAGTATATTGATTGTTATTATTGTGGTAGACGTCCAAAGGCAGTCACTCCAAAGCAGTAGTCTAAGAATTGCAAAGCTTTTTCAGCTGAATATTCTGAAAATGACGAACTCCGCTATGAAGTCGAGTATATTCCTGCTGTCCGGCCAAGAAGCTTGTTCCTGGGCCCGTGGAAAAGGGACTGACTGCCTTTTACTCGATGCCCGCCACCAACGCTGTACTATCTATACTACAGTATCGTGTGTGTAGCCTTTCCTTGGATTGCTTTACTTCTTTGCTGGACTATGTGCGTCAGTACTGAAGTGCAAATGAAGTGGCTGTCAATCCAAGTACATAGATGCACGACCATGATACATGCAGCATTCTAAATCATATAACATAATGAACCTGTCAATGGCAGAAACTTCGATATTATTGCGGCAGAAAGGTTTCAGTGGCGTCAGTTACCGGTAGCTGTTGTGAAAGGCGCTTTGTACTACCTTGCCGTAGCTTGTGAAGCTGATTTGTTCGATGTGAACCTCTGAATGGTAACGGAGTGTGGTTATCATGGGCTTACTATCCCAATTCTTCCATAGCATGTCCGAAGAATTCCCTACTGCGATTTTCGACGTCTGGCATTAGTCAGTATGGTAGTTAGCGCATATGGCGTGAAGAGCACCAGCGAGACTGTACCAACTATGCAATGTCGCTATGTAACTGCTGAGACCTCTCTCATACGCATACTGACGTCCTTCCGGTAGCGCGAACAGATTTCATTGGAAAAATGCCAGATTAGTCATGCATGAGTATAGCTATGAGGTGGATCACGTAAGAATAGCGTGCCTGATTTGATACGATGTATTGTTCGAAAAAGTTCAACACAGAGTAACGGTGTTTTACAGGCTCGTGATAGCCAGAAGTGTCGTATTGACGCTTGGTTTGCGATGCATATGATAAAACAGACGATCCCCACCGGCATCAAACGCTGAGCAATTTATAGACCCTAACAACTTCATAGATATACTTAGCGAGCCACAGCAGCGGTTACTTTCTGGAAGTATGAGTATATAACAAATGATGAGTAAATTGAGGTTAACACTACACTGCCCATGCAACTATTATATAGAGAGACAAGGGTGTGAGCTATAAATTGAAGGGAGCGCAAGCAAAAAAGAGGAGAACCAAGTGAGCACAACTTAACAGGCCTGATGAGACCAAGCCAGCCGGATAGAGGAGAAAGCCGCGCGCATTTTAACCTAGCGCATGGCGTTCTTCTGCGAAATAATCGAATTGCTCATTACGTCTGTGTCATCCAATTCAATTAATTGCTTTCTTTCTGCTGACTGAGATAAATACAGCCAAGTCGGACAGAAGGGAGAGCTGTACATGTTAAACAGCATGTGTTGACCTTTTCCTTACTTCTCGAAAGAAAGCCATCGCTCTATTCAAATTGACAGACCGACGGACCGACGTCGACAGGCAGCTTTCTCGATCAGGTCGACTGCAACCGCTCGTCAAGCTGCAATTGAAATACGAGCACGAGGCGGGAGAGGGCGGTTACAGGAGGGCAGAGCAGGGGGGAGATATATATATATAGGGCGTTCGACAGTGACAGTCCAAGGGAAGAGAGTCGCTCCTTTAGTAGCAAGCCTGCAAAGAAGATTGGTTCGCAAAAGCACCCTTCGATGGCCGACCAAGTAGCGACGGGCGATCTCATCGATGTAGAGGGAGCAGGAGGGCACCATGACAAGGGACAGCACGAGAGTATCATAACTCGGATACGAAGCAGGACAGGCTCATCATCAGCGAGTCACTCGTTGGGCATTCACCGTACTTCTACTCGAGAATCCCAGCAAAGCGGTGGAAGTCATGGGGAATCCATATCAAGTGGACATGGCCTTGCCAGTTTGATTAGCAACACGCGGACCTTCTTCAAGCGACATAACAGGAGTGGATCCGTTGATACTCCATCACCTACTACTGCTACTACTCCAGGTGAAGAAGCTGCTCTTCAAGCTGCTGGTCTTGCTGGTGGTCCATCTACAGAAACAGCTCGTCCTCCAATTTCAAGCTCCACCAGTGGCAGCAACAGCGGGAATGAAAGTCGCCGAGAAGGCACATCATCAAGTACGACACTACCACCACCAATAGCACCGGATCGTGCATTCACTCCACCTCCATTGCGGCATACTGGTGCTGGTGGTAGTGCTGGTGATGCACACAGCTCGTCGGACAACAATACCACTTCGTCATCGTCCTCGATTCCACATGATCATGATGGAAGTAAAGGTGGATATTCGAGCAGCGTAGCTACGACAGTCAACAGTGACGTGGGTTCGCCAAATGAAGAACAACAACAACAACAGCAGATTCAACCATCAAAGCCATCCCCAGTAGTGCCGCCTGGAACAGCCTCGAGAGACTTTGCTCTCCCTCCTGGTGCAGCTGCAGCATTACCAGCACCATCAACATCGACTGGTGCAACATCAACCATGCCTCTGAGCACAGAAGCTAGATATAGAGCACTTCCCAGACTTCAGTCTTATTCCGTCACTCATCCAACAGCAAGTACAAGCACAAGTACCAACAGTGAAGATCACGATGCAGCAGAGTATGACACCACGACTAGCATGTCGGGGACAGAGACGGAGCATGATGATGAAGAGGAGGAGAGTGAGGCTGAAGAAGAAGGAGAAGAGGAAGATGACGACGATGAACATGAGCACGACGAAGAAGACGTGAGAGGAGGTGTGAATGCAATGCGAACATCATTGCGAAGACCAGCCTTACCCACACTCAGTTCAACGCGAGGTTTCTCTCGGAGTGCCAACACCCCAGGAATCAGTCCTACTACTACAACCACGAGCAGCAATAACCCATTCAGCTTTCAAGGATGGACCACATTCGCTTCGTCTACTCCTACACCTGGTCCATTGAGAACTGCTCGTCCTCAATCTGGTGATAATACTCTGAACGGCTCGTACTTTGATCCAAGACCGACATCGTCATCTTCGAGAGCAAGTACAGTCTTTCAAACACCTGCTCAGACGCCTCGTGGAGAGAATGGACCGAGTCCAGCTATATCGGCAACATCAGCTGGTAAAGCACGTCAGCAACAGCAATCACCTCTTAACAATGCTGGTCTCATCCCTACTCCCGGAGCATCGATCTCTCCTCCATCTTCTCGTATACGAATGGAAGGTCCCTCTCGACCGAGCAGTGGATCTCCTCTCGCAGCAACAGCAGCAGGCCGAAGACCGAGTGCGGGTACTTTTGTACGCACTGCAAATGGCCAATCTATCCCTCTTTCCTCTATACCGAACATATCGGGTCTTTCCACTACTCCCTCGTCCTCTGCATCAAGCAGGATGAACCTAGCTTCGACAAGTGGAAATAGACCTTCATTCTACTCTCGTCAGTCGAAGAGTCTAGTCGACTTATCTCGCTCGCTTTCCTTGGATACGGATGGAACTTCAGCAGCAGCAGCATCAGCAACGACCGCAGCCGCTCCGAGTGCGATTTCAAACAAAGCTCTCATAACGGCTCTATCGGGTGAGTGCTTTCTACACGGTGCTTGCAAACAACGGGCGATCTGGCCACCTCTTTCCCCATTGTGGAGGACTTGCTCGTGATAGACCTCCTAAGTCTCGGGAGTCTATCCTTGTCGTCGTTGCTGTACTGCAATACTTCACACGCCGGCGTTGTGTGATCTAAATGCACTAGACGCGTCTTACACTGCTGACGCTGCCGTGACCCTTTCTATCTTCTGTGACAGGTTCAGACGATCGAACAGGTAGTACAAGCACTACGAACGTCGCTACCAGCAATAACAGTAGTACAAGCAGCTCAACAGGCGCTGCTGTCGTCCCTTCTTCATCGTCCTCATCCTCTGCTTCTGTCGTTCCTGCAAATGAGAATATACCACAAGCAATACCATCATCATCATCCTCGACGTCAGCAGCAGCAAATACTGGAGAGGATCACACACTTGAATTGGAAGCCGTTGCCTCACAAGCTGAGTTGGGTAATTCACTGCAGTCTAAAGCCCCAGCTGTCCTCTCTCCACCTCCTTCATTTGCCACTGCTTCTATCACGGCAAGCAGTGCTGTGAATCACAATCAAAGTAACGCCGCGACTGCATCAAGATCACGCAATCAATCACCCAATAGACAATTACTACAGCGACGACAATCAATGCCTGAGATGCGTATTGATCCCCCACTATATCAAATTGATGACGATTTCAATGTACAATATCGCGAGGGACAACTGCCCACAGCTCGAGAAGATGAAGGAAATGAAGCATTACCAAGTTATACGTGTGATGTACATATCGAAGGTTATGTACCACGTAAAATGGAATTTGTCAGACCTGGAATTCAAGCTAAAGATAGAAGATGGAAAAGACAATATGTTATCTTACATGGTACTAGTGTGAAGGTTTATAAATCAGACCCTAGATTGAAAGCTGTACCCGGTGAAGAACCTCCTCCTACACCTGGTGTTCACACGGATAAATATAGACCTACCTTCAATAATGGCAGTGGTGCTTCATCTAAAACGTCTCTAGTCACCGGCAATAAACATGCTGGTTCTCAACATCATATTCAATTCCCACATCATCATCCCAATAATCAACAACAACATAATCATCATCAAAGAGCAAGAGCGCCAACTGAATCTTCAATCTCTTCAGCATCTTCAAGGGAATCTGAAAAAGCTCTATTATGGAATAGAGCAGTTCAAGATGCTATTGCCAAGAAGAAATATGACCCTGATATGCCCGTTCATGTTCATTTACAAGAGGAAGATGAACATGGTCTAGCTTCACTTCAGCATGCTCCTTCTACTTTACTAGCTAAAGCTAGTGAAAATAGGTGTATCAGACATTATACCTTACAAGGTGCGTTTCTTTCCTCTTTCCCAATGACCCGCACCAGCATCGAACTCATAAAGCTGAGATTTATCCGACTACCATTTTCAACAGGCGCCGAGTCGGGTCTGGCTGCTGATTACCTCAAACGCAGACATGTTGTCCGTGTACGTGCCGAAGGGGAGCAATTCCTGATACAATGCAAGGATGATAGAGCGGTCATCGACTGGATAGAAGCAGTAAGTCAATCTCCTCCTTATCATCTTGCGGGTCTTGTGAAAACGATGTAATCTGACTTTTGAATTCACTTTCACTCACGTTCATAATCTTTTGTAACAGCTACAAGCCGCTACCAATACAGCTCTTGATCTCGATGTCAGACCTCTACCTAAATTTATCACATTGCCACGTCGAAGAAGACGTCGTAGACCTGCGGATCCTAATAATCCAACAGCAGCAGCAGCAGCAGCTGGAGGAGCTGGCGCAGGAACGACAACAGCAACAGGAGCAGCCGCCGCAACAGCTGGTGCTACAGCTACGAACGCAGCTCCTGGTACTGCTGCTGCCGCGCGACAGGATAGTCAAGAAGTTAGCGCTAGCAGTGATGCTATGAATGCTATGCTGGCTGAAGATCAAGATGCCTACCTAGGCTCGACGCGGAGTGCATTGGTATGATGCAAATGTAAAAGGCATCACTCATCGAACAGCAAAGAATAGGAAGAATACCTGATAAATTAACGCAAAAGCATCATCTCGTTTAATTGCAAAAAGGAGCCAACAATGGGGTGATGGAACATTGAAATACTGCTCTCGATTCTAGAACTGCTTATTACCAAGGAAAGATTGTTACACGCTGGACTGCATATTTATGACATCACATGTATACTATTATGCAACTGCCTCTGACCTCGCATAAATGCGGCGTACGAGGGGAGTCGTTTTCTTTTCCTTTTTCCACTCTGTTACACATTACACGTATCCACTCCGTTGTTGATAGTAGCACCACCACCACCACACAATCATGCAAATCGCTAAACATGCATGCATAGGCACGAGCGATATCATGAGTTGAGAGACTAGTGCAAGCTGTTCATGCACTAATTTCGTCTAGGCTGTGATCCCATCCCGTCCCATCCTCGCTTCGGGGCTCGCCTTTCTTCACCTACCAGTTTCTTGACCTTGGACTGACGGGTCGGAACAGATTTCACTCTGGACTGACTGACTGGCTGAGAGTCGAGCTGGCTTCAAGGCCATGGCCTGAACACTTCCTGTCGACTAGGCTGTCACCACCATGAAGTTCGCACAACAGCTTCGCCAGGGTGCCGTAGAAGGTGAGTGTGGTGTTATCGGATTGCATGAATGGATTGATGGAACGTGATCAGCGACCGAGCGAGAGAGAGAGAGTTGCGGGATTCACCGATAGACTGACTGCGAATACTCCAACTACCTACAGAGTGGAGGAGGGCATACATCGACTACAGGTGGGCTTCCTCTCGCTCTTGCTACTCCAACTTTCCGCCTCATTGACCATGCTGTTGGCTTGCCTTTATCGTTATTATCCACAGACTCCTCAAGAAACTCATCAAAGCAGCTGCAAAGTCAGAAGGGCAGATTGTAGACGGCAACAATATCATTGCTGAAGACTCCGAGTCCGGCCAGCCTTTCAATCAGCCTCTTTCATCAGCTACGAATACACCGCTCTCCGCTTCACCGACACCTTCTGAAGATGTTCACATCAGGCCAGCACCTCAGTCAGCAGCTACAGCTGCACCGGAGCTGCCTGATATAACGAAGAAGGTCACTCGAATACAAAGCAGAAGTTCCGCTAATAGTAGAGCTTCGGAACAAAGTGGCGATAATGTTGTCCGGAAACGCAAGTTCTCTCGGCCTGGAAGTGTCAAAGAAGGTAATATTATGATATTGCGACCTACGTGTTATGCATGCATCTCAAGCTAACCTTTCGTCACCTATGTGTCTTGTATAGGCGCCAAATGGCGCTATCCGCCAGAGCTGTCTCTCAAGGAAGCCATGCCCAAGATGACACCGAGCGAACGCAAGTTCTTCATTGTACTAGATCAGGAATTAGATAAAGTACAAGCCTTCTATGAAGAACGTGAGACTGAAGCTCTGGAGAGATATAAAGTCTTACGTGAACAATTAGAGCAATTAGCTCAACATAGGGAGCAATACATTGCTCAACAGACCAAACTATCACGCTTCAAGCCAGCTTTCTTACCTCACACATCGGATTTCTTAAAGTCAGCAGGAGGAGCGAAAGCATCTGATAAGAACAATAACACGCAGCAAGTATCTGATGATGGCGATACCAATAGTTCAGCTGTTCCAGTTGCTGAAGTGACGTCCAATGCCGATGGAAGCAAGAAAACAGTCGGTCTAGATCTATCACCTGAACATTACATTGCAGCACGAAGAAAACTAAAAGTAGCAATGTGGGAATTCTACCGTTTCCTAGGATACGTCAAGAACTACCGACTCTTGAACCGAACAGGTTTCAGTAAAGTAACCAAAAAAATGGAAAAAGTAACAAGAATAAAATGTCAAAATGAATATACGAATAAAGTTTCAAAAACACCTTTTGCAACTTCAAACGTTATTGATGATCTTCAATCTGAAACTGAAACTTTATTCGGAGTTAATTTTGAAAAAGGATCAAGAAAGAAAGCTGTTCAGAGATTGAGATTTATGGGTGCTACTACTACACATCACTTTGCTAGTTGGCGTGCTGGTGTTATGTTAGGCGCTGCCCTACCACCTCTTGTGGATGGGATAGTGAGAGCGTGCCATTCTGACACGCGAGCGAGGATACCTGGGACGGAGACTCGTACGTTACGTTTTTCATGTTTGAGGTTCTTATTCTTCTGTGTTGGTGGCCAAGACTGACGAAATCACCCCTCTTCTCTCAGTCCTACAATTGTACGGATCGTTCCTTCTTCCCGTTCTTTTGGCCTGGGGTGTCGGCGTCAACCTAGTCGTCTGGACAAAAGCGCACATCAACATCCCTCTGGTCTTCTACTTCGATACACGCACACACATAGATTATCGAGTCTACCTCGAGATACCTACATTACTCTTATTCACCTTGGCTTGGTGTTTCTGGCTTTCTTTCACGGTCATTTCAGAAACTGTATCACCTCAAGTCTGGCCTTTGGTCTGGCTCATCACTACGATCTTGATACTTTTCAATCCTTTCCCTATCTTTCATTCCGATGCTAGATGGTGGATTATCAGAAGTACGGTTCGAGTCTTCACTGCTGGTCTTTTCAGAGTCCAGGTAAGCACAGACAAAATGGTATATAGTCGGATGACCTCCGTTCGCTAAATGCCTTTATCTTTTCGTATAGTTCCGAGACTTCTGGCTGGGCGATCAATTCTGTTCCCTATATTATACCTCTTACAATCTCGGCCTGCTAGTCTGCGCATATTCCCATCATTTCGGTAGCAATGTCAACAGTGTCTGCTCGACAAACACGACTTGGGCAAGTCCTGTCTTAGCTTCTTTGCCTTACCTTTGGCGTCTTGGCCAGTCTATCAGACGTTATACCGATGCGCGGGATGTCAAGTAAGTGTCTTGCTTTTGCGCGCTTCTTCCTTGCTTTATGGCGCTGCGCTGACATGAATCCACTGCAGCACCCATCTGATCAACGCCGGCAAATACGCAATGAGCGTCCTATATCTGTTTTTGTATTTCTACTACCGCATTCAAGGTATGTCTTACGCCTGCGACTGTCTTTGTCTCCCGTGCAAACAAGTGAAGCTGACTGGCCCTATCACAAATGTTTCAAGGCTCTAACAAGGATGCCACATTCGTAGCATTTATCGTCTTTGCAACCATTAACAGCTGTTACTCCCTCACTTGGGATGTACTCATGGATTGGAATTTATTCAAACGCAACTCTAAGTACCCACTTCTTCGGAATGAGCTCGCTTACAAGGATCATATCTGGGTAAGCTTGCCTGTGCTTATACGCTTTCTTACCGTGCGTCTAGTGTACCTTGGCTGATAACGAGACCATTTCATACCAGTTCTATTATTTCGCTCTGGTCACAAACACCATTGGCCGCTTCACTTGGTTTGTATACCTAGTGCCCGGTCAAAGCGTCCGCCTGAAAGGTTTCATCGTAGCGCTTATCGAGACCGCTCGTCGTTTCCAATGGAATGTAAGCTGGTTCGTCCAAGAGAGACCGCTAGGACTTTACTTACTGACACCATATGAACAGTTCCTGCGTATCGAATCAGAACATCTTGGTAACGTCGATGGTTTCCGTGTCACTCGCGATGTGGTATGTGACCCATTTAGCTTTGCAGCAGACCAAGAACATAGATACTGACATGCCAAATTCTAGCCACTGCCATATACTATTCCGCATGAACCCACGTCTGCAGCAGCCTCCATTACTGAAAATGACCCTGAAGAACTCGATGCGCGACCCCATGGCGAACAATTCAAGCTTGGCGAAGGAACGGAACACGAACTCGGTTCGAGGGTTAGCAAGTTCCCTGGTTTACTACCTGGAGAAATGGCCAAAAGGCTCAAAGCTGCCGTTCTGGGACGCAAAGTCGACAATATGGATGAGAGTGATGATGAGGATGATAGTCCCGTTACGGATACACACCCATCATCTGGGAGGGAAGAGCGTGAGAGAACGGTAACTGGGTCCTCTGCTACCCGCACTAGCACACGCAACTACAACACATTTGGCTGGGAGAGCGACCTCGAGAGGGATACTCCGCCGACGTAGTCGCCATCCATCCAGACATCTATTCAGACCCCTTCCCGGAGCACTACATCGCTGTCACGCCTGCTTTGTACGGGTGTTTCGCCAGCCAGTGGTCTGCGCCCAATTTCAGACAGTCTTCAGTGTCAGCACATCTAAAAAAGGAGGACGTGACTACCATTCCTTACCCGCAATCTCCTCCCTCGTAGCGAACCAGACGTCAGATTTTGAGGTGGCATACTCCAAGAACTTGCGCAGAGCTGCCGTTCTTGCTGGCCGTCCCACTATCCGCGGGTGCAAGCCAACCGACATCATCTTGGGCTGTCCAGCTTCGCCTTCCCTGTACAACTCGTCAAATGTAGCACATAGATAGGATGTAAAGTCCTCTGGAGCGATAAACGCTTGATACCCGGCATTTTTCTGCAAAACATAGAGGCTCATCAGCACGTTCCGATATCGATTGATGCTATGCTACGTACGTAATCGTTGGAGTCCAGCGCATACGGCACGATGAGTAAAGCTTCAGTGTCTGTTCCTCCAGGGTATGGTATGCTGAGAGGACAGGCTTTATCAGCCAAGCCGTCTTCTAATTGACGACAATGGCAAGCTTACTAGTGAGGCAAATCATCGCTGTAATCATCGGAGTAATACTTCAAGGGCAAACCGCTCTCCTTGTATACTTTTGCGACAAGGCTCCTCGAGCGCTCGGCGGCTTTTGAATCCACCATACCATAGTACCAACCAACTGGCGCCTTTCCTGTGGTTCCTGCGATGGCATTGATGGCGTATCTTGCGTATTCTTCTTCTTCTTTCGCTGACCATTCAGAGCGGTCTACCCAACTTTGTCGATATGTGAATGTAAATGGCTCAATCAGTACGTGCAGACGCTACGGGCACAAATCTGACCTACCGATAGCCGTGTGACGCAATCTCATGACCCTCTCTCACAAAAGCCTTTGCGGCCTCTGTATTCTTCTCCAGTGCTTGGCCGTTGGCATAGACGGTGCACTTGACGCCATATTCTCGAAATAGCCGAAGAAGTCGCCACACGCCAGCTCGGGAACCATACTTTTAACGTTCTACGGATTAGCTGAAGTAAGTTGGGCCAGTATGCAGTGACACTTACTTCATAGAGAGATTCTTGATTCACGTCTCGTGCTCCTTCCATGGGTATACGACCTGGGCCAAGTTCAGATGCGATTGCGGTTGTCTTCGCGTCACCGTTTACGGGTGTAGCTTCACTCCCTTCTTCACTGAACGACACGCATAACAGTCAGACAAAGTTCTTGCAGACAATCTGTCTAAGCACGAACTAATTGAGAACGATATTTATCGCAATCTTCGCGCCATTTGGCCATTGAGCCTGTGGAGGTGTCTCGCCGTAGCCGACGAGGTACCTTGGGCCGTAGTCCATCGAATTCGGCATGGTTTATAGATGGTCCACGTAGCAAGGGTCCGGCCGTACCGCTTGATTCGACAAGGGAAGTACCGTAGATTGCCGAGCGAGTGGTCAGAATGATAAGCTTCTAAGGTACCTCATTCTGTCAGATCGGTCACCGGTAAGCCGGATTTTGCTGCAATCGATTGCGATTCTGTTCTTCCTCTTGTTCTCCTGACAATTGCACCTCTCAAAAGGACCTTCATGGAGTCCATATGACACACGCGCAATCTTGAGAGAGTGACTGCCGGATACGCGGATCATGCTAATACCCGGAGCTGCAAGCATGTCACTCCAGCTCCTCCCTTAGAAACTTTGACGGGCAATCGAAGCCTTTCGCTTCACGTGCGAACCAAATCGGAAGGTACAAGAACTCACTGTTCAAGGGAAAGCCGCCCAAATCAGCCTACCCTTCATACAAGCTACATGCGACGGAGGTAATGCGTACCATGGATCGCCTTCTTGCCTGTCTGCCTGGGCGCGAACTCCTCGCTATGGCCGCTAACTTTCTCGGCTGAACTGCATGACTTTCTCCTTTTCAAGGTAAAGAAAGGTTACAGACCTGTTTCTCTCTCTGTTTCACCTGCATTCTCTTTCCTACTTTTCCTCTTCTCTTTTCTTCATTCTCTCCAGCCCTCCTCGTCAGCCCTCATCGCTCCTTCCTCCCACTTTCATTTCAGTCATTCCGCAAGTATGAAGACTTCCATAACTTCCTTCTTGTTGCTATCTGGCATCAGCGTATCATCAGCATTCCGGACTATACCAGAATATCAGCAAGCCATCGGTAGGTTGAGTGCGTCCTACGTGTCTGCCAACAATCGTGAGCAAGCAGATGCCATCAATTCTACCCTTCTGGCCGACAATGTAGTCATCCGAGGTATGCGGCCTTTCCTTCTCTTGTCACCAGTATATAGGGATCCACCTGATGCTGCTCTATACCTCTAGTGGATGTCACGGAGAGCTACGTCGGACGAGAGAAAGGCACTGAGTACATATGGGGACTCTTCGCCAATGCCGAGAAAGAAGCCAAAGCAGGAAGGACACAACTTCTCCCTTTCCCGGTTAATTCCACACTTGCATCACTCGTCATTCAACCTCCGATGGTAGCAAGCAGTACTATTGGTACCTTTTCCTGGCCGACAATCAACTATTTCCTCCCTCTTCAGATGGATAGTTTTGTCCGATTCAACGATGCAGATATGAAAGTTACCTCTTGGGATGTTATCTTTCGTCGATACGCTGAATCTTGGGAGTGGATGCTCGAGAATACTCCGCTTATCAAACAAATTGCTAAGGAAGATAATGTCAAACTCAAAAAGAAGACGGATAATACTTTCATTCTTGCAAATCACGCTGCCAAGGATGTATGCAAGGTCCACGAGCAACACTGCAAAGGAAGCAACAAGCAATACAAGAGTTATGATGACTGCTATGGTCAACTTATGAACAAAGAATTTGGAGAACCATGGGATCTTGGACACGATACCCTGTTTTGCAGTGGGTCTTTCCTTCCTTCGCCTCACTCGTGTTGCACTTTGACTTGTGCTGATCACTTCGAAATCTACTAGGATACGTTCACAAATACATGATTCCTCTTAGACCAGCCGTACACTGCCCCCACATTGGAAAGACTGGTATGTCACTTGTGTCACTTGAGCTCGCTGCTGTATGGTCTGACCGGTCCCCCACAGGTGGCGGAATGTGTGCAAGCAACAACTACCTGGACAGGACACTCAAGCCACCTTTCACCGAGCCGCTGATCGGTGGTATGTGAAGAGGTTGTTACTTTGTTCTCCCTTCAATGCCTCACAAATCGTCTCAGTGAGAGGATTCAGCACCTCTCTTCTCTCCTGCATGCAGCCATTTGAAGTCCACATCGCCCACACTCCTTTTTATTACCTTCACTATCTCCTTCGCTTTCTTTCTTGTACATACTGTGTACGTTCTGTCTTACATGCTAGCAGGAGATCCTTTTCTGTACAGGGTAAAAATATCGGTTCGGCCGTCACGTGTGCCACCACAGTCAGTCAGAGCAGAAGTGTCCGGCATGTCTTTCTGGATGACCTCGTGCAAGTAGGAAGGTAGATGAGTCTGACGGGCGTACATACTCACATGTCATCGATGACAGCTTTCAGACGGAACTCTTCCTCTCATCAGCCCAAATCTTTCCAACTTCTTCCTTGTTTTCTTCCACATTTATTTCGATCCTCCCAACACAGGAGTTGCTCTGAGACTTGGCCATCCTCACTCAGGCTTTCCACTTCCTTTCTCTCTCTACTTGACTTCTTCATCTCTTTCAATATAATACCGTTCCCTCCACTGTCATTCCCCTTCCATTCAGTACATACTATCATGTTCAATAGTATCCGCTCCGTCAGTCGGCTTCTCAGCCTCGCCGCCACTCTTCAGCAAGTCAATGCATTCAGACCTATACCCGAATATCAAGCAGCAGTCATCAAAGTCATGTCTTCATTCCTGTCACCTGCCAATCAAGAGCAGGCCAATGCTATCAATTCAACACTTTTGGCGGATGATGTCGTTATTAGAGGTAAGTTGCCGGTTGCTAAGGATACATACCTTTTCGGTTCGCCACTTTCCCTTGACGACCATATCTCAATATCTCCTGTTACATTCTCTCGCTTGAATATTCGCTTGGTGCTGACTTTTATTACCACAGTCGATGTCACGGAGAACTATATCGGTCGTGAAAAAGGAACGGAATATATTTGGGGTCTCTTCGCCAAGTCCGAACAAGGTTTCAAGAACGGAACAACTCAACTGATTCCTTTTCCCATATCATCAACATTACAAAGTGTAGTATTTCAACCTCCAATGGTAGCAAGTTCCGTAGTTGTCAATTTCACCTATCCAACTATCGATTATTATCTTCCTGTTCAAATTGATCAATTTATTAGGTTTGATGATCAGGATCTTACTATATCTTCATGGGATATTACATTTAGGAGATTCGCAGAAGCTTTCTATCTTGCTGTCGAGACGACGCCTCTTGTCAAGCAAATTGCGAAAGAACTGGATATAAAGCTGCAGCCGAATACGAATGTTACGGACGTTCTCGCCCAGCACGCTGCCAAGGAGATCTGCAGAGTACATGAGGAGGAGTGCCATGGCGCAAACCAACAGTATAAAAGGTAAGTCATCTTCTTTGTCTGATGAACCAAATACAGTCACTCACCTGCTTATATTGCTGTGCATGTGATTTCTTTGGAAAAACTAGCCAGGAAAGCTGCTATAAATCTCTGATGAAGAAGAAATTCGGTCAACCTTGGCAAGGAGGTCAAGATACCATTTTCTGCAGATATCTACACCGATATATGATTCCTCTGCGTCCTTCAGTACACTGCCCTCACATCAGTTTAAGTGGTGAGTTTTCCCCATTCGTTTCAGCTAATGCAGAGGGGCAACACTGACTACTATTGTTGGTGTTGTGCTTGCAGGTGGTGGGATGTGCAGTCAGAACAGCTATGTGGAGCGTGTTCTGTCACCTCCCTTCACGGAACCACTGATTGGCGGGCTTTAAGCGTGGAGGCACTATCTGTTGTACCTCCCCTTATGAGGGTTGCGAGGAATATAAGGAGAGGGAGAACAGCGTGATTTCATTTTTAAAAGATAATTTAAATAGACCAAATTCAACATTAGTAGCATTGCATTAACACAATAATAGTAGTAATTACCCAGTGTATCATGCTTTTCCGTAGACCCATCCACCACACCTCTTTAACCCGTAGAAATAGAGCTGCATCACCCTGCAAAGTAGAACACTTTAACTATGTCCATAACCATCCACCTGAAGGAGAAGTTGTGAGATGCCAGAAGGTGGTTACCTTCCATGCAACAAAAGGAAGCTGAAGGCGTGGAAATACGTCACTTTGCTTTGTCACGTGCTCTGCTATGGTGTGAAGGCTCGCTGTCATCTTCGTCATTCCAGCTGCTCTTGCTCTTTCTTGTCTTCGCTCCATTCACACATCGACACACATACCACATCTACATCTGCAACCATGTCCGTCACATCTGCAATCGGCACCCTCATCTCGAGCATCATCGACATACTCGCCGGCATCTTCCATTCCATCGTCGCCGTTCTTCAAGGGTTGTGTAGCGTCATCTTTGGGCTCCTCAAAGCTGGCTTTGCTACCGTTGAAGGACTGCTCAGTGTTCTGTGGTGTAAGGTGACACATACATTGCCTTGTTGGTAATACTGCAGCTGACTTGCGTGTTCCTCTTCCTCCGCTGTCTCCAATAGCCGCTGTGAGCTCATCATGCCACGCCGACAACCTTCGAGACAGAACGGATCCACTGACATGCTTTAACGTTCTAACACACGAACACGCAGCTTCCTCTATTGCTTGTTTTGGGCTTCGCAATCTTGATATACCAAATCTTCGTTGTCGACCAAGGCAGGAAAACCCAGAAAGTCGGTGCTGGACGAAAGAAAGTAGCCTAGACAAGTGAACAGCAACTCGCCAGGCAAAGCCTCGCATTTTCTAGCCCTAATACAGCGAAATATCATTAACAAGAACTACTGCTACTACTACTGCTACTACTGCTGAACATGACGAAGTATTATGCGATACATGGAAGAAAGCTAGTTAGGCGAGGAATAGTAGCCTAGGTATGAAAAACGACGAAGTAGGAAGAAAGAAAGAAAGAAGCACGCGGCGAGAGCCGAATCTAACGCGAAGAAATGGAATGAATAAGCGCCGTCGTTGTTATAATGAACCTTCAAAAGTGTAGCCATAGTCTTGCTTCTAGCTCCCCCTTATATCCTTTCCTTAATTTGATGCATACACGATCTTGCAGACTTGCGTGAGGATGAACCTTACAAGCAGACAAGGTATCACCGTCTTGCTTTTGTCGTAGTTGAGGTCGACTTCTTATAGCCAAACAGATTAGCAGCGCTTTTCGGCATGCTGTCTTGGAACTGCTGCAACATAGCAGCATCCTGTTTCGCAGCTCTCGCCTCCAATATCTGTAATTTCAATTTCTGACCGTATTGACCCAGTACAGGATCCAAGCTTGACTTAAGCAAGTATTGATCTAGTCCTCCTACTTTATCTATTGTTCTTAACGTCGATGCTGTCACTTTGATCCGTAGCTTCTCATCTAACGTTGCGGAATAAAGTGTCTTTTGCTGGATGTTAGGTAGCCATGTCCTTCTTGTTTTCTGATGTGATTCGGGGACGTTGTTGCCTATGAACAAGATCAACATTACACAGTAACATTCAGCTATCTAGCACTCTGTCATCGTTGTCGTAGTCAAGTATCACCCACCAAATCGCTTCATTTTGCCATTGAATAGACCTTTCTGAGCTCGCTTGAATGTCCTTCCAGCGAGAGCGGCAGTCGGAGCTGATGTATAGCTCGCTTTGGCGAGTGCGACCAGTGATGGGAACATGACTGATTGGTTGATTGATTGACTTGTATTGATGGGTATTATCGTTTCAAAGCAAAGCAGAATGGAATATGGCAGTGATCCATCAAAAAGCAGGATCCTCGATTGGCACAGTGATGGACAGCAGCTTCTTGGAGGAATACCAACATAACACCTTGTAGTATCGTTCAACATGGTGAGTAAAGGCGTACACAGCTCATCCATCACCCACACACAGACTGAACTGACCTGCCCTTCTTGCTTACTGCTCACAGCGCGCATCTCCAGCTCGTCTAGGCGGAGGCGCCCAGTATCCTTACCCGAAAGAAGTCTGGTCGCCGTGTAGGTTGGAGTGCATTCTGTCAGCAGCAAGGACAGTACGACTGACTATGTCGAACCATAATCGACTGTCTCGCTTCCTACAGCCGGTGGTTGGTGGTCTCGCCCTTCCAACTGGAAATCCAACACTGCAATTGCCGCTGCTGGACTTGCTTTTACGATATATGGACTATGGACATTCTCAGCGGATAGAGAGGTGGGTTATAGACATTCTCAGGACTCGCTTTAGCTTTCCTGAGTACGACGTGTTGACTGAATGCTGTTGCCCTTCTGTGCTTGCTTGCAGGTCCGAACTGTCCAGCCGACACGGTGGATTCCCTCGATGCTATGGTCAAAGCAAGCTCGCGAGATTGGTGTCAAGGACGAAGGATACAGACCTGATAGCGGTCACGGTCATCATTAGACGGCAGTGTGGGCGATAGAGATGCGGTGCTGCCGCTTGATGGGTGTTCATTCGACGTCACGCCGCGTGGGCATTGAAGCCTTGATGGAGTAGATGGCAATGTACAAATGGATTCGGAAAACGACCAAGAAGCAAGTCCAAGACTAACCTAGAGCTACAACTGATGCCAGTTCACTGGAATATCCTAGCTATGTCATCCTTCATGCTTCAAAGCCGGTTTCCTTACGCTTCTTCAATCCCACCTTCACCCTCCTGTCCATCACTATCATCCTCTTCAACAGGCTCCTGATCATTTGCTGCACTTTCACAAAGCTTGCTCGATGCAGCTGTCACTTCAATCCTGTCCTGCTCTTCTTCGTCCGGTACACTGGCTTGATCTTCTTCTTCATCTTCATCTTCCTCGTCCTCCTCTTCCTCTTCAGCATCGGATTGTGGATGCAAGAGGTCATTCAGCAACAAGACAAGTGGTGACATTGCCTGCATTGTGATTACGCAGCTCAGTATCTATTCTGCCAGCCCAACAAATTTGAAGAAAAGTGTGGCCAACTTACTTCTACCACCTCCTGAACTTGCTGTCTGAAAGTCGGCTTGATGACATCCTCATCTTTGAAGCTACCGGCATGAGCAGACATCAGTGACTATACATCCGTTCTAGTGACCAACAATCAAACTCACTAATGCACGACTCCAATAGTTCTCAACTTCAACAAATCAATATCCTTATGGTTTTTATCAACTCCATTCATTTTAGGAGCGACTTTAAGCATATCATCCGCACCGAAAACATTACATCTAACTCCTGTTCCTTTAGCATCAACTTTAGCAGGACCAAAGTATTTTACGAATGTAGGTGCATTTATAATTCGACGAAAGGGTTTGGAATTTCGAATTATGTTTGTTCGTATTGTTGCTAGATCGTTCTTGTCTGGTGTCCATTTACCCCCTGCTAAAAGAGATCTTCCACCCGGTGATATTTGAAGGTAATACCCTGCAAATGGGCCTTTGCGGCTGGTTTCGCGACGACATCAGCTTTTTGATGTAAGTACACAAGCCCATGTTCCAGGTAGTAGCACGCACCCTGCACGCGAAAAACTTGCTGCGAAATTTGTCTTGTAAGGCGTCTTGTCATTTGAGCTGATGGTAAAGCTTAGCTTTATGTACTAATTGTGAACAAACAGACGCTTGTTTACTTACAAGCGAACATCCTGAAACGACAACGATACTTTAGCTTAAATGAAACTTGTTGAAAGAGCTGGTAAGGCGCCAAACAAATTCCACTCACTCGGTATATTCTATGTATCAGATCTTTCGCTGGCATCTCCGGTATCGACCAGTCTCCCTTCTGAAATTCAGTTTGAATCTCCGTGACAAAGGCTTGCCACTGTAAGTACTCCTGTCAGATTAGCTCGGCTTACTCGAATGTCGCAAGATGAAGATGCCTACATTCAGAAGAGCGTGTCTGTATCTCGCGTCTATATCAGTCGACAACATCCAACTTGATCAGTATTTGCGATGAATGTCTCAGAGTGAGAATTCCCACCATTCTTCGCAAACCATTCGCGGTCATTGTGACTTCTCAAATCACTCAAGAACTCCATAGTATGTGGGTCTACAAGACCAGGCTTCACATGATGCGAGGGCGCTTTGACCAGTTTGACGCGCGTAACTTTCCGACCATCTTGTAGTTCTTCCTCGCTGACATCTTCATCGTCGTCATCCTCTCCGGCAGCAGAACCTTCGAAATCACTGTCCGCAACCTTCTTAGCCTTCTTAGATGGGCTACTTGAAGTGCTTTCTTTGTTATTAGCCTTTCGCTTGTTCTTCGTCGTCTTGCCGCCACCACTGCCCCCGTTGGTAGTAGTAGGTGTTTTTTCGCCCTTTTTCTTGACTGAGAAATCGAGTACATCCTCATCTATATCTTCCGATATAACACTCGCAGCATCTTCTTCAGCTTCAAAGTCAGAACCGGCATCGTCTTCGTCTTCATCATCATCTTCATCGATCGCGTCAGAGTCTGGCTCTTTATATACATCTCTCGCATCATCGCTGTCTTCGCTGCTTGAAGTATCGCTCTCTTCGCTTTCAAAGTCGTCCGATGTTGGATACTGGTCCTTCTTGGCTGATGGCTTCTTTGCTCTCACTGCAGGCTGCTTAGCTTTACCTCTACCGTTGCTCTTCACTCTATCAAAGTACGGAGAAGTCGTCTCTGGTTCTTGCGTCTTGCGATTGTTGGCCTGCTTGCCTGCCAGAGCAGCGGCAGCTCTTGTCGGGCGGGCCATGTAGCTAATTCGAAGGGTGGTACTCAGTGTATGCTATGGGTGTACAAGGAAAGAGGGCATATCGGCGCATATGGCATCTATCGAAAGCGTGTAGATGAGCAAGGCGATCGAGCTCTACATACACGCCACATTGTGTAGACAACTTGCTTGCTTTCACTCCAGCAACCCAGGCAGCAATGCCTCACAAACGAAGCAAGAAGAGTGCAAGAGATGCAGACAGAGCTGCGCAAGGGACCGACAATGCGCCCACGTCCAAGAACGAGGGTGTGCTAGCAGGCCAGAATGCCAAATTCGGAGGGCTATCAGCGAAGATGTACAGGATCTTGAATGCTGAATCCATACGCAAGGAGAAGAGGGAGAGGGATGCTGCTCTGAAGCGCAAGAGAGAGGATGGCACCGATGATACTTCAACGTCTACGGGCGAAGCGACGACTGCTGCTGGTATGGGTGCTTCTTCCAGTGCAAAGAAACTCAAGATCATGCCTGGAGAAAAGCTAAAGAGCTTCAATGCGTAAGTCCAGTTTGAAAACTGCGAAAGATTTACACATGCTAAAGGTCTTGTTGCATTCATTATTTGATTAGTCGCGTCGAAGAGACAATGCGAGCCGATGTAAGCTCTGCTATAAAACAATCAAAGTCTGCAAGAAAGAAGAACAAGTTATCACGAGCAGCACAGTTAAAAGCGGATTTAGAAGCTGAAGAAGCAGCATTGCATAAACCACCTCCTCGAAGAGACGAAGTATCAGGTGCAACAAAAGAAAGAGCTTCTGATTTCTCAGCGCGCGAATCGGTGAAACTGAACGATGTCGCTATGGAACCTCCATCTTTGAAGTTCGGTACAAAGAGCATGAGCAAGATTACCGCTAAAGATAAGAAAGCGATTCCTGTTTCAATGAAGCAAAAACTGGAGTTGGATCAAGAAAGAGAACGTGCTATTCAACAGTGAGTTAAAAAAAACCGACCAGGCCTATTTCCTCGTACCACTTGCTACTGCTACATATCACGCACGTGAATTACGAATACTCTGTACTGATCATTGCTTCGTTTTGTGTATACAGTTACCGAGATATCAAAGCTCGACAAGCCGCCGAAAGGGATCAATAACCTCTACTGCAGTGGGCCGAGTGTCTCCCTCTCACTCCGTTCGTCTACGCCTGAAACTTAGGCTTCAGCGTCCTCCTTTTCCTTTTCTTCACCTATCTCAGGCATCGCTTTTATCCCCAATCCCGCATGACCATGACTAGCATGCCCATTCCCGTGACTAGGATGCACGGGGCCATTCATTCCCTTGTTGATGTCTCCATTTCCCTCACTCTGTGCCGGTGCAGTATAGTGGTGAACATGTTGTTGTGATATTGATGATGATGATGGTGATATTGATAATCCCATCTTGGTGTGCCCCTCCGTTGTTTTTTCATATGCAAGTCTTCTATTGCTATTCAAGACATGTTTCAACCTGAAATCGCGATATTTAGACTTGCATCGGAGGAGCAGCAGGAGTCATAATTTGCCCAGCACAAATCTGACAGGCCAATTATCCTTGATCCAGCTCTTGTTGCCGCTCATGCGAAGGTATGGGCTATCTTTGTTGCCGTACAGCGCTAGCAGAGCGCCTGCTATGCCGACGAGAGCAAACAGCGTTGTCTGTCGGTGTGACACGAAGACAGTTTCGATAATGTAGCGCATTTGAAGGCGTCTTTGTCGCTTGGTAAGTTTATCGCCTATTGGGAAGCGATCCAGTTTGTCCTTGTCGGTGTCCAATGTCTCGACAATGATCACGTCCGTTCCCTCCAGCACGATCTTTTCCGCTTCTTCCTCGGACAAGTCGTGATTACTCCACGTATAGACAGCACTATTGGGGCCAAAGATAGTATCCGCATCTATGCCAGCATGATCGAGTGGGTAGTCGGAGTAAAGCTGATTTGCAGTCTGGAAGAGTGCTTCTATTGATATTGGACCGTGCTTTCTCGTAGTATGCTTATGCTTGCTACCATGTCCATTCGATAGGGACTGCCTATAAGCTATATCTGGATCCGATAAGCTCGCCAGACTTGAAGAGCTGAAGTTTTGTGGAAGATGACTGCTATCGAGCAGTGATACAAGAGTGGCACTGAAGCTCTGTCTGGGCGAAGAAGGTGTTGAGCGACTTGTCAAAGAAGGTATGTGAGACGTAGGAGGATCTATGGTGAGGGGCGGTAATTTAGATAAGACAGTATGTAGAGTTGCTGGATCGTTTGCGACGTCCGGATCAAGTTGCTTAAGCTCTTCTTTCTTCGCCATTACAATGGCTGCGCACAGATAGGAAACCATTGCCGGGTTGTGGGCTAAGAGAAAGTCAAATATGCGGGAAATGATGTCGACCGAGGTCAGATCGTGCGCCATCAGGGTCAGTACCCAAGAAAGAGAAAAGTAAGGTAGTGAGGATGCTCTGCAGTGATATGCAAAGTCAGCTCGGAAAATTAACCTTAAAGGCAGGAGTGTCCTTTTTCTTACTGTTCCACTGCAGCTGCCAAGATCGGGTCTGCTTTGGCTAATATTCGCTTCAGGAGCCTCAAGTAGCCAATAGCAGGATCCAAGCCTGTCATCATGCTATCTCTTATGTGGAAGAGCGACAGCTTGAATGTCATGCGATATGCTAGATCCATGTCATCTTCCGAAACAAGCAATATAATCGATACAATGTCGTGATATCCCTGATGTTACCCAATGGTTTAGCATGAGAACACCTATTGAACGTCAAATAGCTCACTTGAAAGTAATTCAAGGCTGGGTATTTCCGCAGGGTCGTCACTATCAGATCACTGAGTTGCCGCCGTAGCCTCTCGCGGTGTTCGTCTGCTTATGGTACCTCAGCTCAACAATTCGTAGGGAACACAAATAATGAGCTGACCTATCGGTAAGTGAACAAATGATCTGTTCACATCAAGCTCCACTTGAAACTCGTCTCTATGTGCTGGACTTTCGCTTTGCTTTTCGTCGGGTCCATCCGTGGTAGCCTCGGAGTCGGTACTTTTGCCTAGATCACGCCGCCGCCGCCGCAGTACGTCTTCCTCCTTGATGACTGGTATGAGTGGAGCTGTTGCATTAAGTAATAAAGGCCTATTTTGAATGGATAGTCATGATTTATTCGGGGACCGATAAATCGGTAGGTAGGGTGATCGAGATGATATAGGATACCGTCAGACGCGCATACAGCAAGGTAAAGAACGACAGCAGCAGTATTGATGAATGACTCACCATACAAGTCTACGCATAGCATCATGGATGAAGCCTTTCGTAGATAGCTTGCGTAGCTCCTCTGCATCGCGTTTAATGACGGCTTCTCGGATAGCGAGGCGTTGAGGAGAATCATCGTGAAGAACATGCTCAATTGAACTGCGCCGGCTGCTCGCTCGACTTGCCGGCCTGGATGACGATGACACGAAGCCTGAGCTGGTCATTGACTTGACTCCACTTGCAGACATGGATGATGATGTTGTCCCTCCTAGAGCTGCTCCACTGCTCGCTGAACGCTTTGATGGTGTCGAGGGTGAGGGTGAGGCGGTCCCGCTTCTTCCACGGCGGATCTCGTTGCTGCTCGAGAAGAGGTCGCCCACGTTGGCTATTGCAATGTAGCTGCCATCCATTGAGTTCTGTATCAAAGAATGTGCGGATTCCCTCGCACAGGGTAAAGTACGGAGGCAAGATTCATAAATAGCGGACACTACCTACATTAGTACGGAAGCAATGATCAAGGAAAAGTCGGTCTACTCTTAAGTAAGAGTATGATGCAAAGACATTCGCTGCATACTTGGTAAGGATCTGACTGATGACTCGTTTACTGTCGAATCACATGCATACACTCGTGACATACTGATCTCATACTTAAATAGTGGCAAAGAACTTCACCTTCTAATCTTACTTGCAAAGCATACGGCTCTTACTATACTTATACTGCTGACTAGGCTGCAGATGCAGTCTAGGATTGATCAATCCGACTTGACATCCTTACTGCCAACACTAGCCGGGAGTGTCATTAACGTATCATTGGCATTGCTACCAGATGTCACACCTGAACCAACGAGTTCGAGGAATTCATCGTGAATGTTGCGTACGAATCTATCTGTCGGCAGGTCGTTGGCGTCTGTTCCAAATGGATCAGATAGCTGTGCTGCTGCTGAGTCAACTCCCCAGAAAGTCCATGCACTATACAGCCCCGACCATTAGCTAGTCGACCTCTCATCAGGCATGGATGTTTGGAGGCTGCTCACACTATAGCTGAGACAGGAACGACCCAGATACCAAGCACACCAACAAGCTGGGGTGGAATGCTGAGGCAGTGCAGGACCAGCATTTGCTGAGGGGTGCAGGAAGGAGAGTTTCAGCAGGAATCATGATGCCAAGCTGATCCGGTACGACCTACAGAGACGTGAATGCCCAAAGCCATCGGGATTGGTGTGTCTCTGATGCGCTCAGCTTGACTCAGCTGATCAGTCATTTCCTTCAAGATAGCAATGCAGTTGCCCCAAGTTGGCGAATCGAGCATGGGCGTGTCTGTTCCAGGAGCTCCGGCGGTAGGTGCGGCAGTAGCATGAAAGTCATTCAACATGGATTGAATCTGTCTCAAGATAAAGAGAGGCATGTTCTTTGGTCCACCGAGCTTTGTAGCTGGCGCATAGCGTGGCGCGCTTGTTGGTGTATTGTCATTAATGACTTTATCGAAACGCTCATCTCCATCAATTCCGTTCTTCTCGAGAGTACGGCTGCTATCTGGTGTAGATGCAAAGCTTGCGAGCATTCTTTGTGGTAGTAGCTCCCTGAATGCTGGATCTTTCAATGGATCTTGATCTCGGAGGTGATTCCTGCAATACAAAATAGTTTTGCACGTGACATCAGTTGTGACCGGCGGTAGCGACATCGCGAAGACCTGACCTACTTGAATGCATAGCAGTATGCGATAATCAGGTTGAGAAGCTCATCTACACCTGTCTGATGTTGCGCATTCCATCCTCTTTGTTGCGAGGCGGGAGGTGGTAGAGTGAGGTAGAGCAGCGTGCTCAGGGAACGAACACTGCTTGTCAAGCTCGCGAAGATCTGTCTTCCGTTATGCCATCGTTCCTACATCGCATTACACAAGGTCTCAGCTTAAACTTTATGTGCCTTTGGAATGTGTCAGGTCTTACAGAACTGCTGCTTGATCTGTACGATAGCATCAGGCCGACGGTCATGCTCAGGACAGCACTCAAGCTGGAAGCACCTCTGCCAAAGTTGGGGGCTGGAGTATAACACATTATCAGCTTGAGTGAATGAGGACAAAACGGAAGCTCCCCCCTCACCAAGGCCTGCATTGTTCAAAGCGTAGATCACGACCGCGTACAGCGAAAAGCAGGCAATCGGCAATTTTGTCGATGACCATACCGAACCTCGAGTCTCCAAGAAGAGCGGCTTGGTACGTGTAGTCTTCTTGATCTCCCTCTGCAATGTTCTCTGTATGCTTGCAAGGTCGGCCATGGTTGCCTTGCTTCTGTGATAAGATACAGGTCTTCGTGACGTGGAGCGGAGCAGAGCAGGTCGAGGCACGTGAAGGCAAGGTGAAACACGAGTCGAAATGAGAAGTGCCGCCTAATCTCACGTCACTATTGCAGATATGTTATACATTGTGTGTAATGATGTCATGCGAATGCGCACTACAACAACAGTAAAGCTAGAAGCATGTAATTCGGACCAAAAGACGCGGCTACAAATTGACACTGCCTGAAAACCCTCCCAAAATCCGGAATCACCTAATCTTGTTGAATGGATTCAACGATCCTGTTTCACCCTTCTTGTCCAGTCTACTCTTCGCGAAAGCATTCCAGAACCGTAATGTTTCGTCTCCCGCGCCCGTCACTATCGTTTGCCCGTCTGGCGACATTGCCAAGTATAGCACGCGTAGTGTATGTCCCGTCAAGGTAGCTACTTGCTGCATCGAGGGGTACTTCCAGACGATGACTTGATTTTGCACATTGCTAGCACTTGAGAAGCCATGTGTCGATACTAATTCATTTGAGCTATTCAAACAGCGTCAGATCAGCATGTTGTTCCAGCTGCTTCCGAATGAAAGACACTCACTTTTTAGACCACATGAGATTGCAAACTTGCGAGCCAGTATCAACTTCGGTCAGAAGGCTGCCAGTCAAAGTGTTCCAGAAGCGGATCTTCTTATCCGCAGTACCTCCTCCACTAGCCAGTATGCCATGTTGATGATTATTCCACGTGATAGCTTTCACAGCAGCTACGTGCTCACCAAACCGGTACAGAGTCTTGTTGTCCGTGCCCTCCCAGACGAGGAGCTTGTTGTCATTTCCACCACTCGCCATTTGTGTTCCATTCGGACTCCATTTGATGCCGCACACTTCTTGACGATGACCCGTCAATCGTCTGAAGGAATGAGCCGGTTCTCGAACATCCCGATGCAATATAGAGCGGTCGCGTGATCCTGTTGATAGAATATGGTCGTTCCATGCTAGAGTGCCAACTCGAGCAGTATGCCCCGACATTTCACGATCGAATTGTTGTGTTTCTGCATCGTATATCCGGACCATACCGTTGTTCGTGCCAACAGCAATCTTATTTCCCTGCCAGAGCAAGTGCCACAGTATTAAAGGTTTGAACAATAGTGCCCCTCGCCAGGATACCAAGATAGACTGTTCCAGAACTCACCCGCTGGATCCAGCCTATACTCGTCACTGAGTCTCCAATGTCTGCCAAATCGCATAGCTTGACTACGCTGCTTGTTTGCGCTGACCACAAGTAGACACAAGATGCTAGTCCTACGGCCAAGGTGTTCGTAGAAGACCAGTCAACCAAGTTCAGGTAGAAGTCATCCTGTAATATGCACACGAGCGGGAAGTAGATAGCGTCAGTCACAACCCTGCCGAGGAATGAGCAGGATGATCTTTACTGCTAGCTCCGGAGCATCAAGAACCTTGAAAGGCACCTTGCTTAGCGCTCGAGGTGTCTTCCGCGGTGACAGAAGCATCCGCTGACTTTCGTATCGGACTGGGCTTGCCGAGTACTTCTCGTGCGTTGGTGAGTCTAGTCCCGGTGCACTGCCATTACGTGACCCAGAACCAGATCCATGTTGTTTCGAGGGGCTATTGTATGTGAAGAGGTTCTTGGTTCGTGTCGGAGTGGTAGGTATTGCCGCTGCTGCCGAGACTGCTGGATTGCCGGCTGCATAGCGCGAAGTGGAAGGGGATGGGCCTAGATATGTGTTGTCTAGAGAGCTTGGTATACTACTGTAACTTGTGCTTCCAAATAGCTCGCTCTTTAGTAGTGCATTGAAGGTCTTATTCGCTTCCTCTGCATGAGCAGTGATGAGTGTCAGTGGCGACAGCTGAGAACGGCAGAACCCGTCACAGTAGGTCCGAAGGATAGGTTTACGTACCTTTCTGAGCATCACATTCAGGTCCACGATGTATCTTTCGCTTTGCGGAACCTGGACTGGCGGGCGAAGCTGGCGTTTTGCCATGATTCTCGGATAGCAAGTTGAAGGTTGTCGTAAGGTCTATCCCGCCGCGATTTGGTATGAATCTGTGCAATATCTGACATCAGGGCTTGAAGATATTGAGCTTGCTGTAGGTTGCTCTCACCTGTCGCCATAGGTCACCTTCTCCTTGCCCTTACGCGGCGAAGTCAAAGACGCCGTAATGCCGCTGGAAGCATTGTATTCCTGCACGACATCTGCCAGCCGAGAGATAGACGATGAGGAGGTACTACTCCGAGGTCTCTTTCCTAGTTCATTGCTCATGGCCTTCCTAGCTCTGTCCTATCTTCTTATCTTGTCCGACTCTGTTGCTGATGGCGCTGCCTCAGCTAGCACGCGCTCCTCAGCAGCGGAAGGCGGTACCGGACCCACTGCCGTTTAGACCGCTCGTAGACCGCTTTTGTCTATTTCGTGTTGGTATATAAACCTCCTCGACGTGGCTTGTCACCTTGGACACAGTTCGTTGAAAGCAAAGCACTTAGGTGGCAACTCCAGGTCCATCTTTACCGAGGAAAACGCACTCGAGCTGCTTCTTGCTTCTAACCCGCTTACATGTACATAAACCTATCCCAATACCATAGAGTGCAACACATCCCAAATGCCCAGGGCCCAGGGTAATACGAGTGTCGACTCCGCTCGTGCACCCCACTTATGCAGGTCGATCATGCAATGCGGCGCGACTTGCGAAAAGAGTAGTCATGCATTGCATTACTAACAGTATTACGAGAATTAGGCTAGGTATTTCTCACTTTGACAAATACAAACTGAGTAAGTTTGGAAATGCAGTCTTTTGGGTGGACTTTCTATTCTTTCAGATTTCTTATTATGCCCTCAGCAAAGCTTTTGATTCCTTCCAGCGATATGCTTCTCGGCTTCATTACTTTATTGAGATGAGCCCAGAACAACAGTACCAGTGATCATGAGACGTGTCCTCCCTGTAAGAAATATTGACATTCCTCGTCGTCTGCTTTACAGCATGTAGCGGAAGCCAGGCCGAACGTCAAGGGAGTTAGGGATCTTTCCAGGTTTGACCCCGCCAAGTGTAGCAGAGTCGCTACCGTTTGAAGCTCGTTCTCTTTCTAGCTCCTCAATCCTGCGATTAAGTCGAGCAAGATCCCATCGGTGGCTGTGAAGCAAAACTAAATTAGTGCCTGCTACAAGACGTGGGTACCGACTACCGGATCTTCAAGACTTACAAGGTAAGGCCCATCAAACAGACTCCGAACATTGCGATACTTATACCAAAAGAATTGTGATACTAGATATGTGTCGTGGCTCAGCGGGATTGCAGAAGATGTAGTTTACGGAGGAGCTCACGCTGGGACCCCATCTCGACGGATAGATGTAACTGCCGGACACGTTACCGAGTTGTCTGACAGAGTCGACATTGGCTTTAGCAGCGTTGGGCGATATTATATGCAAGGTTACAATACTCACGAGAAAGCATTGATAAATGCAATGCAGATGGATCGGCGCATGGGAGGTCTGGGGAAAGTACCGCTGATCCAGGCGTAGACTGGAGACAACCTAACTTAGCATAGATCGCACAGTGCAAACCACGGACTACTTACAAACGACGAAAGAGGCATACGAACCAGCCATTAAGAACAAGCTGACATAGCGGGCTGCAAGAACTTGAGTGCTAATAGCGATAATGAAGCCGACGATGCCCATGACTAGAGGCCAGACGCAGTGCCAGTAACGTTCGCCGGTTTTATCGGAGTGACGAGCATTCAAAAAGGCGACGATCTGTAAACAGTGACATCAGTATTGATTGCATGTATTGAATGCAACAAAATCGTTCAGATAACAGCTAGCCTGTCTGTACAGTTATGACGGACTACCAGCCGAGGTGCTGGTAGTCCGTCATAACTGTACAGACAGGCTAGCACGATTTTTGAAAATCGCTTGCCTTTACCAGCAAGTCAGATGTCTATTGCGTAAAGTACTTACCGTAGCAAAAACGAATGGTGGCGCAGCCAGTAGGAGTGTCTCGATTTTTCCATAGCCAAGAGTTCCGGTTAAAGTAGGAAAGAATGCATTGAACGCAAGTCCTATGACCATTGATGTCTGC
Organism: Cystobasidium sp. 2NF920; assembly: GCA_023628255.1. Taxonomy (NCBI): domain Eukaryota; kingdom Fungi; phylum Basidiomycota; class Cystobasidiomycetes; order Cystobasidiales; family Cystobasidiaceae; genus Cystobasidium; species Cystobasidium sp. 2NF920. The sequence continues at coordinate 46,531 of JAMALA010000011.1, forward strand.
GATAAAGTATAAGCGTCTAGCGACCTTGGCCAAGCTGATTTGAGGCTTACCAGAGTCAGAGCCATAACATAAAGTCGATGGTCAGTGAAGGCACTGGCCAGAGCCTTTAGAGCCGATGTATCATCTGTATCGGACTCTCCAGCATCTTCTGTCATTCGGAGTACGGCCAATTTGCGCTCTTCCTTGCTGAAGCCTCGCGAGTTGTGTGGAAAGTCGGGGAGGATGAAAATCGTGATGATGCCAATGAACATAGTGATAGAGCCTTCAATGATGAAGAGCCATCTATTTTGATGATGTTAGAGCTTAATCATGCATATTTGTATCGCTATCGGACTCACCTCCAGTTCGGAATCCCAAGCTCTGGCGTTATTCAAAGAATTTTCAGTGCGGCTTCGGCTAGGGAACAAATACAAACGGAGACTGACCATTGTTCATTCCTCCAATGATTCCCGCTGCCACGAGCGGACCAAAAGCATTGCTAATCAAGCTACCACAATATAGAATGGCTGTTCTCATTGCCAGTTCGCGCTGTGGAATTCACCGCCCGTCAGTCGGCCGTTCGCCCGTCCGGCCTATCCCATCAGGCAGCTCACCTTGGTATACCATTTACTGATGAGATACACGGCCTATGAATCGTATGTCAACATCATAATCGTAGCGGGTAATGTGTCGTAGCTTACACCGGGGAAAAACGCTGCCTCACTGGGTGGCAAAAGAACGTGTCAGTGCGAAGCCATAATCTACCCGATCTGATACCACACGTACATGGTGCCTAAGAAGAAACGTGCCGCAACGGCTCCACCAAAGTCCTCCACTAGGTAGAACAGCGTCGAGATCAATCCCCAGATCACGATGCATAGTGGTAGGTAGAGACTGGGCCGGCCAGTTTTCTCGACCTGCGTATTACTGTCAATCAGAGTATTCTAGATTGATTGTAAATGATGACCACCTACAATCATATTAGAAGGAATCTGACAGCACGATATATCAGTTAAGTGGTAGTTTCGACTTTCCGTGGAAGACTTACTTGAAACAAGATATATCCGACATACAACAAGGACAACAAACTGGGATATTGACTTCCAGTAAGGTTGAGGTCTCTAACCAGACCATTCTCACGAGCAGCAGGTACATTGTTTCTGCGCACACGTGACGGAGAATTGTGAGAAGCAAATCTACACAGTGTTAAGAAATCGCGGGAATCACCTGTCGATGTAATTGAGAATGTATATCTAGGATAAATACGGTCAGGGAGCTCGATAAGCGCTACTATGCTTCAAAGCTCACGATGACAAGGATGGACATCCTTAGATCGAGCTTCCGCAAGAACTTCTTCTCCAGCCTGTGGCGCTCCTCTTCGGTCCAGTTGATGGGCGAGCTTTCATAATCTTTGCCGACTAGCTGGTCTTTAACGACTGTCTGGTCTTCGAGAGTCTTCTCTCCTCGGTCCTTGCTGAAAAGCATGACTGGTGACTTGTGGTAGGTCAGTGTACAGTAGATTGAAAGAGCGGAAGAAAGAGGCGCCCTGCGAGGAACACAAAAATCAGAGAGGAGGTCCTCGCCAAGAGGGAAGATGAATGAAACAGCGCTGCAAATCGCTCCTATTTGCGGAGTGGTGCTTGCAATTATGATGTCCAATTTTAGCTCTTTCAGGCTTTTGTGGAGGTGTCTGGGGTCGTCATAAAATGATCGATCCTGATTTTGTTTCGGCATCTGCTTTCTGGATGCCGCTTTTTTTTCTCTGTGTGAAGCTTGGACATTGTATGACGCTTTTCCGTGTTAAGAATCATCTGTCTCAGTACCAGCACAATGGAGTCAATACGAACTTTATTCTCGTAAGGGTAACAGATGCGCTTCTCTGAGCGTCATACAGTCAGGGAGATGAGACCAGTAAAAGGAGGGCAGTACTGGTAGTGGAGGCGCAACAGAGTATGGCTAAAACGGTGTGAATGTGGAGTAGTTCGAGTGGGCCCGACCCATGGAAAAGAGAAAATCACAGGGACGCGTTATTATTGGGTGTCGGACCCCAGAGAAATATCATAAGCCCTTTTGTGGGATAGCATTTTCGGAAGCAGCGGAGGCCGTGCCCCGAACGCTAAGCAGTAGTCTCCGTGTTTTGACATTCCACGGAACTGCTTCGACTTTATGCGGACCTCCGCTTCGCGTGTAAGACCGTGCAGAGGTGCTGAGAGTTCATCCGAGGCCTATGTAACAGTGCCCTTACCGAAACCAGTACCATATCATATCTGGCAGCATAAGTCATAAGTACTGTCCTAAAGACCCGTGGATGTGTAGCTCTCTCCCCGCAGATCTGAATCTCGGCAGCACAACAACCGGCTCTACACTATCTAAGTGACCTGTACACCGCATGCGCTTTGTTGTACCACATCATTTTCATCTGGCTTATCCACTCGAAGACCGCCATATTGCAATTGCCATTCCTGTCAGGTTCTCTTTGGGTATTCAACGTCGCTATCGGAGCATCCAATTCCTTCACTTGTCTTGCGGGCTCCGACTACGTGATACGCTACGACGCGCTCGTCTCCTCGGCGGAGTTCTGGACCTGCTTCTAGATCTTGACCTTCTTGAGCTGTACTGTGGTGTAGTATCGCCGCCATTGTCATTGTCGTAGCTTGGAGAGCGTCTACGACGGGGAGGAGGTGAGCGGGAGCGTGTGCGCGAGCGGCCTCTGTCTCTATCTCTGTCGTCGCGGCGGGATCTATCGCGGTGGTCTGATCTTGGCCTATAGTCATCTCGTCTCCTGTCGCGATCTCGACGGTCTTCTCTGTCACGGTCTCTACCGCTACTTCCACTCGGCCCCGATCTATCATCGCGTCGACCTTGATACCCACCTCTGCCACCACTAGATCCACGGTCGTTATTCCTGCCTCCTCGCTCGCGCTGTCGGATCTCTTCTATTCTTCTCTCGCGGTCCTGCTCTGCATTCTGACGAATTAGAGCCATCTCATCAGTCTTGCCCTTTTCCTCTTGACGTTTCCGCATTTCCTCCTTCTTCTGCTCGATGAAGATAGCAGGTACTTTGACCGGTGATTCTTGTGCAGAGAGAAGAAGCGTCCACAATTCCACCATGAAGGGTTCAGTATGCTTGTCTAGGAAGCCTAGAAGGCTGATCATCATCTTCTTGCCGTCTACAATCTACAGATATGACGCGAATTGGTCAGCGGTACATGCGAAGGAATGTCGAGTGACTTGGAAACAGGTCTCATTACTTACTGGATTTGCTGCATCTTCCAAGAGACCGCATACGTACTCGATAACTACTTCGTCTTCGAAGCCTAGCAACTCGATTACCTTCTTTGCAATCCAAGGTTTCATGACCGATAGCTCGACTTTACGCATGTCGACCTGCAGATGAAAGGAGGAGCTTCAGCATACAATCAAAGTCACAGTCTTTGATCACAGTGACACCTCACCTTTGTGCCCAATTGAGGCGGGAACTTCATCGACCTCATGAGCTTACGCTCTTTGTCGCCAAAGCGGATATCCTGCTCAGCAGAGGTGCCCTTGAAAGAGTCCATCTTGACTGACTAGGTTGCAATGCTAAAGTGTGTTCCAAGGTGGTCCTGCCGTTCCTTCCTGTCGCTGGTAGTCGGATGGGATGTCCTCACTGCAAAGTGTTGGCCTCAATATGTGTTACTCCACCGCACGCAGCAAGGAAGCTTGAGCGTTACTGTCTGATCTGGCTATATCTAGCAGGCTGGATGGAGCGTGTCGTCAAGTCGAATCCCTTGCTGTCGTGAGATGGGGAAATCAGTTGGGAATGGTGGAAGCTGGCTTGCTTCCTTACGGCTTGCTCTCCCATCAACGATCAACGAGAGTACAGAACAGACTTTCGACTACCGGAACTGCAAAGCACAGCATCTAGACAGCATTGATACAGATGTTCTCTCCTGCTACAAGATCATCAAGCTCGACCATGCTTGGAGCTGTCAGCAAGAATTTCTTGTCAAAGCCACAAGCTGCGTCATGCAATTGTCGACTTTCGACCTTCGCTGCAACTTCTGCTCGGACGACGCGGCAACACGGCAAGGTCCTCAGAGCCAGACACTATGCTACTTCTCCCGGCATGTTCGCTCAAGGTCTCAACAGTAAAAGCAAGAAAGGTGGTGTGCGTGTCGGGACTCTTTTCCTGGCGCTCTCGATCTTGGGTGTTGGTGCCACTTCGCTAGGCTTATATAACTACTATACCTCTTTGAAGACCTTCCCTCCTGAGCTACGTAAAGATTTAAGAGGTGCTCTCCGCTGTAAAGCTCGTCAAGATTATCGAGCTTCTCATAAATTTTTCCAGCAAGCATGGGACCGAATTCTTGCGGATCCGGAGCTTGAAGGAGGCCTTGGACTGCTCAAGATTACGGGCATAGCCATAGCTTGGTCTGAAATGCTTGAAGAAGCTAGTCGTCGAGCAGACCAAGGTGGTATTACCGACGCCGCATCTGAGACCTATAGTGCTCTGCTACAAGGCTACACATGGGGCAAAGATTATCTAGCTAAGAACCCGGCTTCCGTGACAAACGAAGAGCGGATGAGAGTCGTTAGTATGGCCGTCAAGCTTGCTAATTTGGCGGAGGGAGAAGCTCCGCTGGAAAAGCAGACTGAAAAGCAGCTTACTTGGGCAGTGTAAGCGAAGCGCTACCTTTTCTTTAGTAAAGCTCACTAACAGTCAACTTCTGCCTCTGCAGGGAGGAAGTCCTACGACTGGCAACACAAGGAACGGCAAAGGACGTGACCAAGCGCAAGAACGATACAGACGAGGATGCGATCCTCGTCGGCGAGCTGGGTTTGCCATCATGGGTCTCGAAGACGGATATGGGAGCGACTCTGGAAACGCTGGGCAACCTATATGCACGCAAGGGCAATGTGGAGTACGCCATGCCCCTGTATCTACAATGCATCTCGCTGTTGCTGCCGCCCCCACAAATGCGCAAGGGAGAGCCATCTACCGGCGATAAATGCCATGCCGCGACAATAGTACGTGCAGTTATCGCCGACGAGTCTGATGAAGCTGATATGCTGTATCGCTAGATGAACAATCTCTCATCTTTGATCGCTTCTGCACCAAAAGCGCCTTCTGAGAACATCGGACAGACTGCACAGGCGGTTGCATGGGCGAATAAGGCTTCCGAGATCGCAACAATGGCATTGAATGGTGCGACAGGCTCGACCGCGTTACAAGAAGCAGAACAATGTAAACCTACCCTTACCGTGGCGCTGTACAATCTGGGCATGCTTAAGCTGATGGAAGGAGACAAGAGAGCTGCTAAGAATTTGTTAGACCAAGCGAAAGCAAGAGCAGCGGAATGGAATTTTAAAGACGCTGAGAGCAGAGCTAGCGAAGTACTCAAAACACTGTAAAGCCAGAACACTCACTTTGTATTGGGAGATGCCTATGCACTACATAAGAGATAAGCTTTAGAAGCGTCTTTTCCGCCGAGCTTAGTTGGCAGCTTCGGAGGACCCTGCCTCTGGGACCGCAGAGCCATCGCTACGCAATGCATAGACACCATTGTCATTCTGTCGCAATGATGGAGTTGCCGAACGCGCCTTACAGTGCCAAGCCTGCGGCCACCGGTCGTATTGATTTGGCTGAGCTGTTGTGACTGTCTTCGATGCGAGCTCACACAAGAACATTCTGTGCGAGCTCGCATTGAAGACAGTCATAACAGCTGCAAGTCACATCTTGCATTTTTGAAAGCTTCATAAATGCCGGTCTACAGACGTGATCGGATGCTGTTGACAGGCATATCACTTGGTCTCCATCCAATTCGTACACTTCCACAGGCATGAGTAGCTCTATTTCTATCGTCAGTCAACAGAGAGACCTCGACTCGGTCCTCATCAGGGCAGGCAGCGACCGCTTGGTAATCCTGTACTTTACCGCTACATGGTGAGCTTTGCGAGGTCAAAGGCTTGCATCATCGGTAGATATCACAGTTGCTAAATAGAACTACAACAATAACAACGCAACTACATAGGTGCGGTCCTTGCAAGGTAAGAAACAACATCATCATTAGTGCTCTTTGAGTCAGGCTTCCCTCAGGTAGCAGTAAAGACTGACTTGCATGTTCCGCGTATGCAGGCCATTTCACCGAGATACGAAGCTTGGGCGAAGGAGTACAAGCAGGCAATATTCACCAAGATTGATATCGACCAGAGCAGAGCTCTTGCATCGGCCTACAAGATTGTCGGTTTGCACTGTCCTTCGTGATGTACTGGACAGCCTCCATCAAGCTGACCGACCCTTTGCACGTGCTTGACAACAGTCCGCCGTACCTACCCTTATATTCATGAAGAACAGAGAACAAGTTGACATCATCAAAGGAGCCAATCCATCAGCTATTCAGAGTGCAATTGAGAAACATGCAGGTCGCCCGCAGCGAGACTATGTCGAAGCTGGCTCTTCTCCAGCTGACAAAGCTCTACAAGGACATGTAAGCTCAATTTCTGGCCATTGCTCCTATTTGAGCCTTAATTCCCTGACACTGATTTCTACTCCTACTGTACAGACATCACTTCTCAGTCAGATAGACACCTCACAGACAAGTTGCCTCAACGAAGCACCAGATCATGGGCTGCGCGACATGCTAGCAACAGAAAAAGCCTATCTCGAAAGCGATGCAGACGAGCAACTTCTCCTGGGGATTGCCTTCCTACAAGCAGTCAAATTATTCGCTTTGAGATTCACAACAGCCGAAAGTGCAATAGATAATGCACCTAGAAAAGTTCGTATTTTCGCGGATCAAGCGGATATTGGATTCGATGAAGCTGCTTCTCAAACACCCTTGCAGGAATTTGAACTTACAAAAGAACAAGCTCTTGGGAAAGAGATGGTTCTATTGCGTTATGTAAAGTTCCAGAAAACAAATTCGCTACAGGTAAGGTCTATCCGGTTAAGCAGGTGCACCCTTGTTTCGAAAGCTGACTTAGTTTCTGTCGATGATCTAGATATTCGTCTTCGACAATCAGGGTGGTGAAGATGTCACCAGACTGGATAAGCTGGAGATCTTTGGCTCAATAGAAGGAGCGACCGCACCTTTGACAGGTCTACGCGGCTCAGAGGATGAGTAGAGCTTGTCCTTTTAGAATATTCGGTTTGTGCATTGAGTTGCAATCTACCTGAGGAAAGTATTCCGCGTTTGAGGGATTCAATCTGCGACTTCGAGGCCTGAGGCAGCTCGAGCCTTGTCGTGCTCAAAGGAGGCATTCTATGAAACACTGCGTTTACTGTGCTAAAGAGATTGACTTCACGTTTCCTTCACCATATACAACGATTTACCACACTGACTGCACACTGCACACAACTGGACGTCATTAAGTACTATTGACTGATTTTCTCCCTGATTGGGTTGCAGCTTTTCTCTTCTTTTTCTTCGCCGCAGCCGCTAGGCGTCTTGCCGCGAAATCGTCATCATCGTCATCTTCATCTTGCGCTAGCGGATCCTGTCCCTCCTCATCTTCCTCATCGTCATCCTGCTGCGTCGCCCCAGGCACATTTTTCTCTTCTTCACTCTCTTCAGCGAGTAAATCTTTCTGCTTAGTGGCTGATTTACGACTACTAGATGGACCAGGTGCACGAGGAGCTTCATCCTCCTCCTCCTCTTCCTCTTGATCATGTTCCATTTCCTCATCGGAACCATCTTGAGTAGCAGCAATAGCTTTACCTTTTCCTTTGCTTGTCTTTTTAGCTTTGCTTTGAGTGCTCTGTGATGTACCCGCTGGAGCTGGAGCTTCTGACCCACTTCCGCCGGCTTCATTTCCGTTCTCTTCACCGTCCTCGTCTGGCTCGGAACCTGAAGATACGATTCGACCTGCTCCTTCACGCGCTTCGGGGCCTATCGGAGCAGCTTCTTCGGCCACCCAAGGACTGTAGACGTTTAAGGCGAACATCAGCGACGGACTCTCGGAGGGAATCAGGCGTCAAAGGGCTGACCCTTACCTTTTACAGGAGGGACAAATATGTCTATTCCTGCTGAAGTACGAGCGAGCACAATGATCATGCATTCTCATGATGCAATCGTCTTGAGGACATTGAACGCCCTAGAATAGCAGAACACTCGTACATTTCAGCTTCTTGCCGCCAGAACGGATAAGCGCATGGTCGAAGCCTCACCTTCATGACCATCTCGTTGCACACTTTGCACTCGAAATCCTTGTTCATCTGATTTGGGTATTCTTCCGAAAGGTAATGTTCCAATTCCATTCTTGCACGTGTGGAAAGTTGATACATGTCTACTTTCTTGCTCGCGACTTTGACGGAAGTAGCAATGAGCCAACCTATGTAGAGTATGTTCTTCAGCTCGAGAATCTCAAAGTGGAATGATACGCGGCCAAGAGTGGGAGAACGCACCTTTGCCTACGAAAGTCCTGAGTACCTTCTCGGCTTCTGATAATTTGAGCTCCGGTCTGACAGTCTTGTTTCTACCTGCACTCTTCGCGTCGTTGCTCGAGATAGCATAACGGTCTCCACTCTTCATGATGAGCTTGATCTGGGAATAACGAATTAGATTAGCTCCGGGAATATCGTGAAAGTATTATGTACAAGCTAGTAAGGCCGCACTTACCAAAGTTCGAAAATAGGCAATTTCCTGAGGCGTGTATTCGGTTGCAACTTTAGCGAGGTCATCCGATTTCGTATTGACAAAAGCAGTCCATGGTTTGCCAGAGTATTCGTCTACGAAACGCTTGAGCTGGAAGCCGAATGGCTCGATGCTGGTGTTGATCTCGTCTACGGTATCGGCGTACGAAGGCGCGTCGTCTTCTGAGGCACCTTGGTCTGAGAGAGGCGGATCAAGACGAGGTTTAAGCAGGCCATAGGGTAAGAGATTGCGAGCGTGAGCATGAGTCAACGAGATGTAGCTTGGCGGAGAAGCAGAGTACGCACCCTTCGTCGCTTGCCAGCAGTGTTTATAGACGACCTGACCAGTCTTCTCGCTGAAAGCGCGCCGCGACATGCATGATTGCAGAAAGAGCTGATGGAGCTCATCTATAGCCATGGCTTCCGCTACAGATGATTGTCACCTTGTTGACTCCATGGAGAACGTCGAAGTGCCTGCTGCTGCTGTTATTGGTGCTGAATGTCAAGTGCTTTCCTGCTCGAGCTTGGACGTTACTGCTCTCTGCCCGATCGCGTACAGTACAGTGTTGCTCGCACCAAGCTCTGGCCAATGCCGCCTGTTCAATGGAGAGAACATGCACTCAGGTTCTAGAACAGCTAATATGCCATGTTAGATCTGGTCAGAGGGCGCAGCTCTCACAGAACGGCTTCGAGAAGACTGCTACCATTTGCAACGCCTGGGGGTGGATGATCGAATACAATCCTGGAGCAGGAAGCCAGTATGATATTCCAGTCTATACAATACCTGGCCGTGCTGAGTATCGAAAGATACATAGAGTCCTACTTTAGACCCTATAGATCTGGGTGAATATGACGGCTTCAGCCGACTGACTGTACTTGCCACTTTTTCCACATTGCATGTGACTTGATTGTCTACGAGAATATTGTGCTCTTCTTTCCGCTACCACAGCATAAACCCAATACGACAGAGCGCCATGGAAGGCCAGCAAGAAGCTATTCTCCAAGCAGTCGTGCTCGCTGATCCATTCGAGCATCAGTCTCGCTATGGCCCGCTTGTTCGAGGCGGCAACAAGTCCGGCGAAGGTTGCGAATCTGCAAATCCATGGGTGAGTGGAGAGAGAGCTGGAATTGTACGGCCTTTGAATGGCTTAAAGCGAGCACTCGAGCTGATGCTTCCCTTTACTGTGACTATATGCGCTGATCTGGATACTCTGTGATCTCCCTGCTGTCATACTGGTCTTGCTACAGTGCCTGCTTCCATTTCTCAACTCGCCCTTGATCGCATGGACGCTCGAGAGTCTATCCGCTTCAAATGTCCAGATTGCTTGGATTGTAGTGCGAGACGGCGCAAAAGAGCTTCAAGAGTGGTTAGAGTGCGTTCTCGACTGCCTTCCTTGCTCCTTTCATCCTCCACCAATTGACATAATCTGACTTGGCTCTTTTCGCTTTTTTGCGACATCTCTAGCTCCTCCACTTTCATGTCTCCCACTGCTCCCATGACGATCCGAATCAAGCAGACTCAAGCTATTTCAGAAGGAGACGTCATGCGTGAAGTCGATGGTTTAGCTCTAGCTGGAGATTGGCTACTCGTCAAAGCTGGCTATGTCGGCAATCTAGACTTGGAAACGGCAGTTACTGAGTTTACCGCAAGACGCAAGAAGGATCCTTCCTTGCTCATGGACTGCATTGTTACATCGAGAGCCCGAAGGTGTGTAGACCTTCCTAGTGTACCTGAGATTGATGGGCTTTGCTGACCTGACTTTGTTCATAAAACAGTTCGCAAGTAGCGGCACCAGCGAGAACATCAACGCATATAATGACCACCGAGAAGCAGCTTCTACATTATCTACATCAACCTCAATATCCCGCTCGTAAAAGGACGCATTTCCCACTCGAGCATATTGAATCCGGGAAGACACTTCTCGTTCGAACAGATCTCGAATCAGTCGGAGTTGACATTTGCAATATGGAAGTACCAGCTCTTTTCGTCGAGAACTTCGATTATCAAAACATGAGACCGGATTTTATCAATGGTGTCCTTACCTCTGATTTGCTTGGAAAGAGTATAAGCTGTACCGTCATTGGAGAAAGTGGATCTATTGGAACGACTAGCCCCCGAGCTCAGCCTTGGGCTGCTCATGTTGGAGACGTCTCGAGCTATGCCAGTGTCAGGTAAGCTTGCTTTTTCGAGGTGTAGTGCATCACTCAAGATCAACTGCTCACCCTTTGTCGCGTAGCAAATCCGTCCTTTCCCGCTGGTCATACCCACTTGTCCTCGATGAAGCTGTGCCAGGCGAAGACGAGCGCTACGAACAAAGACGCGGACGACTCTATCTAGGCCGAAAGCTTAATTTAGCAAGATCATGTACTACAGGTCCAGCAGCAGTGATCGGCCGCCGAACAACAATTGGCGAAAGAAGTGACGTGCTCGAGTCTGTCATCGGCGAAAATTGCCGCATTGGAGCTGATGTTCGTATCATCAATTCATACCTTTATAATGGGGTAGTGGTCAGTGATGGATCTGTCATTACCGATTGTATACTTGGTGAAGGAGTTCATGTTCAGGAGAATGCTACACTTAGTGAAGGAACACTTGTGGGAGCAGGTGTCACTATTGGAGAAGGAGCCTCGTTGCGCAATCAACGTGTGTCGACTGAGGCTTGGGAAGATGGAGATGACGAGGATGACGAGGAGAATTCTCGAAAGCGGGTCAATGGCAACAATGAAGGTCCCAATCTTGGTACGGGTGCACAAGGCTATATCTGGCCATCGGAGGAAGATGTACATCTCGCAGAGCAAGATTCAGACGATGAAGATGGACTCGACGTACGCAATCTCCGAACATCATCACTCGCTCATTCCGGACTTCCATACGCAACAGATAATGAAGAAGGCCACTCCGATTCATCAGCTTCTACCATCTCAAGAAGTTCGTCTTCCGACAATTTGGCTTCTGGAGATGACTCGGATGCCATGTCGGATATCTCTGAACCTCCTGCTGTTGCTGGTATTGGTGCTCTTGGCGAATCGGACGCTACGGATGATATGGCTTTCAAGCGTGAATGCTTGTCTTCGCTCGAGCGATCGTTCGGTGAAGGTCATACGGTCGATAATGCCGCTATAGAGTTGAAGACACTTCGAATGGCTTCAAATGTAGCGTTGAAAGATGTTATTGGAGTAGTGGTGCCCTTCCTCTGCGACCAAATACTGGCAAAGGAAGGTGCACCCGCCAACGAAGTAGTGAATAGCGTCAATAAGCTAGTGGAACGATGGGGTGGTCTGGTAGATAGCTTGACGGGCAGAACACAAGGTGGAATGGTAGAAGCACTCTTCTTCCTCCAAGAGCATTGTGCGACGAAAGAAGGCGTACATCCAAGATTATTCCCTGCTTTCTTGCAGGCTTTCTATGAGGAAGATGTAGTTTCGGAAGAAGCAATTAGAGCTTGGGTCACAAATCCTGCTGCTAAGAGTACTGGTGGAACAACGGGTGCGAAACTTTGGCAGATTGGAGCGAATTTCATGCGGGCATTGATGGAGGCAGAGGATGATGATGACGACGAAGATGAAGATGAGGAGAGTGATTAGCAAAAACGCATGCTTGATAACAATAAGCTCCAAGTAGGATGTGTGAGAGAGGCCGGCATCACGTGCAGATATACAGGCGCGTCGGAGCCTGCGGAGCTGTAGCATCAACGCGTGCAGACTGCGCAGACGGGACAGCAACAAGCAGTAGCTTCGGGAGCAGAACAAGATAACAGCGCAAGGATGACACGAAGAGAATACTCCATATCCGGCAAGCAATCGCAACGGACTAGCAACGTCTTGTGCAAGCTTCTTTCAAATCAAAGCGAGCGCGTCGCTGCATGCCTTTTCGCAATCTACCCTCGATCACTCCTTTTCGCCCCTGGTTCGTGGAAAGCGAAGGGAGAAGTGATTGAGAAGAGATTGTGAAGCTCTTCGTCTTCACTCTCCTCTCCTCTCCTCTTCTACACCATCCACATTCGCTCTTCACTACTCTCGCTTCATTCTTCCGAGTACTCTGTCTCATCTCCTATAACCCCAGCACAACTCCAAAGCAGGCTTTGAGTAAATTGGTAAGTCGCGTCAATCGACAACTGCTGCATGAAATTGGCAGTTCCAGTAGGTTGGCGGCCAGCTTTTATGGTGTTCAGCTCCGGATGGCCGTCGCATTGCTTTAAAGGACACGTACATACAAGCAAAGCTGGCCGCTAGATTTCCTGGAATTGGCTTGCTTGGCGCACAAGGGAAGATCACGTGTTGCGGACAATAGCTGACATCGCTGCTTTATTCGAAATTTCTACAGCTACTTCATCACTTACACAGATTCCACCCTACATCCTAATCAAATTCAACATATCAATCATCATCATGAAGGCTTCATTCTTCCAACTCGCTCTAGCAGCTCTCCTCCCTACCATGATCGCAGCCGCCTCGTCGGCATCAAGACAACGCTGTTTCATTGAGCCTTTTCCCGGTATGCTCGAAGCCGAAATATCAAATCGCAGAGCTTGTGGCTTGAAGAACCCCCATGTCATCGACTATGTCTGCGAACCTGTCCGCGGTCTCGTCCCCGATGCTATCTGGCTCGACTGGCAAATACAGCAATTTGAGGCAGAGACTGAGGTCGAACAGGAATATGTTGTTGCGCCTGTAACGGAAGATAGGGACACTGCTTACCCAGCGCCCTCGCAAGCTGTCGCACTACCTGAATCTACAGGGTCCCTACCAAATCTTGAAAACGCTGGATTCCTCGCACACGCAGCGGCATTGGCTATCGTCTTCGGCAGCTCTGGAAAGCTCTGATCTACCTCGCGTCTTCTGAAAAAACAACAGCAATACCTGCATCTATGTACAGCAACACTTTCGTTCCAGGAGAACTGTTCCCTGCTTCCCATCATTTACCTACAGGCACTCTTAGCCCTCCCCGTCGTTCTTACTTCGACAGATCAGCAGGCATAGGTACTAGCTCGTTCTTTTATGTCTTTCCCACTATTTAGCAAATTCTGTATATCAGCCTTTTGATGTCGTAGCAGTGCTCGACAGCATTCTTTAGCTCCCTACTTTTCTTGAATACAACAGGCTTGATTGCCATTCACGCCGTTTGGCGTCAAAGACCGTTCTTCGTTTTGAGTGTAATTGTTGGCTTGACGTGCCATATCCAGCGGCTACACAGACTGCAGCTGTAGTGCGAGGTCTGCGTGGGCCTTTCAAAAGTGCCAGCGGCCGCGTCGCTGATCACCGGCCTTCACATGTGCCGGTGATCTCGGTACTGTCTCCAGCCTTTCAAGGACTCGCCTTGCTCCAGCCTCGCATTTCACAGCACGTTCACTTCCAATCCACATAAACGAGTCTTCAGGTTGTTGCAAATTTTTCGTCCAGCAAGCCCTTGCTACAAGAGTAGTCGCTAGACTCAATTGACATACACCGAAAGACAATCATGCTTACCACAGAAACGCGCACAGGGCGGAGCATACAGACGCGCGTGCTGCACTTTGCAATGCGCAAGTTCAAGTCATACCTATCCAAAGCACAACCTGAACATCCAGCTGGTTCTGTACGTCTCGAAGTCCCGCCTGCTGCGCAGCAAAACTGCACCGTTACGGAACGGAATGTAAACGATACTTGGCTGTATGATTTGATACCGAAGGACACTACAGTAGCTGAAAAAGCGAAAAAGAAGAGAATATACTAGTGAGTCTATTGTGCTGTTCCTCCTGGACAGAAAGACACTGATTGGTACGGATCCTGCAGCTTTCCCGGAGGCGGTTTCAAGAAGTGAGTGATGCGGATCCTACATCTTCGCATTCTTCAGGAGGGAGCATATACTGAGATATTGTTACCTTCTCACAGAGTAGCTGTCATACAGCATTGGCACTTCGTCCATGAGCTAGCATGCGCCGTTCCAGCCAACGTCACGTTGGTCTCATATCCTCTAGCTCCGCATTCGCCAGCAAAGGACAGTATTCCCCACCTCGCCAAGCTATACTACACCATCATGGAAGAATCGAAGGACAAGAATGAAGAGATTATTTTCATGGGCGATTCAGCAGGCGGCAATATCGTTCTCTGTCTACCTCTCCACATCGCACATAGAGATGAAAATGCCCCTCTTCCTGCGAGAATACTTGTCATTGCACCCGGTGCAGATTGTCGGGTTACAAACCCTGAAATACAAGCTATAGATCCATATGATCCTTTTCTATCTTACGACTACCTACTTGAAGTTACAGAATTGTGGGCAAAGGGGCTTGATAAAGCAGATCCAATGGTCACGCCTTTACTGGCGGACTTTACGCCTTTCAAGAAGCACAATGTCATACTTGACGGAAACTACGGAACTTGGGATGTATTGGCACCGGATGACAAGCTGCTCATGGAGAAGGCAAAAGCGGCAGGCTTGTCTGGATCTTGGCTCGTGCATGAGGAACAGATGCACGTATATCCTTTGATTTGGTGAGTCGTGTTGATCCAGTGACTGCCCCCACTGCCAATGTGCGACCAGTAGCCGCTTGGTCTGCAAGCGGTGTGATGTTGCCGCTTCACACGTCTGACACGTGTCTGTCCTTGCAGGATCTACGGCATGCCTGAAGCTAAGGCTGCTAAAGACTGGATCGTCCAGCGATGTGCCGAGTCCGCTGTAGCATAATGGAAGTCGATTGCAACTAGATGCTTACTTTCCGGCCGAACACAATCTCGCAAGACTGCATGTCAAGTATGCGTCCGCGTAAAAGATGCATTGCGCAGGATCCGCCAATATCGGCAAGTCTCGATCGGCACTGTCATGCACGTCAACGACAGAAAACAGCAAGCTTGTCATCGTTATCTATACCCTTTCTCTTTTGGTTACCTACTCAAATATACACCTCAAAACCCGCTTCGCAAGGGCGCCTTCAAGTAAGTATACATCTATACCTGGAAAGTCCCGAAAGATCTCGATCGTCATAGTCAAGTCTCACCCAGTATACTGCTGCAAAGGACGATGGAAATAGAAGAAAGACATGGCAGAAGCTGTTCAACCCGGCTGTTACAAGCGTGTATACGTCCCTTTGGTTCAACACTAGTAAAGGCAGGCAAGCCTCTGCCTCCTGGATCGCCTCAGCTGTCGGTCCCATCCTCGGCGAAGAAGCGCTGCACTGTCACTGAGCGGAAAGTGGCGGATACTTGGCTGTATGATTTTGTGCCGAAAACGCAACAAATGAAGAATGAAGCGAGCTCCCGTCGGATATACTAGTGAGTGCTCATCCTGCAGTCCATCGTGGAAGCACCAGCCTCGGAATCCTTGCTAATATTCGCCTTTCTAGTTTTGCAGGTGGAGGCTTCCATAGGTGACTTCGGACAATGCTAGTCAAGCCTCGAGACTTGTCTGACTCTCGTGTTTACCCTCTAGTCCGCCCGCATCACAGCATTGGAGTCTCCTGGCAGAATTGGCGTGCGCTGTTCCTGCTGTCGTCACCCTCGTCTCGTACCCACTCGCCCCCAACAGTCCCGCAAAAGATAGTATTCCTCACCTAGCCAAGTTATACCAAGTCATCATGCAAGAATCGTCCAGCAATGGCGAAATTGTCACCTTCATGGGCGATTCAGCCGGTGGCAACGTTGCTTTCTGTCTTGTCCATTACGTCCTTTCTCAGCATCCAAACTCTCCATCGCCAGCAAGTGTACTGCTCATATCACCTTGTGCCGACGCTCAGAACAATAATCCGCAAATGAAGGAGACGGACAAGAATGATCCTCTGCTAGACTGCGCTTATACAGATAGCGTTGCTGAGAAGTGGACAATTGGCATGAGTAGGAAAGATCCGTTGGTCAGTCCAGTATTTTGCGACTTGGGTGTCTTCAAGTCACACAATATACGCCTTGACTGCATCGTCGGAACGTGGGATGTACTGGCGCCTGATACGCTTCTGTTACTGGAGAAAGCACGGGCGGAAGGCTTGCACGGGAAAGCTCTGATATGGCATGAGCAGATGCACTGTTTTGTATTGACATGGTGAGTAGCTGTATACCCTGTCTGGCATAAGGGACTTGCGCTGACAGTGCTTTTACAGGCGATATGGTCTTGCAGACGGAAAGGCTGGCAAGGAGTGGATCGTAGAGACGCTCAAGGGAACAAGATAGTCACAGTACTGGAGTGTCTAGTATAGCTGGTCACGGACTTTTGGCGTTCCATGAAAAGATATATACATGCATGATAGTGTGCCGTTAGGTTGAGAAAGTTTCGGTCATGTTACATTTTTCTTACCTCGTCCAGTTCGCCACCGCAAGGGCCCCCTCGTCCAACACCAACACCAGCTCCGGCTCTCGGCTCTGGCCATTCTTGCTCTCTTCCCTTCTCCTGCTTTCTCAAGTCCGCAAAAGCACGCTTGCTTCGTCCCCGTTACAAGTACTGGCAGGAGAAACAGAACTACTGTAGACCGGCGTCTTGCGGACTCTGCTGCAGGTGCTGGATTCACACGCATTTTCGGATCGCGAGAACTGAAAGCGGCTTGTGCGGGGCCGACATCACCATGACAACCCTGTCAATTCTTTTGCCTTTGGAGATTCAACAGCAAATCGTCAAGATCTGCGTTCTCCATACCCTGAATGATTATGACTTGAGTAGCAAGAAGCGCGCACTTGGTGAGTCAAGCCCACCTCTGCCTCCATGTCTGACCTTTACGGTGCGTGTGCCAAAGTGTCGCAATGCAGCTTACGACTTCATTCCATAAAGCTTATGCTACTATTTCCAAGGCACTTTACCCTGTAGTCGTTCAAGAAGCATGGCGGCTGGTCACCAGACAGTCTGCCACTTTCAAGAGCAGCGAAGCTCATACGCTCTCTCACAGAGAAGACCAATCTGTCAAGCTTTATCTTGCATGTCACGGTCTGCTTAGAATCAAGGGCGTATACCAGTGGATGGAAGAACATCCTTACTACCCTGTTCGCCATCATCAAACCTTACCAGCTACGATTCGACACAGACGCCAGCATTGAATCTTTGCTTGGCTGTGTCCATGCTGGGCAAATCAAGAGCCTCTACATAGGTTATGGCTGGCCTGATCCAAGTAAAGAGAGTGAAATGGCCTGGCTGGCCATGTTTCGGAAGGCATCGCCCACTTTGGAGGTTCTCGCCGTCGAAGGATGCCTGATGACGGAACTGACACTCGAAGAGTATCAAGAACACGTCCCTTTCTGTCCCAGTCTCCGCAAAATTCGGGCCCTAACTGGTATCGATAAGCTCGTGCCGTTGGAAGAACGAGAGATGAAGAGCACGGACCTCTACGAAGTCATTATCAGCAAGCACGCCGACCAAGTCACTGAATTGGACTTGACTCCATTCCAGTTCGCACGCAATGCGCGACTCAGTGAAGTGGCCAAATTGCCTCGTTTGGAGACTTTGACACTTCATTACATCCTTCCGACCGAAATTGACGAGGATGAAGAGGAAGAGGAAGATGAGGGAGAAGAAGAAGATAGTTCCGCACCGTGGCTATACTCCGTACTCGAATTCGACCAGCTTGAAGATCTGGCAAATTTCCCATCAATACGGAAGCTTATTTTTGAAGGCCGTGGACATCCCTTGCAACACAAGAGGCTTTTATGGGCGTTACATCGCTTGCTTAACGTTCCCACCTGGCTTCCAAATTTGAAGGACGTTTCAATAGACGAGATACGCGTCAGTTGCAGTGATCCAGATGAGGCGGATAGCTTGCTCGGGGCAGCTGTTCAAGATCACATGGATGCTTTTGGAGCCTTCCTAGAAGTTTGTGATTCGCGTAAAATACACCTGACTGGTGATTTCCCTTACCTCAGGAGTTGCTATTCAAACTCGTGTTATTGATATGTATCTGATTAGCTGCCTATAACGTCATGGCTAGGTCATTGGCGCTACACCATCCAAACCGCTACTAGGTGCTTGTAGAACTATCCGAGTCGTATGCTCAAAGAATGCTAGCAAATTGTCGTCACACCTGTGCCGTGCAATGTAAGTACGTCTCATGTAGAAGATAAAGTACGCAACTTTGCCGCCGGCATGGAGCCGATGTGTCATTGCTGCCAGGAGGAAGAGGGACTTGAGCAAGGTGCAATTCTCTTTCCCCATCTCCCCATATCCTATACTCCATCTATCGAGAACCCTCTTGATTGCAGCGGCTCAAGAGGGACAGGGCCTTGGTATCTGGATCCGTCGTCTCTCAGGAGTCCTCAGGCTGTTCCAGTGTGTCGAACAAGGATGCCTCGTGCATTGTGCTCCGTCCAGAGATAAGAAACCACATACTAGCGATCGCTGTTGACGAAATGCTACCATTCGACAGACATGCAGCATTGAGTAAGCTCGACTTCACTAATTCCAAAGCCGTCTGGCGTGATACACAGGACTCACGTGTTTTGCTCTCCAGTCTACGCTGTTGTACCGAAAAGTTCCTATCCTATGGTCACGGGTAAAGCCTATGAAAGCATACACGTCGGAGACGGGCGATACTCCCTGGCTATATCGCAACTTGTCAAGCTAGCCAACGCCCTCCATCACAATGCCTTCCTGACAGAGTCTGTCCGAGATGTGAAAATTACCGAGAGTAGTCTTCTGCCAACCGAATTGCAGGAGAGGATTGCCGGTTTACTGAGACAGGTGGTCCCGGTTAAGTTGGTCCTAGTCTCCGGCTATCATTGTTTAGCTACGCTTCCCCTCGTCAACCTGGCCCGACTACGCGAACTGCGCGTTAATCATTTCGATTCGACAAAAATACTGGACCTCTACGCGTTATCGGCCTTCGTAGCGGGGGCAGCGGCTACAATGGAAAGACTTGCGGTTCCCGGTCTCATACCTGACCTTCAAAAACACTCTAAAGAGCGTCATATTCCCCAATGTGCCAGGTTACAGACTTTGCTTGCCAGTAGGCCATTCAAATTAGAGTTACCTTCAGGCAGTCTTTGGCGTGCCAAAGACAATGCAAGCTACTACGAAGCATTTGTTACTCAACACGCGCATCTCTTGGAGAATCTGGATCTATGGCCATTATTGTACCTACGGCAAAAGAAGCTCAGTGACTTGGCCAAGGTATTTCCTCAGTTGCATAGTGTGCTCTTCGACACCCGGCGCGCAAGACATCCTCTTGGAGAAGGTGTACAGGGGATTTTTGAATATCACCAGCTGCAAGACCTGAAGATTTGTTCGTCGCTAGCCACCTTGTCGCTGGCACCCTGTTATTCACACAGTCTGAGCCGAGATCCCAAGACACTGCAAGCATGTTTATTCTGCCTGAAGAACGATTCCTGGTTACCAAAATTATCCAATATCCAATTGATAGGATATATATCACCTCTCGACAAGCGAAGCCTGACCCAAGTGACCGAGAGTGACAAGATGCTATACGATGGCTTTGCGCGAGCTTGCAAATTACGCAATATCAGACTCTCAGGCGACCTTGTGGAGCTGATGGCGCCTGCAACGCCGAGTTAGTGAAGCCGCGTAGACTTGGCATTATGGATACTCATGTGGTTGTGAAACAGAAGAAAGAAATAATGTTGTCAGAGGTCAGATGTCGGAGGGAAGGGAGCTAATGCACACGCGAAACTTTCAGGACCTCGTCAAGTTCGTCAAAGACTCGATCAACCCTTCTCAACCGATACCTGCATGTTGCCTGCAATTCGGCAATGGAGGCAAAGACTTCGAGATAGCAGAGCCCTGCCGTACTGCGTATGATCTATAGTTCTTAGTCTTACTGCAGAGTCGCAAAGCCACATTTAAAAGCTCGGAACATCGACACCGGGAAATTGGGAGGAGTCCCCGCTGTGCGGTAATGGGCCACTCCAGCTTATGCATATTATCGCAGCTGACGCCTACCAGCCGCGTATAGCATTGTCCTGGCGTTCCAAGCTTCGCCTCACCTCGCAAGCTTCCCTGACGTCGACGTGTGCACGTGGGCTTCACTTGTAGATGTCGTCTTCCAGTATAGTTAGCCGGGCACGTCATTGTATCTGGTGATGATGTCTCTGGCCGGGCGTCACCTCCAAGTTGCCGCAGTCGCCACCGTCATTGGAAGCTGTGCAGGAAAAGGCTATCTCGTCCCGGGAAGGAAAGCTTGGACAGCTAACTCTCTTTCTTCCTTTCTTCTCATCATCAACTCATCACATACTCTTAGCACAACAACACACATCTCAAGTGTGAGTTACTCCACCCATAGCCAATCTCTCTTTCTGGAACAGCAGCGACTGACTTCGGATTTACCCCTGCCTTCACAGATCACGTGAAGCAAAATGTAAGTTCAAGAAGCGTTTTAAGATTGAAGGCATCGAATATACTGACGTTGTGTGCTGCGCAGGGGTATCATGGATAAGCTCAAAGGGTGAATATACCTTGTCCTGGCAATGAACCAGCGATTTCACCGCTCACCGCATGGTCTTGTTCCCCGCTTCTTTGCAGAAACCACGGCCACGAGGGCACGACAACGGCCGGAGATGCCTACGACAAGGGCGCTACTAAGCACCATGGTACACACGGCACACACGGCACACACGGCACAACTGGTACCACACATGGTACCAATACCACTGGAGCTGCATACGGCGAGCCAGCTGGTCGAACGGGCGCTCTACCCGGCCAAGAGCCATATGCTACCCATGGGTAAGTTCATCTATGTTAGCATGATGTGGTACAGCTATACCTGAAGCTGACTCCCCAATATATCGTACTGATCAAGCAGCAATACTCAGCACTCCGGCTTGACTAGTACACACGGCACTTCCGCCACCACCGCTGGACACCCTGGCGGTTTGACCGGTTCAAGTAGACATGAAGGCAGCACACTACCAGGTGGTGCTGCAGGCTATGGAGGACATGGCACCGATAGCCGTGCTCCTGGCGCATACAACAACAACGATGGTCTCGACCAACGTGGTGGCGCTTATGGCGACTCGAACACTCACGGCGGCGTTCTTGGTGGACACCACGACAACAACACACACAACTCACACGAAAAAGGAGGCCTCCTTGGCAGAAAGAAGGACGACCTCGAGGAGAGTCTCACGAGGGAGCAGAAGGCAAAGGCGGAGCTTGATGCTGCCATGGCGAGACACAACGAAGCCCGTCAACATGCTGACAAACAGCTTAACGACAAGGAAAGGGCTGCTGAAGAAGAGTAAGTTCATCCACGAAGAGCTCAGTCCTGACAAATGATCTTACTCGTCTTTGCGTCCGTGACTTAGGCTTAGAGCCGCTGAAGAGCGACTACGCAAGGCTCAGGAAATCCGAAGACAGGCCGGCCATTAAAGGTGTTCTCTGCGAGAGTAATGCAATTTCAGGCGTTTGCTAGTCTATCCAATTCATGAAGCCAGCGGATGCATACACACGACATTCTGCTATATGTAGCCTAACTTACCCAATCAAAAGTCACGACAATGTTCATAGTAATGACTTTCAACCTTATGATCTGCCGTGAATATGGTTCAGCGATATTTGTCCACAAGAGCCCTGAAGTCTCGTCAATTCGCAGGACTTCATCTTGCACCTGCGCTGACAAGCTGTCATGCGCTCGAGCAATCACTACATAGGAGGATACCTGTTGCAGCCTGGCAGAACAATAATCTAAGGTACACCAGCACTGATATATGATTGCCTTCCCAGCTTTGCAAGCCGTAATTAGAACGAACCCTTGTGGTACTGCTTTGAAGTCTATAAGGCAGTGGCATAATACCGCCACATGAAACGAGAATTGCCAACAAGGTTGCCGGCACGGTTATTAACGCTTGAATGGCCTATGCGTCGAGATATGCGGTGACCTTGCGTAGATGCGGGACCGAAAGCCTGTCATGGGAACACGATCAGCGATAGTAGAGCGAGATGCAAGCTGGTCCGGGACAACTCACCAAGCTGGGATGTATGTGTAGAGGTCTTCGATGTGTCTGGGTAATGGTGTGTCATATGGGCCAACGTCCTCGCCCTCGGGTGGCAGGAGGAGGTGGTCATTTCGGTCATTAGCCATGACGCGTGAGCTGACGGCCTTCAAGACTTCAGCAGAGATAGGTGTCTGCACAGCAATATTGTCAGACCACTTTCGATGCTCTTTCAGGTGGATTCAAACGTACCTCATAGTCGGCCACAGCATAATTCGAGATGAGCTTCTGAATCTGCGTCGGGGTCAGCATCCAGCAGACGTCGCAGATGATCTCGATATCGTGCGTGGAAGCCTAATGAGGAGAGTCAGACGCATCCTAGCCGTACTGGCGAGGTCATTGTGCTTACCTTCTTGAGCTGCAACAGCTTAGTCGCCTGCATCAGATGCTCGAGCTGCAATGTGCCTTCAGGCATGTCCTTGGACTGGCACCACTCCTCAATACGGGTAATGTTGTATTGAATCTGCATAGCTCTCTTCCACGAGCAGAAGTTTCTTCTCATCAAAAGCTCGTTGAAGCTCTGTACGCCAATCAGCTTAAGCAATTCGGTAACGACTTGTTGTATGACAGTGGCTTCCACGTAATAGCTCTTGAGAGCTTTGTGAATCTTGTTCAACAAGCTAAGAATATCGTCGGTATTGAAAGCTGGTGTCGTGTTGCCGTGTAAGAGTCGGTTGAATAGCTTGGGAGCGCCCTCATTGCTGAGGAAGCCTGGCAGAGCTTGGTATTCGACTAATGCTGGAACGGCCATCTTGCCCAACAATTTCTTCGCTTCTGACATCCAAGTGTGGTAGATATTATATTCAAGAGAATCGAGGTCATGCTTGACGATTGTGACCAGGTGTTCGTACTCGTCCCAGTCGAATTCGCGGCCCATCCCTTCCGCGCCCGGGCCGATACCTTGTAGAATATCACTTTCTGCAATGCAGACGAAAGACAGGATTTCGTGCACATTGGACAGCCAGTAGATACCGGGGATGATCGCATCTTCGCCCGTAGAGGACTACAGCAGAAGGACAGTCAGTATTTTGCCCGATCAAATCGCGAGATGTGGTCGCTTACCATCACATGCTGCTGGATGGTCTGCATGACATTTGCCAAGAAGCGCTCGCTCTCCTTCAGCATTCCATACTTCCACATTTCATTCGTGACGAGCGAAATCAGATGAGCAGGGAAGAGCACCTCCTTCGGCACTGGAGGCGTTGTCGAACTTGGCGCGGGAATGCGCAAAGAGGTGATAAGCGAACCCAAAACATCTTCGTCCAGAGGCTTTTCTTCTTCGAGAAGTCTGATGATCTCCTCTGCAATAGCCTCTGGATCTAACACGTCTTCAGCGGCTAGCTTCTTCAACGCGTCATTCGGGTAGTTTGCCACCGAGAATGATTTCGGCTGGAACTCATCGTAGGGTGGTAATGTTGACATGGTAGAATCTGAGGGATAGTTCTGAGGCACACTGCCGCGACGATTGCGTCTCTTGCCTGGTGTTGCTTGCAATGCGGCTGCGCCAACTAGCGGTGTACCGTTCTCGTAGCTCTTGCCCAGTGTCGTGGTGAAGGCTGGGTCGCCGCGTTGATGTGCACTCATTGAGTTCTTGGCTCCGCTCACGCCGCGGAGCTGTTCCCGTAGAGCGGCCAGCTCAGCTCGCAGGGAGCCGACAGTCTGTCCATCGTCTCCGTTGCCGTTCACGCTTGCGCCGTTGATCTGCTTCTGTCTTGCTTCGAGCTCGTCTGTCTGAGCAGCGAAGTCGGCCATCAGCTTCTCGATTTGGGCGTCTTGATCAGAGATCTTCTTGAGCGATTCCTCTAGTTTCTCGTCGACCTCTCGCTTCTGTGATGACAGAGATTCGAACTCTGGAAGCGGCACAGAGCTCTTCTTCTGAAGCTCAAGCTCTTCTCGACTTTTCTTTTCGGCATCTTCATACTTCGTGATCCACGACTGTATGGATTGCTCTAAAGCCTTAATCTTAGCTTGCTGCTCCTTGTTGTCTGCTGTGCGCTTCTGGAGGGCTTGCGTCAACTCGACAACCTTATTCTCAAGCTTGTATGACACCTCCTTGAAGTGTGAAGCGGATCGAGCAGCCACACGAAGTGTCTTGAGCTGACTGCGAGCCTGATATCTACGGACGCACGCCTGGACCTTGCATATGTCGGACCTGTCTTTGAGGTACTGTTCACGGACCGATCTATAAGTGAAGCAGAGTCTCAAGGTCAGTAGATGATAATGCGACTAGCTGCGTATTTTTACTTACCTGCCGCGCCACGTCGATTGTATTTTCGTGGCAGCCAGCTCTTTGCGGTGTTCGAGATATTGCAGACGAGCTTTGCGTCCACGCACAGCAGCTTGCAGTGTGACCACCGCCTGCCTCGTGCGTAGATATTGCTTCCTCTGCAAGTAGCCTCGAACAGCTTTCTGGATGTCCAAAGCAGCTCCTTCCTTTCTCCGTCTATCAGCCTCTCGTCGTGCCAAAGTTCGTCTCCAAACGGATTGAATGCCAATTGTAGTTGAGCGAAGTCGTCGATAGCGCGTTTGATGGTAATGGGCAAGAGCACGTTTCTGCATGAGTGTGACTAGATAATTGAGACGGTCTGTACGGACGGTTTCCATGTATGCCAACATGCCGGCTCGGAAGAAGATCTTCGTCAGACCAATCTGGTACTTGTCTTCATCTTTGATGGTAGCATCCAAGATAAGCGAGCAAAGACCACGCAGATCCGGTCCCCAATTCGACGAAGGTGTGAGCATGTAGTATCTATGGAGGAGATCAGTGTCAGAACATGTAAAAAGCTCAGGCTGATTACGGTGACCAACCTTTCAGCGAATTCTTCGAATGTCCATCTCGTAGGGTAGCCAGCGCATGAAATGCGAATAGTCTCGAGAACACCACACGCTTTGAGCTGCGACAGGACAAGGGGAGGATCGAATTCCCAAGCTGCTTTCGCTTCGTTGGGCTTGATACACCTGATGTAGTGCGCATTCGTCGAATCAATCGTCTCCTTCAGCTGAATAAGCGAAGCCTTGAAGATAGATCCGAGAGTCGGCTTCTTTGCTGCTGCTCCTGGTCCTTTACGTCCAGGCTTGACGATCTCTGATGGTGTGCCTGGGTCTTTCGGTGAGGCATGTGATGCTGCGGCTCTGTCCAACACTTCCTTCAAGAAGGGGTTCGTCGTGGCATTCAGCATAGCTAAATGCTCATCTGGGACGGTATCTCTATTCTTCTCGAGGAATCCATCGATCTCATACGTGACATCATGAGCATAGTGTGAGATAGTGAAGGCAGATTGTCCAAAGCGGGGTTTCTTAAAGATCTTTGCATTCTGAGGTTTACCTAGCTCAGAATGTAGTTTCTGAATGAGTGTCGCATCTGATCCGGAAGGCAGACGGGATTCTTCATCCAGTAGAGCGATGATACCTAGCTTGCCTTCAATGAGATCGATGGTAGGTTGGTTATCGCTGAAATCAATATATTTCCAGTTGATCTGCTCAGCTTTGTATTCTTCTTGCTCTAACTTGAAGACGTGAGCATTGAATTCTTGCTGAAGCTGTTCATTAGCGTAATTGATGCAGAACTGTTCGAACGAGTTTTTCTCTACGATGTTTGAAGACAGCCATCAGTGTCATTTCATTACGTACACTGCATCTAACCAAAGCACTTCAGTATAATCAAAGCACTTACTGAAATGTTCGAAACCATAGATATCGAGCACACCAATGAAGCTAGCGACGTCTTCGTGATTCTTAGCGAGGGAATCATTGATGATGCTAACTAGCCAATCGAACAAGCACGCATAGATAAACTTGGCAATTGAATCTCTAACGACGATAGCTTGAGCTGAAGTGAGTGCCGTTACAATCTTCTCTGATCTCGTAGTGATTTGTTTCTTGACTGTCCATTTCTTGTATTCCAACGCGTCTATACCGAGCAATTCCACCACATATTTCACGTGCGAATCGTCTTCCGCAATGTACGCATCTGAGCGTGTTTGCTTGATTTCCACATTGCCGATATGCAGCAATGCTCCTAGGATCTGGAAGATCTTCCATCGAGTACTGCTTGTGATTCCAACCGTATCCAATGCCCTCTCGGTAGCTTTAAGCTCCTCTGCGTCATCTACGCCAGGGATAGTTAAAGCTGAAGCGCCACCTTGGTTCATGTAGAAGAACTTGGACGGATCGTCTAATCCTATCGACTTGAGATCGCTAGAAGGGCATCCTGCAAGAAGTTGGTAGAAGATATGGTAATTTCGCTCGGTTTCAGGTTGGTAGACCAATCTGCTTCGCTCAAGAAGGTAGGTTCGTATCCGGGCACCGATGATGGTTTGCGTCTTGTCGAAGAGGATCTAGAGGGAAAGGCATATAAGTAACCAGACTTTATGTTGCATAAACCAAGCTCTTTCCTCACCTCAATGTATTTACCAAACCGCGAAGAGTTGTCGTTGCGTGTTGTCTTGGCATTACCGAAGGCTTCCATGATAGGATTGGTAGCCAGGATCTGCCTTTCAGTCTCGGACATGCCCTCCTTATCTTTCGTCTAATAGAAAAGAGCAGATTGTCATATCAGCATACATATCATCCATATTGATATATTGAGGGGAGATAAAGACTGACCTTTCTCTTGCCTGGCTTGTCAGGATCATCGACAGTAGCGAAATATCTCATTATATACTTTGCAGATACTGTTTTACCAGCTCCTGACTCTCCTGATACAATGATGGTTTGATTCTTGCCATCTCGAATCATGCATCTGTACGCTTCTTCTGCAATAGCGAAAAGATGCGGTTCGAGCTGGATTGAATGGTCATGCATTAGTACCTGACATGACTTTCGTGAAGAAAGGTTTGACGCACCTCGCCCTTCCTCTTGCCTGCATATGCCTGAACAAGTTCATTCCCATACAGCGGTACAGCCGAAAAAGGGTTTACAGCCACGAGAACAATACCAGAGTAGGTATAGATTTGCGCTCTATTCGTATAACGCGTCCGGATCGAGTTGAGAACCGCAGGCTCATTCAGGTAGGATAGATTAGTAAGATCCTCCGTCGACTCCAGCATGGGAGGATTGCGTAAAGGTGGCAGTGCTGCATAGTTGTCCTTCTCGAGGTCTGCGATGGTTGATGTGAATGTTTGCGTCTATTGATGGATGTGCGGATGGATGCATGTATGTTTCGATCAGGTATTGAGTGCAGTTGAGCCCAGGCGTTTCAAGGCGTGCGTTGTAAAGGTACAGTAGAACAAGGTCATATGTCAGGAGTCAGCGCGTAGGTATATGAGAGCGCTATCAAGATGACAACTCACGCCTCCATTGTCATCTACAAAGTTGAGCGTGACTTTATCGTCTGTGATCTGGCTGGACTCGAGGGTTGCAGATACGAATCCTTCGTCTGTAGCAGGGGAGGCAATGAGTAGTGGCAGAACGCGTTCAGCGATGAGCACTATGATGTATCAGCGTGAAGGAGAACCATCACACACCTTTATCAGGGAACCAGGCGCGTGTGCCTTTTGTAAAAGGTGCTAGAGCGGCTGTTGTGGTAGCCATTGTGTCGTATATTGAAGGCGTTGAATTGTGGTGTGTACTCGTGCACTGCCAACACGACGAGACCTGGAGGACCAGTGGGGTATTGATGTGCTTCAGATTGTGCACTGGAGTGTCACCATCCACTGTATGCAGGTCCTGCTGCTGTTGTTGTTGCCGTGAAGACCCTTCCGTTGCTACACTTCAACCACCTTGGGCTCCAGCGCGTCGTCGTAAAGTGTGCCTCGCTCGCTCTCCCTTCTCCAGCAGTGCCAACTCTTCCAGAGAGTAGTCACAGGTGTTTACAGTATGCCACTCTGTTCCCTGAGCAATATCCTCTCTCCGAGTCTTGACGGTATTATCTATGTTGACCAGGTTCAAGCAGTTTCTCAATCAATAGATAGAATACGCGACTCTCTTCAAGGGCAGCCCTCTTTTTTTGTTGCCACCACCCAATTAAGCACAGTATGCCGGGAGTGTTCTATGTTATAGATAGCACACATTTCTCTTACTGTCTTCTCACATACCTTTGCCTGCTTATTATCAACCATCATATAAGATTCGTCAGATCTTGCCTTCTTCTGTTCGCCTCTTCGCTTGCAAGCTGGCATGATCGCCTTTGATATATACCTACAACCCATTCCATTTTGGTGTGAATCACACCAGCAGCAGCGATGGAGGACGCTGTATACTCTTCGCCCACTCCCTACTGCGTATAAACCCTTGCAGTTGTTGCTGCGACCGGAAGCGTGGTACATCGGTCTGCGGCATCATGCAGCAATGGCCACTGGTCGCCATCGCAGCAGCTCGCTTGCAGGGCACACAGTCGACGTCGCATTACGGTGGTGTGAGTTGTTACCATGAAGACGATGCTCCTCTCTTTATCTGCGAATGTGTACTGATGTGCAAGCTCTTACATATCTTCTGACGTTACGACGCTGATCGCAGCAGTCTGAAGGCGCTTTGGAGCCAGCAAGACCACCGACTCCACTACAGGCTGCGATACCCTTCACTCCAGCAGCTTTTCTAGTCGCATATACTCTCCTCATTCTTACATGGAAGTATCTTGTACCTCGCTCCCTTAAGCAGAGGTACAATTTCCTGCTGCAGGATCCAGTCACTATCAATGACATACCCTACACGGAACCAATACAGCGGAAACTACCCTTGCCCAAGATACTGGTCAACATCGCTGTATCCTTTGTAAGATTGGGCATCGAGATCTTCCTACTCGTACAAGCTTGTCTTCAAAGTCACGAATACCCAAAACTACAAGTCATCTTGTATAGTTGCTATGTTGCGTTATGGGTGAGTAGGTTGATCTTCGCTGTTGAATCTGACAGTTGCTGACCATTGACATTTACGATCCCATCCACCCTTACACTGTGATCAGACACTCATCACAATACATTCCGTATTCGCTAGAAAGCCAACACCTTACTATGGCCTACTATTCTTCTACCTCTTCGATATCTTCGCAAGTTGGAGCAATCCCCTTACGATCATACGTCCAGGGTCCCCTCTGCTAGTCTTTCACGATGTACTCCTTCGCCTCGCTCGAATGGCTCCCTCCTTCGTCCTCTTTTGCATGTCTCTCACTCTACCGATGTCTCCGTACCTCCCCAGTCCAAAAACAGCGACACAAGGTAGCATTGCATCTAGATCCTATGATTCGCCAGAAGACGGTACCTCACTCTTGAGCTGGATGCTGGTAGACTGGCTTAACCCTCTCCTCTCTCTGGCTAAGAAGCGTACTTTACAAGATGAAGACGTCTATCAATTATCACCTTATTTCCAGCATGCAATCATATACCCCGTATATCAAGCTATGAAACAACAAACATTCATGCGCAAGATGTACGCTTTCACAGCTTTCGATATAGTCATTGGATCAATGTGCTCCCTTGCAATAGCGGTACTCACATTCGCTGGTCCGTACTTCCTCAAGAGCATCTTGGAAGCGCTGGCTTCAGACTCTCCGGAATTGAGGACAACAGCATACAGACTTGCTTTCTTGGCTTTCGCTTTGAACATTCTAAAAGCTGGTATAGAGCTATTCAGGCAATGGCATGGAAGAAGAGCATATGAACGGTGTAGAGGCATACTCATCATGATGGTCTTCGACAAAGCTATGAGAAGGAAAGATACCTCCGGTTCAGTAGGACATCGCAAAGCTGATAAGGATGAAGAAGACGTGGCGGGCAGTGATGCAGGTGGTATTCTCAATATGATGAATGGTGATGCCTAGTGAGTTTCTCCGCTTTTATCAGCGTCTTATCAACACAGCTGACCATCCCGTATCTGGCTCATTTTTCAAGCGCTATTGCGCAGTGGATATGGGAAGGAGTATGCCAAAAATCAACTCCATGTGACCAGCTTCTACAAAGCTTACTGACCTGGCTTGCCCTGGTCGTTAGGTGCCCGCTCTCGTCAAAGCACCTATGGAGCTAACAGTAGCTACCGTCTTCTTGTACCAGTAAGTTTGCATGTGATGGAGCCGAGAATTGGAGGACGGCACCTGAGTGCGGCTCTCCGGCTCTACAGGATCTTAGGCTGGTCTGCATTGGTCGGTCTCTCTTCGATCTGCATTTCCTACGTCGCTCTGCACCTGCTTGCAAAACGCAGTCTGGCACTCACAAGAACTCTCATGTCTGCTACTGACCGACGTATCTCAGTCATTAGCGAGCTCGTGTCGGCTATTCGCTTTTTGAAGTACTACGCCTGGGAGAAAGTAAGCCAACCGCTCGACAACTGGATGCAAATAGCACCGCGAGCTGAGATGATTTCTTTACCTTCGTTAGCTTTGGGTTGACAAAGCTATTGCGGCGAGAGAAAGAGAACTTAGCGTGCGATATCGCAGCAATCTCAACGGGGCCTTTTTCACTTTAGTCTTGTAAGCACGTTGACTGACTTTTTTTAGTTCAACATAGCGCTGACATGGACACAATTGGCTTCCAGTCTAATCACCCCGAGCATGATCACCTTTGCCACCTTTTGGTGCTATACCAAGCTAGCCCATCAAGAGTTACGTATACCTGTTGCTTTCTCAGCAATGGCGACTTTCCAAATGGTTCAGGGACCACTGTTCGATCTTCCCGCCAAGATCATGTTCTTGTTGCGAACGCGAGTGTCAGTTCGAAGATTGGATCGCTTTTCCTCTGAGGAAGATTTGCAAGACAGACCTGCAATCACCTGGCAGGAAGAATATCGCGACGTTCCTACATCGTCAGATACCCATATCAGCGGTAATGCCAACGGACACGCTTCGAAGCTGGCTTTTCATGGCAGTACCCACATATACCCGCAGCAGCAAGTTCGCGACGAATCAGTGCAACCTTTCACTTTAGATTGCTCGGATATTAGTTTTCCAGAGGGCAAGGTGACCATAGTCTATGGTGACAATGCTAGCGGCAAGAGCTCCCTTCTTATGGCTTGTCTCGGTGGTGAGCAACGTCTTCCGTAATGATTAAGCAGTGGTATTATGCTGACTTCCCCTCGTCGTAGAAATGGATTGTGTACAAGGGTCAATGTCAAAACCTGCCTCGCGGAATGCTTATGCTATAGCTACGCAAGACTCTTGGCTGGAACAAGCAACTATCCGCGACAACATCCTCTTCGGTGAACCCTTTGACGAAGAACGATTCGAACAAGTTATGGAGGCTTGCGCTCTGAATTTCGACTTGACGAGATGGGAAGCAAGGGAGCATACGGAAATCGGAGAAAGGGGAATCTCCCTGTCTGGTGGACAAAAAGCAAGGCTCGCTCTTGCTCGAGCTGTATACTCGAGGGCGCCTTATGTGCTGCTCGATGATCCGTGCGTCTTGTATCCGCCACTCATTCGATAAACGTACTAAATAGCATCTTCGACAGCCTCTCTGCGGTTGATGCACATACCGCCCGACATCTAGTAGTTAATTGTCTCAGCGGCCCTCTCATGAAAGACCGCACGTGCATTTTAGTAACGCATCACGTCCGCTTATGTCTACCGATTGCGGAGATGGCAATCAAGATGGATAGTGGTACCGCTGAGATCGTTGAAATTGATGGTACTGATTTGCCAGAATTGAAGGATGTCAACGAGTTGGATGGTGCGACCGCTACTGCTACCCCGAGCTCAAAGGCCCAAACGACAGGAGTCAACACACCTATGAAAGTTGGCCTGATCACGAAAGAGCATCGAGAGACTGTAAGTGCTCGCCCTGCATGTAAGTATGTCGGGTCTGAATGTTGCGACTTCGTAGGGTTCTGTTAAGTGGATGGTCTACAAGATGTACCTCCAGGCAGCTGGTCCGGAGACCTGGATCGGCATACTTTCTATGCTGATGGCTGCAAGAGGCATGACAGTACTACAGACATGGTTTCTGAAAGCCTGGGGTGAAAGTTACGAAGGACACGGTACCAAGCTTCTGCCGCCAGCGTCCGAAAACATCAATGCATGGCTGGCAGTATATGTCGGCTTTACCGCTGTCACTTCGCTCATATACTTGGCAAAGCTTGGGTTCAGCTATCATGGATCGTTCAAGGCAGCAAGGAAGCTCTTATACGCCTGCCTCTTGCGAGTCACTAGTGCTCCGAGCCGCTGGCTTGACGAAAACCCCACTGGTCGCCTGCTCAATCGCTTCACAGCGGACATTGGAAGTGTAGACAGCACGATGAACAACAGTGTCTCGGACGTTGCCAATGACCTGATTGGAACCATTGTGAGCTACGTCTCTCCTTGCTATCGTGCTCTCCTGAAAGACTGATCTCTTGAATGAATTGTAGATCAGTCTCGGTGCTGTCGTCGTGGTGGTACCACGCTTCCTCATCTTTGCCGCTGTTGCTATCGTCCTTTACGGATTCTTCCTGAAGCCATACGTCCGCTGTTCTCGCGATCTACGACGCCTGTAAGTCGAGCTCCGAGGCCAGTCTACAGGAAGGAGCTGACACTGCACACTGAGCGCAGGGAGAATAACCACCGCTCTCCATTGTTCAGTCGTTTTGGCGGTTTACTGAAGGGCTTGAAGATTGTGCGGGCTTTCGGTCAGGAGAGGAGATACATGAATCTCTTAGCGAGTGATCTCGACCTCTTCCAATCGTAAGTGATGATCGTAGCGCGACAATGTCGGCTCAATGGTTGACCGTCTTCGCAGTATGGACCACTTCTTCTGGAGCGCAAGAGAATACCTGTCTTTGAGGCTCGATGCTGTCGGCGCCCTAGCCATCTATGTGGTAACCCTCATCGGCCTCGCGCGGGGTATTGACCAAGGTTCAGCCGGCTTCGCGATCGTCCTCACCCAGCAATTCGTAAGCTCTCTGCACGCGGCATGCTGGAGTTACGCCAAACTTGAATTGGACATCAATTGTAAGTTTATTTCGCGAGCTTTTGGGCTCCATACTGATTGTCAACCTTGACCTGCATGTTCAGCCGTTGAACG
This sequence comes from Cystobasidium sp. 2NF920, assembly GCA_023628255.1. Classification (NCBI taxonomy): domain Eukaryota; kingdom Fungi; phylum Basidiomycota; class Cystobasidiomycetes; order Cystobasidiales; family Cystobasidiaceae; genus Cystobasidium; species Cystobasidium sp. 2NF920. The sequence goes on from JAMALA010000011.1 coordinate 79,939, forward strand.
CATTCATGAGTGAGTGGATCCGGTGCCGTAACTATGGGTTGCCAAGTTTGACGATGTTTTGCAGTCTCCTGACGATACCACAGGAGCCACCGGCAGTCATCCAGGAGAGAAGACCGCCGGCGCACTGGCCGGCCCACGGCAGAATCATCATCGAAGACCTGGCAGTACGATATGCGCCTCACTTGCCCCTTGTCTTGAAGGGCATCTCTCTTACCGTCAAAGCCGGACAGAAGGTTGGTATAGTTGGAAGAACGGGAAGCGGAAAGACCAGTAAGCGAGGAGGTTGCGCATTGGCTGGTCAAGCTGACTTTGGCCAACAGCGCTGGCACTAAGTCTCTTGCGTATCACAGAGCCAGCTGCAGGCTCGATAGTGTAGGCTGGCTTTTCCCGTACCTTTTCTCAGGCCATCTTTGACGCATGTTTGTTCCAGAATCGACGGGATCGACATCGGCACCATCGGCTTGCATGATCTACGCGAGAGCATTGTAAGGTCGCCATTTGCCTTTAGCCCGAATCGCTACTAACGAAGCTCCATTTGTAGACCATCATCAGTCAGGAAGCCGTTCTTTTTGAAGGCACAGTCCGCTCTAACTTGGATCCAACCGACAAGCACTCGGATCATGAGCTCTGGGATGTTTTGCGTCGCGTCGGTATGGCCAATGTCGAAGATGAAGATGGAGAATCTGCTCGCTACATCGATAAGCTGGATGCTCCCGTCACAGCTGGAGCCGAGAACTTTTCACAGGGTGAAAGGCAGCTTGTAAGGCAGATGTCATCTATCACTCTATAACAAGACCTCCCTAATCGGCTTTCTCTCTTACCCAGCTGTCTATTTCACGTGCATTGTTGCGAAGGACGAAGGTCTTTATAGCCGACGAGGCTACAGCCAGCGTAGACTTTGACACGGACGAGATGGTGAGCTCGCGCTAGATTTGGCGTGTCTTGGCGACTCAGAGGCTGAGGCTTGGCGCAGGTCAAGCATACGTTGAGACGCGAGCTGCATGACGCTACCGTTATCACCATCGCTCATCGCCTGCGAACAGTCATTGACGTTGACAAGGTGCTGGTGATGTCGGAAGGAGTGATAGTCGAAGAAGGCACGCCAAACGAGCTACTAGATGATCCTGAATCGGCGTTCAGCGAGCTCTGTCGACAGAGTAACGAATTAGATGAATTGCGATATCTAGCCAATCTTGATCGGTAGGCTTTCTCGCTGTAACGCTTCATAGTAAACGCTTTGCGACCACAGAGTAGCCAAGCAGTAGTTCAATATGTATCATAAGTTTCATCGGTCCATAACGTCATGCAGCAAAGGCCACCGGTCGCTATCGTAGCTGCTCACTGCCAAAGCACCCTGTCGACGTCGCATTGTGGTGATGTGAGGAGTTTTATTATGAAGACGATGCTCCTCTATCTATCTGCGCCTGCGTGCTGATGTGCAAGCTTTCCGTAATTTGGCTCAGATAACGTGGTGGATGGCAGCAGTCAGAAGGCGCTTTGAAGCGAGCAAGACTGCCGACCCCACTACAGACTGCGATACCCTTCATTCCAGCAGCTTTTCTAGTCGCATATACTCTCCTTGTTCTTACATGGAAGTATCTCGTACCTCGCCCCCTCAAGCAGAGGTATGATTTCCTGCTGCAGGATCCAGTCACTATCAACGAGATAACCTACGCGGAACAAATACAGCAGAACCTGCCCTTGGCCAGAATTCTTGCCAACATTGCCGCATCTCTAGTAAGATTGGACATCGAGATCTTGATGTTCACACAAGCTTGTCTTCGGAGTCATGAATCCTCAAAACGACAAGTCATCTTGCATAATTGCTATGTTGCGTATGAGTGATCAGGGTGCTCTGCCCTTTTGAACCTGACACTTAGTGATCACCGACACACACAATCTATTCACCCTTGTACTGTGATCAGACACTCATGTAGTCAAATTTTGATCGATGTTCGATGAATGGAAGTCCGATACACGCGTGCCTAGAAGTAATTGCTTTGCTGTACCGGCATATCGATTTCGCTTGCATCGCTGTCACTATCCTCCTCAGCGCCCAGGGACATGTTCGCTGCAGCCCCTGCAAGTGCAGCATCGAGAGCCAGGGATTCGATGACACGTCGCGAAGTGAACGCTGGTTCAGGCAGAGCGAAAGGCTTGATCGCTAAAGCGGATCTGCCGGCGGGCATTCGCGCATGCAAAGTGCTCTCAGCTGGAACAGGCTGAAACAGTACCTGCAGATCAGGTACATCAGCAATGGACTCATGCGGAAGACTGTTGCACTTACTGTGTCATTCATATGTTTGTATGCGCTCAAGAAGGCATCGATGTCTTCGAGTTCTTCGACCAGGCGATCTTTGCGCTTGGCTCGCTCGACCTTGCCTTTGCGCAGAGAGAACACTGTCTTCGCCCTTTTCTGCAAGTCTAGGAGACCGTTCCTTGCTACTGTAAGGTATGCAATAGCATCGCCAGCTTTCGTGCCATTCTCCCCCGCATCTACTCCTAGCCATTTGTTAGATAGAGCAGCAGAAAATGCCCTCCCGTCCGACAGGTATGTTCGGAAATCCGATGATATCGCTTCGGCGCTATCGTCGTTTTCGTTGTTGCTCTTATCCCGCTTGAAGGTCTGTTTGATCTGGCCTTTCATGCCGCCGCTTGATCCGACTGACTTGGCTAGTGATCTAGCGGAGTCGTAGTATGTGTATACGTTGATGTAGAGTTTCGAGAGAAGAGACGGTGAAGGATGGCCCCTTGGTAAGGGAGGTCCAGGTATTGTGACAGCTTGTGCTATGGCGACTGATTTGGACAGCAACCTGCGTATGGCCAGTTTCTCTGCGTCTGCGAGACATATGCTGGATCGGCAAAGGACAGTAAGCGAGACCCTCTGACTGCGTCAAAAGTAACATGCGTACCGTGATAAAGCGCTAGCTACCTCGCGCGTAACTTCAGGCGGTCTTCCTCGAAGATCGCTCGCACTCGCTTCCCATTCCGGAATGACCGTCTCCGCGAGGTATTTGAGTATGCCAGCAGCGCGACATAGCATATCTGCAGCTGTATTGATCTGTTCATCGCATCTCTTGCGTTCTGCTTCTGAGACGCCTAGATCACGCTCATATTGCCCAAGTGACTGGACGGTTGCTGTTCCAGCATTGCATAGTGCCAAGGCATAGGTGAGGAGTACAAATGCAAGCTCGTAATGACTGAGCCGGAACTCGAATGTTAGCAGCAGCAGCGGAGAAGGATAATGAAGAAGCTGATAAATTCACAATGACGGCATGCTTGTGCGAGCATTCTTAGCAGACGCAGCGGAAAGGGTGGATCTCCAGCTAAATACTGTAGACCACGTGCATTAGCAAACTGTGATGGAGACTGCGAAGCAACACGGCACGGCTGCTCACCTGGAAGACCCTTGAGAAGTAGTCCATCAGTCTCCGTACATCGCATGATAGCCAGCAAATGTGGCAGGTAGTCTTGTATGGCCTGTTAAGTAGCATCGAGAAGCAGCGTTGGCCAGCTCGATCAGCTTCTGCCTCTCTCCGCTTGGAACGGACGAGTACAGCCTTGCAAGACTCTCTCAAGTCGTTCAGACGTACATTTGCGCATGCCATCCAGTCCTTGTTCTGTCCTTCTGCTCGTCGCGTCTCTTTGAGGACTGCCCTCACCCTATTGCGGGCATTTGTCGCTCTTGCAAGGTCTGAGACGTGTGCATTGGTAGGGTCCGATACGAGATTGGTAAATTTGATAGCTCCAGTTGTAGGGAGCGAGTAGAGGTAGCTCATTCTGATACTATCAAAGCTCGCAATCCAGAAGCGGAGTTGGTTAAAGTGTATACTCTGAACCTCGAAGACCCGATCAATCATCAATCAGTGCAAGACTTGGCGTCGAAGTAGGCGTGTCATCTATGCTTTGTATGTTTATTCCAAGGGAAAGATATAAATGAGCAAGAGATCTACTTCATGCCATGTATTCAAGAACTATGCTACAGCCAAAGGCGCTTCCGATTGATGTAAAATAACCCAGTAAAGAGCAATTCCAGATAGCTTATGAAAGATGTTTGAATATAAGGGAGGTAGAGATCAACTCTGTAGGAGGCTGAATATCTAATATATGAAGGCGCGAAAGGATAAGTGTGGAAGTAAAGACTATATGTTCAGACCATTCTCATTAAGACGGATGGATATGTTTTCAAGGCTGATGACATTGACGACCATTTGTATGGTATTAAAGACGACATTTTTAGGTATTTATCTGAGGGGTGCGTAGAAGCCTTTGACGAAACTGATTTGAGGCTGTACAGAAGCGAGACGAAAGAACTTGCTGTGCTTTGCTTGCGAGTATGTTGCAGATGAGCCGTGACTGAGACGTTCCAAAGAGATTGTCGTACGGTTCAATGATAGAATTGACGTGTATGTCGTAGTGATGGTGCAGTCGATAGTCGATGGAAGCTCGCACCGCGACGCTATCTCGCTATTCGACTGCACCGTCGTGACCTAACGATGGAGGAGTGCCAGACAGCGCCATGCCGTAAGGATGCGTGGCGCGAGGGAATGTGAGGTGATAGACACCAAATAGAGTTATTGAAAATACAACCGACGCTGTTCAAGCTCGACAGGGGCGACATTGACAGTTCTACCAGTCAAACGATAGATAGTAATAGAGCAGATCCCAAGAAGTGTATAAATAGTGCTTCGATAAAGCCAAGCGAGAGTGTGATGAAGATAGTTCGTCTTTCGTTACTCATCTTTCGCTACTCGAGGAGTGCCAGTCCAAGAGGAGCACAGATCGAGACTTGCATATAATCGTCCGTTGAGCAGGACATGGAAGCGGGTGAAATAGTTTCAATCAGGCAGCCTGCCTTCTCCCGAGAAATAGGCTGAGCTACGCTTGCGGCATAGTGTATCTTCCAGAGATAACATAGTTATAGAATAGTATTGATAGATGTGGGACCGCATGACTGGTCTAGGCAGTGTGGACGACTACGACCATCCCTCTTCGATCCGAGGCTTCAGCGCCAGCATCACATCTGGGTGATTTAGCCCTTTCACCGCTTGACACCTCTGATCTAGGTATCGTGAAAGTCTTCTTCAACGAAGGGAAGACATTGACATCATTGACGCTTAGACCCATGTTGCTCAAGCCGAGTTTATGGCATATGTCCTTCTTGACTTCTTCCTGAAAAGTACTCGAAGAAGGAGAAGCCATTGATTCGATTGTGCTTGAGTATACGAAAGGTGCGAAAGCTGATGAGCTTGGAGTTGGAGGGTATGGTGATTCAGATGGCATGTTGGACACCAGCAGTGTGCAGTCTACAGTTCGCATAGATGGAGAAGGTGACGGAGAGCCTAACTCCGGAGTAGGCTCGAGTAGGACGGTTGGGTAGGATGGTGACATAGAAGTAGGACGACCACCTGCTTGAAGATGAGAACAGTGCTGATTAGACATATCGACAGACAGTCCAGATAGAGCATCTGCAAAACGAGCTTGCTTCTCGACCTGTTCACGTTCTTCAAGTATAGCAGCATGGGTGAATATACCCAAATGCTTCAAAGCAGGACTTGATTTCAATCGTTTCACATTCTCTGATTCTTCCCCTCCTGAACGAGTCTTTGAGGAGGAAGAGGAGCCAGCAGGAGCGGGAGAACCGACAATCGACGATTCTTTCCTCTTGCGCTTCCTTTCTCCAATAGCATTATATTTGGCACTAAAAGGATCATCTCCGGTAACGTTCCCAAATTTGGATGATTGAATAAGAAGATCATCTGCTGTAGATCCTTCTAATGATGTTGCTAATGAAGAGGAGGAGGAGGACAATGCTTTGGATTTGAGTATTGAAGGAAGTGGAGAACCAGAGGATAACGAAGGGAATCTGAGCGAAGAAGAAGTTGGGATGTTCGCAGCTGGTAGAAGGGAGAAGCTAGTGTGTGAAAGAGCATACGAATACGAAGGTGCCGGTTTAAAGCCGAAGATGTCTTCTCTATCGATGTTCGGTCTTCCGTAGTCTTCAGCAGCATCAGCATAAGGGAGACGGGGAGATTCGAGACATTCGAAAGACCAAGCAGCTTGGCGTGACCAAGCATCGTTCTCGTTCTCGTCCATGGATACTTGTACTTGATTGTCTTCTTCTTCTTCCTCTTCATCATGGAGGGAGAGGCCGAGACCGAAAACCTCGGTGGAGAATGTATCCGATACCCGAGGTGATGGAGAGATAGCAGCACCAGCAAAAGGAGAGTATGCGAATTTACTTGATGGAGCAGATGTAGATAGTGAAGAAGCACAAGTACCTTTCTCCATCATTTCGTCTTCTTCAATCTCGGATTCGCTGCGTAATCTTCTGAGTCTTCGAGAGGCAGTAGAGACCGAGGAGTCTGCAGACCAATAGGAGGCACATCGAGTTTCTTCATCATCGTTGCCATTGCCATTGCCAAACTCGTATGGAGAGGAGAAGGAACCAAGTCGAGGAGCTGAGCACTGCTCTAGTCCTCCTGTGACAATGCTCGATTGAGGAGGAAACTCGAAATCGAGTCCTAGACCGACGAGGTGTGAGCGGGGTGGGAAATACGCCTCGTGAGCCAGGGAACGACGAGGCGTGGAAGGGGGCGTGGTGTAGTCGTTATTGTTGAACGTAGCGCTCATCGTGACAATACAGGTGGGATGACTGTGCAACAGAAGGGCTGCCTGCACGAACCACCAATATACGCGTCTCGTCAGCACGTGTCGCACTATACTGAGCTGATGAATGAATGAAATGTGTGAACTCACGCAATTACAGGGGTTGCTTACTGTGAAGCAATAGCGAGGGTGAAGGGGCGTGTAGTCTTAGGAGCTATGCTATAAGAGCGTATACAGGTCTATAGATATAGTTGCTTTGGATTATTTCGTGAAGGAAAGGAAAGAGAGAGGGAGAGTCCGAGTAGGTGAATCGAAAGAGGGAAAGGATGGTGAGGAATGAAAGCAACGACGTTTCCAAGAGAAAGGGGAGATGGCGTTAATTGGCAATTCCCAGCGAACGCACCAGCGAAGAAAGGGAGAATATGTCTTGACCTTTCACTGATTGATTGTGTGCGTGGAAAAGTCCGGGGTTAACGACCTGGTTGCGCCGAACGCCACCAGAATTTCTATCGAGTACCTTTTCGGCAGAGACACAAAAGGCCTAGAATGGGCAGTAAGGTGAGTGCCTGGACGGTATCTTGTTCCCTATCGCTTTGCAGCAGCACGATGACGCTCCGAAGAATGGAAGGACTGCTTTGTGGTGCCTCTTTCTTTGCGGTACTCCTGTTCGCAAGGAGGGGGCGTCCGCTTAAGAAAAGGCGATCGAGTTTCTCTGATCGCAGTAAGTCAACAGCGCAGGGAGCACCAGGCGGGCAGACAGACAGGCAGGCCGTAACGTAGGATGGGAGAGACTTGAAAGCTCTTGAAGCAGTGGTGTACGGCGCACTGCGCGTAGATGCAGTCTTCTTCCTGGTCTGGCTGTGCGATCAGCAGTGAATGCATTGTCAGTATGCTGTCTGTGGTTCATGCTGGTATAGTGATGATCGCAAGTGGGATTTCATGCAGGAGGAAGGGATGTGTGATAGAAGCGAGGGAGAAGAGAAGAGAGAGTAAAACGTACAGTGCTTTCAAGCTAACTTATCCGTAATGTATGATCTCTGCTGCGGGTCGTGATAGTGCCGTCGTATGTGAATCTTGATTGCGTGCCTTCTCGTCGAGTGCTTCCTTCGTCGACGCGTAAAGGTGGGTTCAAATAGCGGAGGAATGGAAGAACACGCGCGTCTTTATGGGCGATTGAAGGAGAGAGAAGAAGCGGAGTGAATTGATATAATAGTATAACGATAGTAGTGGTGTACTTTGATGGTAATAGCGTAAGAAGGGTCGTGAAGAGATAGATGATGGAAGTCGAGTCGGATGCAAGCTGAGAGAGAGACTCTCTTCCTTGCTTCTTACTGGCTTGCTTCTTCTTCACCTTGATGCAGGGGAACGGAAGCAACCAAGTATATTTGAAAACAGCTTCCGGCATACATGTACACACACATACAGGCAATCTATCACTCCATCAGCAATTGCTCATTGTTGCTTCAATTGTCTGCTCTATGCTCTATTGCACACTACTGGAAAGTCTACTACTTTTGCAATCATGCGTACCTCTTCTCTATGATACCGTTTCAACGCTTGCTCGGCAAAGGCTTTTGTCCAAGGAAGCAGCACAAAAGCTATATGATACAAGCCAATGACTCACTGTAGCATAATGCACTGACAGCTTTTACAGACATGCCTCGGGTCCAGCCTTTTCCATTTCCAACAGTTACACGTTTTCTTCACTTTCGATCGCGTCCGTCCAGTCAGTCGCGTGGCTTTTTTAAGGCAGTCCAGAACTGTTCCACAAAAGAAGCAAAGTGTTTTGGCCGAAGTGACACATCATTCGCAATTGACGACGAAAAGTGAAACTAGCGAGTACCGTATCAATGTCACTGATGGACTAGACTACTCAATGTAACCAATGCAACCCGGAACGGAACGCCAGTTGCAAATGAAGATTGTCAAACAATAACCAGCTTTACGATGAGAAAAACGAGAAAAAAGCAAAACGACGAAGATCAAAGGTTAATGGAAGCTAGTGAAGACAACGTTTGTCAAGGTGGATGATGATAGTATTGAAGGTGATTGAATGATGTCTAAGTGAAATTCAGGCAGAAATGGCTAAAGAACTGTCCGTTGGGATGCTGAGCTTGGGCGTGCGGTTGTTGGTGATGCAATGTGGCGTGTAGAACATGCTGGATGGACGTCAAAACGCGTCGAAATGGCATCGTAAAGACGCGTTATATGCGTGTCTGATTGTGGCATAAACATCGTAGAATGGGTTTGCATAATGTAGGATAGCATTGAAGGCTCTCTCGGTGCTAGATAGCTATTGGCTCTGACACTTATGCGGCCAGCGCAAAGAGAAGGCCAGCTCCGAGAAGGCTGAATCCGACAGTTGCACCCATCTTGGCAGCGCCAGTAGCAGAGGTGGTAGCAGCAGCGTTAGCACCGACACCTGATGCAGAGGTGGAAGCACCAGTGGTTCGGGCAGAGGTGGAGGCTCCAGTGGAAGAAGCGGAGAGGGGTGCTCGGCTGGAAGCTAGGCCGGAGCTTGAGGAAGAGGCAGCTGCTGCTCTTGATGAAGCGGAAGTAGACTCGGAGTCGGCGGACGAGGCAGCATCAGATGTTGCGCCTCCTGCAGCAGCGGCTCCACCGGATGACGATGCAGCGCAGTCGGTGGTGGTACCGGCTTGGATGGTGACTTGGTCAGAGTAGTTGACAGCTCCAGTGGAGTCAACAACCTTGACTGTGATGGAAGTGCCAGCGGCGATGTCGACCATCCTGGAGCAAGCACGAAGGTCAATGATTAGTTTGGATGTCCAAAGATATGCAATGGTGTTGCGTATTGCAACTCACCATGTGTAGCTTGTGCCAGTCTGAGTAGGGATGTTCTCGAGAGCAGCAGCGGATGGCTGACCACCTGGAATGATGGAAACGTAGAAGGGAGCAGATCCGTCACCCCTGCAGTGCACATATGCATAACATGCATAACAACACAGTCAGTATTGCTCATCTACTTGGTGTGACCGTCATTGACGCGTTTTCCTTCTCGGCAAACTCCGCCCCCACGACGATCTAAAAACAACTCATGTCTCGAGAGAAATCAAAACTCACCATGAAAGCGCGACTGGCTGGCATTGAACAGCAGAAGCAGGAGTGTTGACAGTGAGAGCCTGAGCAACAGCGACTAGAGAAGCAGCAGAGACGATAACGTTGCGTGTAGAAACCATTTTTGATCTTGTTTTGAGTGATGTGGGTTGCAGTGAGCGTGTGCTTGGGTAATGCTGGGTTTGCTTGAACGAAGACGAAGTGAAGGTCTTTCTGTTGTTATTAAGTGTGTGAGTCTGCTACACAGTAGAAGAGTCTGTTTGAATAAATGCTAAACGCAAATGAAGTTGATGGTGAGAAGGAAGAAGAGAGAGAGAAAGACGGATGGATGGAGAGATTTCTTGAATAATTCGATGGATGCGAGACTCAACTGGCGGTGCGATGTGCGCGACTTGTTAGCGTTACCTTCTCAACGTAGGGCGAAGAAAGGGGGAGGACCAGCTAACAACTCACTACGCTTTTGCCTCTTCATGATCAGGCTTGGTTGGCGTTTGCAGGGCTTTTCCCTGACGACTGGGCGCGACTCTCTTGAAAAATGATGACACAAACCTCTGGAATGCTGGAAGACGCGCGCCTGCGAAACTGAAAGTCGAAACAACAACAGCTTCTTTCCAAGACCAGACTGAGAATCAATTTGTAATTTACGTCATTCAAGCAAGATATGTACATACTGTATCAAGACACACACTCTCCGTGCTTCGACATGTTCATGGTATTATTCGCACAGGAAGGAATACCGTTAGTCTACGTACCAGTGTGATAGCCTTGCAGTGGCGAACTTCGGTTCGGCCAAAATCCGAAAACAGCCCACCCAGAAGGAAAACGCGTGTCAATCATGTCCCTGTCTCTCGCTACTATACAGAGCCCATGAGATAAAGACAAGGTGAAGAGTGACTGTAAGCAAGCATCTAGAAGCGGAGTGAGTAAAGTTGCGAAACCCCGAGCATGTCACCCCGGACTATACCTTGGCTGTCTATTTTAATGGGTATCCAGCTAGTACCGGTGCCGGGATCACCGCTCTCTGGAAGACACGCTTCCCCCTCGCATTAGAGTACTGTGTGTAACAAGCATCAAACCTTAACACAGTACCAGACCTTGATTTGGACTTGTCATTGATTACCCTGGCTTGTAGCGGTTCTGTGAATGTGGTCATGGACTCTTCTAAATTCTGTACAACCCCAATTTACGCCATCAGAGTCGCGTTTCGGCCGCCACATTCTAATAGATACCTGGCCGGACAGAGTTTCTTGTTTGAGCTTGACAAATTGAGATAGAAGGGGTCGTTACAGTATTCTGGTGCACAATGAATGAGCTTTGGGATCGCCTGAAGCTTTGCTGCTGGGGTTGTGCTTGCTTGTGCCGCATCGGAGCTGGAGTTGATTGTTTTGCGCGCACGTGAGCAAAAACTGCAAAGAGAGATTATGAATGTGAAAGAGGAGAACACTCGGTTGAAGATGGGTGTAGCAAGCATGTGCATGAATGTCAAGCTATTCGTAAGGATCCATGATGCTTATAGACATACTGTCCCTTGCGAAAAAATTACGCTTGTACCCACCGACAATAGCGCCGGCTCCCAACAATAGCGAAACAATGAAGCAACTGCTGTCCCTGATAGGAGTGAAGAACACCACTGAAGAGAAGGAAACTTTGCGATGGTATCTTGCATACACCTTGCTTCACCTAGTACTCACTTTGATCTATCGTTCTAGCATAGTGATTATCGTCTTCGCTGAATCTCGATCATCCTCCATCAAACTACCATGGATCCACCATCAGCACAAGCAGCCATTGCTTTTCTACTGTCACAACTCTCTCATTATACAGGGTCAGATTGGCAACGTCGTCGTCGTCAAGTATAAGATAATAAACCAGCCCTGGCGGCTCTCACTGGCATCGTATCAAGTGCCAGATCACTCACTAAATATCAAGCTTATCGTGTACTTCACGAACTCGTTCATGGATGGTACCCTGCGAAGTTACCGGCCGAGTTGACAGGCGAAGCCGAAGTAGCTACAATCAATCGAAAGATGGTAAGCTTTCTTGTTTCACTGTGTATACACGGTCTTGTGCATTAGCTGACCTTCCAATGGCCCTTTGATAGCCTGCGGCCAGCTCAAATGGCAATGGCAAATCACTTTCGACACTTGAGAATCATACAATCCCTCCTTTCTACGCTTGCTATCTCTTGAGGTCAAAGAAGGATGGCAAGTTTTCGCGCATGACCTATGTAGGATCAACGTAAGTCGACTCTTTAGCATCGACATGTAACCCTGGACAGTTTTCATACTTACAATATCGATCGATGTGCTTCTTCTTCGCAGACCGGATCCTCCTAGAAGACTACGACAGCATAACGGTCTACTTACTCAAGGAGCATACAAGACTCGCTTCTTCAGACCTTGGGAAACCGAAGTTATCGTATATGGCTTCCCGAGCAAGTTAGCAGCTCTTCAAGTAAGGTGGCAAACATGGCTTTCTACATAGCTTTGTAGCTGATATTTATGCTTTGATGGTACCTACTACAGTTTGAGTGGGCTTGGCAGGTGAGATCTCACGTCTAGCTCTCTAGATCTTCAACATCTCTAACTGACGTTTGCTGATCCTACCACAGAATGCCGAAACGTCCCGCTATCTGCGCCGACCCGCACCACCCGAATTGAAAAAAGCAGCAGCCGTTTCGTATTTCCCAACAAGAGCAAACAATAGATCACCTTTATCAAAAGTTACAATATTACAAAGACTGTTAGTTTCCCTGCCATGGTCTCGTATCTCCTTATCTGTTCAATTCTTCAGTGAAGAAGCTCAAGAATGGTGGGATACTTGTCCACCTAGAGCAATGAGGAATATGCCTGCACCTAAAGCTGGATCTGTACCTAAGACATCGAAAGCTTCTATCAGAGAAGTCGCACTCAGTGGCAAAGAGAGGGAGCTTGTCAAATTGGGCTATGAAGAAGTCAAGAAACCTGATGTGTCGCATGTGCCGAGATCTTTGAGAGTCGAAGGCGTCGATGGAGATAGAATATCCAGAAATGCAGATCTACCGAGACCGCATCCGAGGGGAGAGGGTCCGATACTAGTGGAAGACGGTGAGTTGAGAACCCTTGCGCACAGTCATAGTCGCTTGCGTTGATTGTTTCTGCCATTCCTATTTCGCTATCTAGAAGTATGGACCGAGGAGCATCTGTCGAAATGGGATGTCGTTGCCGCAAAAGGAGAGCACAACTGTTCAATCTGCCACGAAGCAATCGATACATACGTAAGTAAGATTCTGGGACTCCAACACATTGTCGCCTAGCTGACTCTGATGGGATTGGTCTAGGATCACACGTCTTTCTCGGTCTGTCATGCAAAGGAAGACTGCCCCAGTTTGGCACACCTTTATTGCCTCAGCAAGCGTTTCCTATCAGTCGAAGCAGCTGCCTCTACGACACCACCACCTCTTTTACCCGATAAAGGCACATGTCCATCATGCAATACGTCAATGCGATGGGGAGACGTCATACGTGGCTGCTATCGTCGTCAAGTCAATTCCGACGGTGGAGGCGCTACAAGACGGAAGAACGCGATGCGGATGGCTAGAAGAGCCAAAGCATATGCTGCAGGAACTCTTGACCTTGATGATGAGGGGGACGACATTGATGACGAGCGAGACGAACCTCCAAAGAAACCTGCCGCTAGAAGAGGAAGGCCTCCGAAGGCTGCCAAGGCAAAAGCTGAGGACGACACTGGACAAGAGGCGAAGAAGAAGCCAGCTCGTCGGACGACCAAGAAGACTGTCGAAAGTCCGAAGAAAGTGAGCAAGACGAAAGTCACAGACAAAGGAGCCGAGAAGACGAAGAAGCAGAAGACGGAGCAAAAAATACTCGTTTATCAAGATATAGGAGGTTCAGATGATGACAGCGAGTTGACGGAACGCTTTGACTTCGACACAGACGAGGAGAACGCTCCCGACGAGGTAGGCGGAGAAACGAGCGACCCAGAAAGACAAGCAGCCTTCTTCGCCGCTGCAGAAGGATCCCTCGAGATGCAAGCCAACGACATCGACATTTCACCTCTGAACAGTCCCGTATCGACTTCGCCGAAGGGCCCCCCTGCTTCGCCGACCAAACGAAGACGCAAACTGTCGGCGGGTGTCGATGATGACGATTCACTGCCTGATCTGCTCGTCGGCATGAAGGGCATCTCGACGAAGGCTGGCTCGAAGGCAAGCATAAGCAGCGGCCAGCGGCCAGCGGCCAGCGGGATCGACCAACTTGAACGTCTTGGACATCAGTAATTCGGATTAGAGTGGAAGGTTTAGAGTATGTGTATACTTCGCTTTTCTTGGTTGGATTTGCTTTTGCACATAGCGGATTGAATGCTGTTAACCTTCTTGTTGTAGCTGTCTTTGTTGCAGATGAACTTCTTGCGCTGTTTCAAGCTGTGTTTCTATCCGGACTTGGAAATTGGCCTGCAATTCATGCTCTATCCGACACTTTCTTAGCTGGCCCACCTGGACATGACCGCCAAAGCAAAGCATGGCCGACTCCGGTGATGACTTGTTCATGGTGGTCGCGGGGCTTCCTACGATAGCTTTTCCTATCATGCTGGTCTGTTCACTTCACGGAGACTGGTATTTCATACATTCGTGCAAGCTGGCGATCCGATCGGCCTTGCAGTGAGTGAATTGAAACAGAAACAGTAATGAGATCTTGAACACGCTGGGTACCCTCGCCTTGCGCGCTACGATAGCTTATTGGCCAACGACCACCAGGCATCTCAAAGAGCGTTATAACAAGTTGGTATCATACGCTCATCAGAGTAAAATTAGTACGCTCACGGTTGCTTTGCAAGCATTTTATGTACCTACGGTAAATTAGATGCCCGCCACTTCCTCGCTGCCGATCGCTGTTCAGATCTGTTTCCTGAAGCATGCATGCCTCGACTCGTGGCTTTTCTGAACGCAATCTCTGTCGGTGAAAAGAACTCAGTTTGTGGGTTGGGTAAGCGAAAGCTGCGAGCGAGCACTCGCTTCAGAGCATAACAAACTGACAATCGATGAGCGGAGAGTCAATATTTTCTGCAGCAGACTGAGCACACGGCTTGTCTACATGTCAATGCTTCGCTGAAAGCTACCTCTGGTCTACTGTTCACACGCGCCTTCGCTAGACGCAGGCCACACCGTCGTGGTCTACGGTGCCAACTGGAAGGCTGATCGGCTTCAGCTTGTCAAGCAGGAAAAGCTAGGCGATATACTGGCAGTCCTGGACAAATTGACAGCGGTACTCGCGGTACTCAAGTAAAAGTAGGAACTCGTCTAAAGCATGCAAAGTTCTACCCGCCTGCAGTGAAGTACCGCAAGAGCCATAGACTCTCCCATGGCTCCATTGACAGCCAAGGCGGAGTATCTCGCGGCAACAGCTACGCAGCAACAAACCAGTGAAGTGTTGATACCGTGTCTAGTAGGATGGGTCAGTGGATTTTTCACGGAGTTCGAAGAGGCACCTTGATCTGATGTCCGGTCGTATCCAGAGCATCCAATTCTTCCTCAGCGCTATCGTAGCTGATCGGTCCATCCGCATCCTGCGGGCCCGCAATAAATCCAAATTCAAGATAACGAAGTTGGCCAGGCCTCTCTTCATGGTTGCCAGCTTGTGCAACCTGCTTGTTGGCATCATCTGGTGCGTGTCGCGCGGACGCCTCGAGACACTTCCCCGTTTTAATAGCGCTAAAGCGCGCCCTTTTTCGGTCCTGCCAGTCTGTGGGATATCGGAATTTACATGATCTCACAGGATAGATCAGTTTCCAATATCACAAGCTACAAGCTTCCCGATGTTCTTGGCTTGGGCTTCGGCTTTCCGACTTCGTGAGTAATCAAGAGCTTTCAGCACACTAGATTGGAGCTAAATCTCACCACTCATACCTGCTCGCACTGTCCCACCCAATGACTCCATGCGTTGCTCAGTATGTGCACTCAAATATTCATGGCTATCAGATGCTGGAAAGTAACAAGCAAGAATATACCACTAGCGACTCTGATCGGCGCCTGCTTGCTAACAGCAGCGACAGGCGCAGTGTGGGCAACCGTGATAGTTGGTAAGTTCTCACACTCGGGACTACAGACCGTCGGCTGCTAATCACCTTCTTCTGGCAAAGGCATGCTGCAACATGGAGATCTCGACGACAATCAACGCATCTTTATACCTACCGTCATCTGGCTCGTTGGCAATGTTGTTACCGACCTCATCATTACTATCGTGTTCACAAGTTACTTGGCCCGCTTGAAGAGAGGTACCACAAGATCAAGCACTGGCTCGTTCGCAAACTCCCTCATTCGCCTTGCATTTGAGACGTGCGCTATACCTCTATTTGTTACGTTGTTCAGCGCGGTCATGAGAGCTGTCAGCACGCTCAGCCCAAACTTGGCACATGTAAGATTGCACACCGAATGAAACTGCCGGGCGCAGATCACTGACGCATTGTTCCCGTATCTACAGGTCGCAACGGCTTCCATCTGTATGTGTCAAACCATCGACGAAGGCGGTATCGGGTCTGACCTTCGCTTCTCTCCATTGCGCAGTATTCATCCCGTCACTATATGTCCTCAGCTTCATTTACTGCATAGAAGGCACGGCAAACCGTAAACGCCTATTGGACAGGGACCAACGCGAAGTTGAGGCAGGTGCCGCAATGAGCCCGCCTGTGACTGGTAGCAGTCTGTCGCGAACAATGGACAGACCACGCCAACAGCGGATGGTACTGCATCTGGACGAAGAGCCTAGTGTTAGCCAAGATCAGAGCAAAACACCACTCTCGTGGGAGCCGCCTCTCGCATGGGTCTCCACCATCGAACAAGAACCGGAATATCTGCCGAAGCCCAGTCCGGAGCAGAGCTCCATGAAGGTCGGTTCACGGTGAATCATCGTAGCGAGAGACTTTACTGATGCCATCGAGTGCACTTGATCATGCGGCTCATAGGAGGTCGTGCCGCATTTGTCGAAAGAAACAGAAAGAACGTCACTCGAAGACTTATCCACCCTGTTCCGTAAGCAGAATCAATCGCAACAATCGACATAAGGCCAGCAAGATGGTCAGTGAAATCGACATGCTCGCTGGGGTCAAGGCCTACCACCTTGGAGGCCCGGTCACGGTCGTCTGGGCGCGCTCGTATTATCAGATGAAGGTCCGTCCTTTGCACGGATTGCAAGCCGTACAGCTGCAGAGACCCGCATGCTCCGGCAACACCCGCTATGGTCACTTAACTCCCCTGGACAATGAGAAAGCACTCCTGGGAGTTGATCTCGAAGATGCCTTTGGACTTGCAAGACTGGATAAGCCTCTCTCGAAAGGACAAGGATAGTCAGCAGCCATGCCAAACGACAATGGTTGTAGATGCAAGAAGCCCGGACGGTTCGCAGACCTTTAGCTCAGGTATACGCGTGAACGGAGATTAGTGACGCTGACAGTTTCACGCTCTCAGGCGGTCCACAATACTTAATGTGGTAGACGTGTCGATCTACGAGACACAACGGGTAGACAATACGTAAGAAGTCTATCAAGCGCTTCGGGGCCCCGCACGCGTACGTGCACGTGCCACAGTCGTACCACAAAGTACAAAGCTAGCTATCCATGCTCGAGCTATGAGCATGTAAGTCATGGGCATGCATAAGCATTCAGTGGAAGAGATTTTCGTGTACTCTACTTCTGGCATAAAGCTATAGTACCAGGCCTATGCGCAGCTTCTCAAATGAAAGCCCTTCTCTGAATGTGGTCTTGGCGTGATCATGCAAAGGCACACGCAGATTAGCCTGCCTTGGAGTCATTTCAAGCTTACATCTGCGTCCGTTACTCTAATGACGGATGGTGGATCCACTCGAGGGCCTCGATGAACAGCTCTTCCCTTCCGGGTCAGCACGAACGACGCGGCTCCAAGACGCTCGATGAGACACAGAAGATATTCGACAGTGCGACTACCACAGACGAAGTGACGCCAGATCTAGCAAGCATAACATCGTCAACTGCACAGCTCTCAGCTCGCTTTGCGCGACTCACCTTATCCATGCAAGCTACCAGCTTGTCAGATGCCCATATCTTATCGAAGAGACAGCATGCCATAGCCCAGGGCGAAGCCAAAGCTTTCATGCAGGCATTGACTCCCTCGGCGGTACTTACGGAAGAGGAAGAGGATCCCCTTGAAGCTCTACAGTCTGTGCTAGATGAGTCAACTGTAGTCGCCGAGGGTTACGGGCGAAGGTCAACGCCAGTCACCAAGCAGACTTATACTGATTGCATGGTATGCTCCATTTTCATACGTGCTTGTTTGTGCCACTACCGACTATATGGCGCCCTCCTGGAACTTAGGACATTCTACGATCCCTCGGAGTGCCTGTTCTGCTTACATCGAACACTGAACCCCAAGAAGCAGAATCGCTCTGTTCATCCCTGGTCGAAGCCGGTCATGCAGACCTAATCATCACAGAAGACACCGATGTACTAGTCTTTGATTCGCCTATGCTCAGGAAAGTCGGTCCTGCTTCAAGAGAGGGAGAACTCCTTCAAGGAAAAGAGATTCGTGAAGCGTTGGGCTATACAACGAGACAACAATGGGTCGATTTCTGACTGTTATGCGGATACGATTTCATTGAGAGGATAAAAGGTCTAGGACCAATCACGGCACATAAGCTCATGCAGTGAGTATATTTCCTCCGTTCATGGGCAGGGCCGTAGGCTGACGTGTGAATAGACAATATGGTGCCATTGAAGCCATCCTGAACTCAAGTGCCCTAGACAAACAACGTCGCTCTATAACGCCGCCAGCAGATGTCGCCAGCTTTATAACGGATATCGAAGCCGCACGGGCAATCTATCTCACGCCTATGCCAATCGAGGATATCACGAAAAAGGAGCTGCAATTACAAGATGAAGATCCAAACATCAAGAGCATAATGCGAGGCTTTGACTTGGACTTGGATCGGATCGAAATGCGAAGTGGGTTTGAAAAGTCGGCTCGTATGACGAATGGGCTTGAGGTCTGTCACGCCCGGGCCTCACTTGCCAGGAGCATGACCTGGGTCTGGCAGCAATGCTGAGCAACGGAAATATCGAGCTCCTGCCAGAGGCGGGCGCTGATCATTCACTTGCACGTATTGCAAGGAAATATACGTGTACCCTCATGCTACGTCTAGAAGTAGTATTCTTGGAAGAGGTAATTCAAAGTCACAGAAGAGCAAGTCACACCCGGAAGGTATTGTGCAGCGGACAACATTCATCGCACACACATACAGCGGCAGGACCCACTCCGACACGCCACGACAAGATACTACGTGTGTCTGGGCTGTCGCCAACGATTTGGTCGGCTTTAGGTGCATCGATGCCCCTCACGCAAGTCTAGATACCGACGTTGAACTCTGGAGCGTCTACAGTGACTGGGAGGGAAGGAGCAGAGATGTCTACGTCGAGACCACAGTCTGTCCCTTACAGAGCTCTTATACAGCATTATTCAAGACTGCGATGGACGATTGTCATCGAGTGAGGTTGTACGAAACTCAGCATGGACGGAGCAATCTCTTGTACACTACAGACTCTATCGTCAATCTATGCACGCCTCTGATCGCCGACTTGCAAGCCTGCCAGCCAAGTGGGCGCTTAGCCTATTCTTGGCTCGGTCAGCCTCTCCAGCTGCAGATTTTGCATGCCAATGTCCCTTTCTCTGCTGATTAGTATAAGGGATATATGATTCACTTGAGAGCACGAGTGCATAGGCGCAAGCTACGTTCGTTAGCTTAGCAGAGCGCAAGTCATATCATGGTTCAATCACGTGAAACATGGCGCATAATCTGGGTCTTCTCCAAAGTACAGTGCGATACCCAACCCGGACAAGCACGATTGCGACTTCTCTCATGTCTGTCATTCCATTCAGCAGCTATCGTAAACGGGTACGCTAAACGTACGCTAGACTAAAATCTGTGGATTCGTCCGGCAGACTTGCAGGTGGCTGTGAAGCAAAGTCCGCTAGTTTTGAGTACAAAATGAGGAGCTGCGGACTATCGGTTTTGTTTCCTACCTGCCAGCACGTTCAGACCAATTGGAACATGCAACACCAAAACGTAGACTATACCTGGTGCCAGAACTGGTGAGAATATCACGATGATCAGGGTCGCTAACGCTCGTAAACTGAGGCCCGCTGCTTATGTACGTGAGCCGTAACTTTTTTTCAAGAGAGGGCAACAACCTGGACCTTCACGAGCAAGGAGCCTGTCACTTTCACAATCGATTGTAAGTTCGTTGACCAAAACGATCACAATCGGGTGTCTGTGCATCACCTTATGCACCAAAAGCAAGCGGAATCATCGAGGCACAAGGCTCAGTCATGACTGACCCCTAAATTCAACTCTAGCGCTGGTCCTGGGCCTGCGGAGAGAACATGGAATCATGGCATAAACACGAATGCCGTATATGGGCAAATGCCCCGTGGCCTCGTTGGTAGTACGAACACTCGTGTTAACGGTCCCGCAGCAGGACAGCGACCTCTTCCACCTCTACTTCCACCTCCTGCCGGCCATTTAAATGTGTACAACCGCGGCCTTCCCCTTCCAGCTCCAATGGTAAGCCCTCTTCAAGCCCGAGTGGAAGTACCACGCAGGTCAGTCTGGCAAGTATAACAACCTAAGTTGGCACTGAGTATTGAATATCGATCCGATAAAGACCTGGCGTGGCCTACAAATATGATTTTAATCCAAGACAGAACGGCATCGAGCGACTGAAAGCAGATCGTGCGGCGGGACGCCAGAGATGTGTGTACAAGTAAGCGAAAGACCGTCTATAAGGGTGCACACTTGCTGATCAGGCGACATCGACCCGTAAAGATGCCACGGCTCGGACGGTGGAAACCTTTGGTGAGTGTGTATGCATCTAAAAAAGGGCCTTCCCTGGCAGTGCACAACTGACTCACTGGAGAATGTCGCACAGTACCTATAAGACATCGAGCGCGGCGGCGGCCGGCGCACACTTCCTTGAAAAGCATCCTAACGATACCCGTATACCCGCATGCCAGCGACTGTTTGAGAATGCGCCTAAGCGTCAGAGAAGAAGTCGAACGTGGAATGTTCAGACACCTGCTACCTTCAATCAAAGATCGTGACTCCGACATTTAAAGGGTTCCGTGCGGATGTCGAGTGTTTATCGATCTCAAGGCTATCGGCTGGCGTGCAGTCTGCAGTGTTAGGCTGGGTGGTTTTCACGTATTATGAAAGCTGGCGTTTCCGTATGCAAATAAGCTAGTCCGATTCGTGTGCTACAATTGTGACCCAACTACGCAAGCAATCGTAAGCCGCTTGAAGCCTTGCCGACTTCTGTGACCTCCGTGACAACATCGAGTGTGCCCTTGTATTCAGGCTTGTATCTTGCACCGGTGTACGGATCCTCCACGAATGGCTGACCAGCGTAGATAGGCGTCAGAGATGCCGGGCAGACATCGAATTGACTGAAGTGATCATAGTCGACTTCGAAAGCGTCGCGGGGATTGCGGTCACTTAAAGCCAAGACTTGACGAGCCTGTAGACGACGTCTCAGTCGATACTTGTAAAAATGCAGGTAAGACACTACTTACCGATGCCAGGACTTTTTCGTCACGGGACAGCTCGCTGACTCGCTTGGCGAATGTTGCTGCCGTCGTATAATTCTTTGCTTTCGAGAAGTTGCCCATCGCCTGTCTAAGTGTGAGGACGACATGCGATGACTGCAGGCGACAGTGCGTGAAGTAGGCAGCGAGTTCAAGCTGTCGTTTTGTATTCGTCGGGTCGGTTTTCTCTACTCTTCGCCTTTCAAGCTCGATCGAGATGCCGACAATATATTCGCGCGACACAATGATGAGCTCGCGGATCTGCAATAACGACATTGGATCAGTACAGCCCGCGCACCATAGACAAATGGCTGAGGCTCACCTCATTTTCCTCAGCCGTCGATGTTGCGACCGTCAATAGCAGCGAGTGCAATATCGATCTGAAAATCTGCAAGCATTCCAAAAACTTGGCTCTATTGAAAGCAGAGTATGCTGCCTTGAGTTCCGTGGCAGTGATGGATTGCAAGCTGCGCACCGCGACAGGGAGTACGCTTCGCAGGTCCGTTTGCGCAGGATCTCGTCGCAGATAGACAGGAAGAGGAGCCATCGAAGCGTTGCCTTGTATGTAGAGCTTTGAGGCGGAGTATGTTTGCAGGAAGAGAGGCTTGAGAGGCTCGAAGTTGACAGCTCCCACTTGACGGTTAAGCAGACTCATAGCCGTCTCGAATGAACCAGCAGCGACATGATCAGCTGCTAATGGAGAATTGCGTGCCCAGAGCGCAGCTTCACTGATGCCCGGCGTGATTTCACCTGCCTCTCCTGCCTCCGGCGCGCCATCGAAAGCATCGCCAGAACTGGTATCGACAAGCTCAGAAGGACCAGCTTCTGGCTCTTCCGCAGCAATGTCCCATGCGTCTTCAGCTTCTTCAGCATCCTTGCCCTCATCCATAGCGGCTTCATCTGCAGCCCACTCGTCCAGGCCTCGAGAACCAGCATCGCCTCCGTTGGTATACGTTTCGGTAGGTATGCTCTCGCCATTGGCAGCCGCACTCAAAGCTCGGTCAAAGAAGCTTTCGACGATACCAACTGACGGCCAGTTGTCTTCCGTTGCAGAAGCAAGAGCAGGTGGTGGTTGCATGAGATCACCTTTAGGAATGGAAATGTTCGCAACGTCCTCTTCACTCAAGCCAGCTGCATCGAGCACTTCTTGTGCGAGATCTTCAAGACCAGCATTCCTCGCGGTAGCGTAAGCAAGCGGGTAAAGACCAACATCTCGAAGAGTCTGCACTCTTGCTTGAATATTGCCAAGGAAGAGAGCGTTGTGGAAGCGTGACATCTGGTCACCTCGCATCTCGGAGATCTTGAGCATCTTGGTGAGCTTCTCGCTGTTGCCGTTGAGGAGATACAAGAATGACAATCGGTCAAAATTCTTGGTTTTCTGGTAGCATATCTCGACAGTCTAGACGGAACATCGTCAGTATCGGAAGTAGGTCATCGACCTTACAATCTTCAAAATCTACCTTTTGGTTTCCTTGCCTCAATGCCTGCTGTGCCAATCGGTTCCAGCAGTCCGGCTTGTTGATAGCTTGAGCAGTTTCGAGCGCGACTTCAAGGTTACCGCATTCGATAGCGAGATCGAACCGAGTAGTCTTGTCTTGCACGAAGTGCAAAGCGATCTCTGGGTAGCCCTTCTTTTGCAAGTAAGCGATAATGCTCTGACCGACAAGGTTGGATGTTCTGATAATGTGAAGGACTTCGTCGTAGTTGTGTCTAACGAGAGCAAGCTTGAAGCGATACTCTGTAGGGTCGATGGGAATGCTTTTAGGCTTTGCTGAGCGATCCAAGCAGTGCACGACTTTGCCCTTCACGCGGGTAAGGTAGACAGGCTGGTCGAGGGTCTTGATGATTCCATTGTCACTGTGAAAGCGCGCAAGCTATCAGCTTAACTGCATATACAAGTCAGCATACTAAGCATTGCTCACCCTTGTGGCAAGGAATATTTAATGTGATTCAGGGTGGAGTAGATGAGCACGCCGGTATCGTCCCAAGCAGCAGACTTGATGCGAATAGTCTCGTGAACAAGTGCGCTCTGGGTAAGCATCTTGTTCGCAATCATGATGGCTGTTCCGACATACTATGTAAGCTTAAACGTTAAATGACGATTACACATACTTACTGTGCTTGCTGAGAAGAGCGACCATGTTGCCATCGTTGTTCCAGACGACGTATTTGACAGGAGGAGTAGCAATCTCTGCTAAAGTCTTCTGCTGCTGAATGTCGTATAGCACGACTGCAGCTCCAGTCGAAAGCAGTAGACAAGCGGTACCTCCATAGAAGATGTCGTTCGTTTGCACAGGGCACTTAATCGACTTGGTGATGGAGTTTGCCAGATCGCGGATCTCGATGGTCTGAGCAGTCTTGTCGAGGACGGCAAAGCGATTGCGAGCGATGAAGATGGCTGCGGCGCCATTGCCTCTTCGTCCGTCTGTGGCAGAGTCGCGGACTTCACCGGAGTTCAAGTCACGTGGAAGACTGACGAGCTCGTAGAGGCCGTTGTCAGAAGGCTATATGAAAATTAAGGAGGGTCAGCACAATTGAAGACTAGAAGTGAGAGACCCTTCAAGGCGTACGGAAGTGACGACGACAGCTCTCTCAGCTGGATTATAGCTCAAAGTCCGAGGTGAAGTGAACTGATTGCCTAGCTTGCGGACGCTGATAACGCTTGAATCGGCACCCGTGTTGAGGTCGCAAGCCCTGACATGCTTGTCTCGGATGTAGAAAAGCATGTTGCCATGTAGGGAGAAAGCTGGGCGTTCACGGTCAAGCTTGAAGACAATAAGACCGGAGTCATGACCTGTCATAAATCCGGCGGTATGTCAGTCTGCTTTGTCGATATCTTACACGAATGACGGCTTGAGCTTACCAGCTGCGAATAAGTTTAGCTCAGGATGAGCGGTCAAGACCCAGAATCTGTCATTTTCGCGACGGAAAGTCTGTACTGATGTACGCTTGCTCATGTCCCATACTCTGATGGTCTTGTCTTCGCCGACGGACAGGATGAGCTCATGCTTGGGGTGGAAGAGGGCGGAAGAGACACTGATGAGGCAGAACATGCGTCAGGAACAGGGCCCGTGCCACTAGTCAGCCAGTGGGCGCAAAGTCTAGACTGACTTGTTGAAATGGCCACGGCAAGTATCGACTTCCCAAGCCTTCGTCTCTGACATTCTCCACAGCTTGAGCTGTCTATCGTCACCGCACGATACGATAAGCGGGAGCGTAGGATGGAAGCTAGCCCAGTTGACACCGCGGTCGTGTCCTTCGAGAACGTATTTGACGACAGCATCGGTGTTGCCAAAGAGATCAGCTTGGCCACTGTTGGCTCGTTGCATCTGATCTTCGAATGACATTGGTTGCGCAGTAGTCATCTTCTTTCGTAGGCCTAAGGGAAGCGACACGTGCGTTAGTGATAAGACCAGTCGTGTAACGCAGAATGGATGTATAGCTTATGTACCTGAGATGTCCCAAACACGGACAGTAGAGTCCATAGAAGCTGATACAATCAGGTCGTCCTTTGGGTGGAATTGAGCACACATGATGTAGTGGTTGTGGCCTGTAAGGATGGCAATGCATTGTCTCGATGAGAAAGACCAGATACGGATGGTCTGATCATCAGAAGCAGAAAGCTGGAGGATAGACGTATCAGTATGGCATTAACACTCGTTTGGGAAGGGATAGACACGCACAATCCATGGCATTTCATGGTGGAATTGGCACGATCGCACGTAGTCGAGATGTCCATGAAGCGTGTACAGGCATTTGCGATTTTGAACCTTGGTGTCTGATAGAGCAAGAAGCAAGTCAGTCTGACTGCTATTGCAGGAACATCCTATAACGCGCCGACTCACCCCATACTCGAACCTTGTAATCGTCACCTCCAGTCACGAGCAAGTCTCTGAATGGGTGGAAAGCTACGCCTCGAACAGGGCCTGTGTAAGGACAAAGAACAACGCGATAAGCATGAATCTCAACGTATGGCATTCCTCCACGCGTCTGTGCGTCGCTGATGCTGGCTCAGCCTTATATTGTCTGCAACTCACCGTCATGCTCGTCCAGTCGGCCGACCAAGGTGCCCATCTGGTAGTTCCATAGCTGAACATTACCATTGTGCAAGGAGGCAGCGAGCAGAGGTTGCCTAGGGTGGAATGCTATTCCTTTGACCCTATTGGACTTGCTCTCGAACTGTGTGTGGTTAGGTGAATGGTTCAAATACGTGTCAGTAACTGCTTCACCTCCGCCCATGCGAGCAAGCGAGCAGGCACAAGAGTTGCAATGAACGACAGCTTCGGGATTTGCGTACCTTTGTGAGCATCTGCATGATGGTAGATTGATGTATATATCCTCGACTAAGTCTGTCCTGTTATTGCAACGTTCCTCCAGGCGCGCTTCTTGTACTGCTGGCCCGCCTTTTGAGGTCTCACGGGCACGCGCGAAGGCAGAGTACGGCAGTCTCTAGAACTGACTGCTGAACTGCTTCAGGCGTTACAGGTCACTTCCTTCCAGTCCTTGTGGATAGCTCTTTCGTATCCTCCACCTCTCGTACTCCTTCTCGTTGGTCGTTGCAGATGGTTGTGGAGTCTGTTCAAGAGTGAGAGGGTCGCCCACGGCCTGGCTTCACGCGCATTGCTCACATTGGCGCAGCTGCTGAAAGCTGTTACACCGACATCGGCAAGCAAGATGGAGAAGAACATGCTGGAGCTATCAAGATAGAGACATCGACAAGTAGAACTGTCTAATTCCAGGAAGATCCTGCTGTCTGGAAGGATCTATCTCCACCGCTTCAAGCTGGCACGCTGCTCAAGGGGCGATGATGCTAGTGTTGGGCCACAAGATGATGCAGGCACTGTGGTTGCTTTCATCCGCCATTACGCTCTGTACATCCACATGTAAGGCAGAAAATGCTCAATCACCTCCAATACGTACAAAGATCCAGGCTTCCTGGGATGCTGCTCCGTTGGCGGTTCAAATATTGTAAGCTGCATCAATACTGCATGAAAGGGTCTTACATTACTAAATGAGGTATATCAACATCATCACCTGTGCATCAACATTCTCGTGGAAATATTCACAACGTGAAGAGAGACAGCCTCTCTCGAGTCTCCTTCCTCTTTCTTCCCCCTACTATCTTCCTTTGTCGCATCGTTAGATGCCAACTCCGCGAACAAGTCACCACTCGAGCCTGGTATTAGCCCACAAGACGTGTATACTCGGTCTTTGGCTCTTCTAGAAAGTCTTGAAGCCGGTAAAAGCTTGACCGCGGACGCTTTAGACAGCTTCAAGCTCAGCTTGGCTCTCAAAGAAGCTGGTCCACTTATAGAAACGCATTATCAGCTATATCGCCAAGCGTCAAATGCAAGCGCAGTCGTAGAAGCCCAAGATAGCTCGTATCAATGGTTTGGAGACTGTACCGAGGGAGATCTTGGCGACTTTGTACCAGCCGACACGTGTAGTAAAAGGTGCGCGAGGCCCATTTCATCGACAAGGCATTCATACTGACTCTTTCTACTTGGATAGTCTACCCCTCACCGCTCTGCAGATCCACCCGTTTGACCACACCTCAAAGCAGGAAACCGCACATGAGCCGGCACTTCTCATATATGCCGACATCCTTTCAGCAGAGTTCCCGACATTATATCGCCAGCTCTTCAACAGTCACAGGACCACAGAAGCCCGCATAGTACTCCGTTGGAAGCCTACATCACAACCAATGCTAAAGTCAAAGCTTGTTTTGTCAGGCTATGGAGTCGGATTGGATCTCAAACGGGTCGACTACATTACCATCGACGACCGAGACATGCCTCAAGATGCGGAAGGCGCTAAAGAGCAGAAAGCTATCAAAAAAGAGCAGACATCAAGCTTAGAGACAAGCGAGACGGACGATGTCTTTGCTCGGGCAGACGCACGTCCGGCCGAACTAGTACAGCTCAAGGCGGAGCAGCTTCAAGGTGAGCTTGAACTACTTTGGTCATAGGATGCCAGTTACTGATGATGATTCTTTACAGACATTGGTATTCGAGCCACGCAGGTCATCCTAGACTCAGAAGAGCCTTTGTCAGCGCTAAAGAAGCTTTCACAAGACTTTCCCAGATATGCACATAAGCTAGTCACTTCGTGGGAGCCGGAAACAGATGAAGAAGTTTTACAGGAACTACTTGAGATTCAGACTAGCTACATTGAAGGAGGACGCGATTATGTCTGGCTGAATGGCATGCAGCTGAAGTCGACCGACATGCAGCCTTTCACGTGAGTTCGAGAACAAACATTCATGCCGCTCCGGGCTGATGTTTTCTCTCCAACAGCCTCTTGCGAATGATGCGACGTGAACGACAGCGCGTGGCAGACCTTGTCAAGCTGGGCTTGACAGCACAGCAAGCTATCGACATCCTATCTCACCCGGTCATTTCCGAAGCCCTAAGCACTGAAGAGCCAATGAGAAGAGTACTGAGCATAGCGGACATGGGCGATATGTACGATGCTACCGATAGACGAGAGCTAGGTGCTGCTTTAGAAGCTTCTTCTGAGCAGAGAAGGATAGATCCCATCATTACATACTGGAACGACATAGAAAAGGACGCAAGATACAGGCACTGGCCAAGAAGTCTGCAGAATCTGCTCCAGCCAACTTACCCTGGTCAAATGCCTCAAGTACGCAGGAATCTTATCAACGTGATACTTGCGCTAGATTATGAGAAGACCATGTCCCACATCGTGCTGGCTGAACAGATCACGCCTTTCATAAGCCGGGGACTGGGAGTCCGCTTTGGCTCAGTCCCAATCCTGCCCAAAGGGAGTCAGGGATCAACAGGTAAGCAGTATTCATGCGCTCTGACTCCTCCATCAACAAGCTAATTGGAAACCTGAGGGCAGCCGAGCTGGTAGCAAAGGCTTCCTGGTATATTCTTGAGAATGCAGGGAGGGTAGCAGCCATGGAATTCCACAGAGAGGTAGGCAAACGGAGCATATTTCCTGCCGCAAGTCTCGCTCACCCCTGGTCAATCAGCTTGCCTCGTCTTCCCTAGCCACTTTGACAGAGAAAGCCGTTCGCGCGGCATACGACACGGCTGTAGCGAATTACCAAGACAAGAAGCGACGTCAGCAGCAAGAAACACAAGATCAACCATTAATGGCCTTTAATGAGCTAAAATCGTCGAGAGAACTAGATCAACGGCTGGATCTTGCTCGACAGTACATCCGCCGCTTAGGTCTGACTTCGCCTAAAGGGCCCAACACGGCCGGAACGTTTTTCGTGAATGGCAAACTCTTCCCACTGAATGAGGTAAGGCTGCTTCACGGACAGATCTGGCATGCGCTGACTCCGCGGTAAAATACAGGAATTCCGAGCCAACCTACAGCAGACCATGCAAGCCCAAATGCAGCATATCATGCAGCAGATTTACTACAATGCTATCGATGACCTAGACGATGTCTCCCTGTATTTCTATGATCAGACGACGACACTCGGGTCGCGCAATCCCGTTATAAATCCTGAAGAAGGGAAGACAATACGCTTTGTAGATGTTTCGAAACTGCAAGAAGTAGCTGAATCGGCCTGCAAAGTCACCGGTAAGTATCTCATCACGCTCAGCTATCCATACTGCGACTAACAGGACTACTACAGAGGGTGCAGAGAACGTCAACGCAAGTCTGTGGCTTTTCATAGACCCTAATCAGCCGGACACGGAAGCACTCGTCGCCGAGGCCGTGACCTACATTGTAAGTTTACTTTGCGCGCAATGTTTTGCATGCTGACATCTCCATTAGGCTTCAAGTACAGATGCCAGACTATGTATCGTGCCAACGACCAGCGTTACGTCACATGAGTCGGCTTCGGCAAACATCCCCGCAATACTGGAATGGCATACCGGCAAATCCGCTCAAAAGGATGAAAAATACAGAGTTGTGACGGAAAAAGACATCAAGGCGGGCAACAGTATCGGTGCTTTGACTGGCGTGGCGACTACTCCTGCAATGATAATCAATGGTCGCGTAAGCAGATAATTTGCATCAAATACGCTATGTCAAGCTGAGTACCATTGCACACCAGGTTGTGAACGGATTTGAGGCCGAAGACTTCACATCGGAGGACTTCAAGGCGCTCGTAGCTTTTGAGCACAAGTTGCGTATCGGACCTGCAGTATCAGCTCTGATTGAGGTTACGCAAGAGAAGCCAAGGTTAGTTGAAGCAAGTATGAATTGTCAATCTCCTCGCTGACATCTCACTTCGGAAATAGCTCGGACCGGATAGCGGCGGTAACATCTGTTCTTGCGCAAACCTTTTTCGCCGAGGAAGAAGCCAATCCATTCGCCAAGCGAAGTTTAAGACGCTCCAAGGTGTATGCTCGGATACCTGCTAATATCACGTATGTATCCCTTGACCCCGGGAGCATGTAGACATCGCAGCTAATTGGGATTCCCACCGAATCTTTACGTACAGTTCCGTCACTATCGGAAACGAAGAAACGGCAAGCTTGCAATTCGCGTGCATTGTTGATCCGCTGAGTGAGACTAGCCAGAGCTGGTCCGCTGTGCTTGAGGTACGTACGGGTTGTCGCGGCATTTGAAGGTAAACAGCGCTGACCTGGGATCACCGCAGGCTCTTGGAGCGATGGAGTCTGTATCAATACGCCTCTATCTTAACCCGGCATTGAGGCGTACTGAAATGCCGCTAAAGCGCTTTTACCGCTATAGCATAGCGCCTGAGGCATCATTTGATGAAGCTGGGTAAGTAATAACCTGTCTCGGCGCCTGCAAGATAAGGCTGCTGACGTGCTGCCGAACAGGAATGAAACGCAAGCAGAAGTCGCCTTCCATGCGATTCCGCAATCGACACTTCTTACCCTAGCACTCGATACTCAGCACGCATGGCAAGCGTTCCCGAAGGAATCGGTGCACGATCTCGACAATATCCGTCTGAGTGATCTCAAGCCGTCTGCCCGACAAAAAGGCGTAGAAGCTACTTTCGAGCTGTCCAACATCATTGTAGAGGGACACGCTCGAGAGACTCGCAGCCAGGCTCCACCTCGTGGTCTACAGCTTGTTCTGAGCGATGGAGCGCACTCGACAAATACTCTCGTCATGGCCAATCTCGGTTATCATCAGCTCAAAGCGAATCCAGGCTTGTGGAACTATAGCATTCGCCCTGGTCGCAGTTCAGAAGTCTTCGAGCTTGATGAGATCAAAGGTACTGGTGCTGCTGGTCCAACGCCGGACGGCACTGGTCACCAGATCCTGCTCACCACCTTCGAGGGAGTCACGATCTTCCCCAGATTTTCTCGCAAGCCAGGCATGGAAGAGGTCGATCTGCTGGACGACGACACGCAAGATCTGCATCAGGTCGCCAAGACGAAAGCTGCTGAAGCCTTGAGCGGCATGAAGAATCGGTGAGTAGCATGTTGATGCTGACGTCTAGGATTTCACAGACTGATACAGTATGCGTGCAGAGTACAAAGCTTCTTTGGCAAGAGCAAGCAACCTGTCAAGAATGACTCAACAGCTTTGACGCGTAGAGCGGCCGATATCAACATTTTCACCGTGGCTTCAGGCTTACTGTACGAAGTAGGTCTAACGACGATTGAAGCCAGACCTTTACAGTGCGGACTGACTGACATCTTTACATAGCGCATGGCAATGATCATGATCCTCTCCGTCCTTCGACACACCGAAAGTACGGTCAAGTTCTGGTTTATCGAAAACTTCCTGAGTCCGTCTTTCAAGGCCTTCATCCCGCATCTGGCTGAACAATACAATTTCCAATACGAGCTCGTGACATATACATGGCCAGCATGGCTACGCTCGCAGAAGGAGAAACAGCGAACAATCTGGGGATACAAGATCTTGTTCCTTGATGTACTGTTCCCTTTGGAACTCGACAGAGTCATCTTCGTAGATTCAGATCAGATAGTGCGAACGGATCTGAAGCAATTAGTTGATCTAGACTTGAAAGGTGCTCCGTATGCTTATGCACCCATGGGAGACGACAGAGAGGATATGGACAACTTCAGATTCTGGAAAGGCGGCTACTGGGCAGAACACCTTCGAGGACGGCCTTATCACATTAGGTGAGTCAGGCTGCGGCTATCTTATGGCATTTTATGCTCCGCCCACTGACACATCACACCTTTTTCTCTTCTTGTAGTGCTCTATACGTCATCGACCTTGATCGTTTCCGTCAAATGGCAGCAGGAGACCGTCTAAGAGGACAATACCAGGCTCTTTCAGCGGATCCAAACTCTCTGGCAAACCTAGATCAAGATCTGCCTAACAACATGCAAGCTCAACTACCGATCTATACACTGGATAGAAGCTGGCTGTGGTGTGAGACTTGGTGTTCGGACGAATCGCTCAAGGATGCGAAGACTATCGATCTTGTAAGCTGCCTTGATGCAGCATCTCGCATGTTGTTTAACTTGTCTAATTGGAAATCTCTTTCGACAGTGCAATAATCCAAAAACTCACGAACCCAAACTAGCTCGTGCGAAGCGGTTGATTCCAGAATGGACGGTATACGACCAGGAAATAGCAGCGTTAGCATCAAAGATAGCAGCTGAGAACAAGCTGAAAGCGCAAGCGTCTACCAGCGGAGGTGGTGCAAGTAATTCAGCAGAAGCATTCACAGATGAAGCTGGTCAACTTGAACAAGCTAGAGAGCAGCAGAAAGAATTCGTCAAAGAAGGTACGGGGAGTGATGAAACCCCTGTGAAAGTGGACGCCGAAGTACCAAAGGGCCATGTTGAGGGCGAGTTGTAAAGTAGCCAGCAGTATGGCGTTAGCATGCAGTGGCAGTATTAGAAAGCAAAGCAATGCGAAGAGAGTGGTAATCTCGTATAGACGTCGTTGCACCAACGTGCTCCTGAAAGCAAGTAACTAATGATACAAATAATCGTCTCAGACGGAGAAAAGGTTGTGCGCGTGCAAGTGACCTTGTTTGCTTTTGTCTGCTTTTGATTGACAACAATGTAGACGCAGACTTTCTTGTGCATGTGTCCGACCATTTGAATAATCGAATCCTAGCAATAATCAAGTAGAAATATAAGTACGAGCTTTATCTGCCGCCCATGCCAAAGATACCGGTTGAATCTCTAATTCTAGCGATATCAGAAGCATTCATCCAATCCTTCGAAGCTCCCAGCCAATTCTCAAATACTCTAATAGTTTCCTCTGAATATTCCTTCATAGGTTGTTGTGGTACTCTAGGAGAGGGAGATTCACGTCCAGTAGCTTTCCCTTCCGCGACAGCAGCTTGTGCAGATGTAATCTTGTTCTCCAAGAAATCAAGTAGATCGCTCCATGTTCCCGGTTCGCGGATTGTCTTAACTAGTGCTGGTGATAAGCCAACTGGAAGTTTTCTATCTGATGAAACTGGATTCATCAAATCGAGATTGTCTAGATCGATAGGGATTGAAATGGAGGGTGTCCTTCCTCGACCACCACCACCTGAGTATGGAGTCCCAGGTGCGGATCGTGGAGTAGATGCTCCACTTGCTCTGCCAGCACCAGCTGAGCCAGATTGACCAGGTGAAAATGGAGGTGACGATATACCGCTAGTGCTGAGTTCGGGAGTGCTAGCTAGAGGTACGCCAGGGTTCATATTGGCATCAATAGGAGATGTAGAATTTCCAGCCAAGTTGTCAAAGTTGCTGAAGTCAGTAGTGAGAGTGATGGAAGGGACTCTAGAGTGGTTTGTGGCGCTTGATAGCTGAGATGATGTACGCGCTCGTCGCTTAGAGGCTGTGGGTGAGCCTGCTCCAGAAGTTGGAGACATGGCTTGAGATTGGAAGCCGAAGGGCGAGGGTGAGGCGGATAGTGTATCTTTCGGTGGAGCGGGAGCTGCGAAGTCTGCAGGAGGGAGTGGAGATGGCATCGGTGATATTGCGGATGTGGCAGTTGTAGAGGGAGTAGTGGTCGTGGTAGCGGCAGCGGTAGCGGTAGGTGCGACGACACCAGCCTTAATCGACAAATGGACAGTCTCGCCGTCCTTGATACCGTCGTATTCCTTCAATATACGCTCATCTGCCATTGCTTTACCCTTGTATAGCCAGCGCTGCCTCTCCGGCTCAGGCGCACCTTTGGCCGCTTCTTGCGCGTGCAGCTGTGCTTTCAGGGAAGCGACGTCAGCTGTAAGCGAGCAAGGGAGGCTGAATGATAAGGGTGGTTTGAGCGACTTGATGGTGAGGGTGATGGTATTCGATGAAGTGGATGATTGCGCGTCTCCTGCTGCAGTGTTCGCTGCGGTGGATGTCGATGATGATGATGTTCCTGTCTCAATGGGCTCAGGTGGCTGTACGACGGGGATCTGTGTGGATGGCAATGAGAATGAGAGAGAGGTCAACACAGCGTATCATATCAATCCTATGCTGATCTCGAACTCACCTGCACACTCGGCACCTTTCTCTCACGCTCCTCTGGACTCAGAGCAAAGTCGCGGTTGTAGGACACACCACCGGCACCCTCGAGCGATGCGACGTGTTTCTTGACAAACTCAAGTTCCGTGTTGGCATTGCTGATGTAGCGTTCAGCCATGACTGAAGTGAGAATGCGTTGTTGAAATGCGACGATGTTCCTGGTTGAAGTATGTGCGGTGATGCAAGGAACGCGAACGGACAAGGGCGAGAAAGACTCTCGTGCAAATCAAGTATGGTAAAAGCAATCCTCAGTGATGTTTGGGATTGACAAGTGACACTGCATTTCAACTGTCAAGCTCGTCAGTCATTCTTGACATCCAATGCCATATCTCCACACCACTCTACCCAAAGACGCGTCGCCACAGCTGAGTGCAAAAGACACCGACTCAAAAAGACAACGACGCTTGCAACGAAGAAAAGAAAGGGTATGTACTATGGCTACATAACCACCGCGACATTTCTATGGTGGAAAGCGCTTGAGGAATGGCAGAAACTGAGTAAAAGACCATTGCGAAGAGCAACTAGAGGAGAAGACTTGCGATTGCGGAATAGAATTTCGAGCGCCTCGCGAAGAAACCGAAAGAAGCGTCGTCTGGCTGATAAGATCACCATCCGCTGCCTGGAATAGCTTGCGGTACCACAGGGCGATGAATATCATCACCTGGTCTTCTATTCGCATGGAGAGTCCATTTATTCTGGCGGAGTGGTACCTCGTTTGCACCAGAAGCCCAGCTTCCACCCGGTCCAGGGAAGCGTCTTTCCTGAGGAGGGCCACCACCGCCGTAGCATCCACCTCCTCCGAAACCACCACCGCCGCCGCTCGAATATCCACCACTTCCTGAGTTGTTACCATTATCGCCGGAAGCATTGTGGTTACTCGAGAAGCCGCCATTACCATCGTAGGATCCATTGGCATTGTTATTACTGTGGGAGTTCGAATTATAACCATTTGAGCCGTTAGAATTAAGTTGATGATTGCCATAACCATTCGACTGGCCATTAGAGTAGCCATTGCCGTGGCTTTGGTTACCATAGCCATTTGAGTAGCCATTGGCAACGCTTCGAGAATCGCCATTGACATTAGAGATTGAATCCGAAGGTCGGATAGTCTCTGTTGCATCTTCAAAGGTGGAAGACTTGCTGGAGGAGTAGCCGTTGTTGCCATTTTGCTGAGAAGGACCATTGGAAGCATTCGGCAATTCCCAGCTTCCAGTCTGAGGTTTAGCAGCTTGACTGTCAGAAGAAGGCTCGTCGTCCCATCCTAT
The DNA here is from genome assembly GCA_023628255.1 of Cystobasidium sp. 2NF920. Classification (NCBI taxonomy): domain Eukaryota; kingdom Fungi; phylum Basidiomycota; class Cystobasidiomycetes; order Cystobasidiales; family Cystobasidiaceae; genus Cystobasidium; species Cystobasidium sp. 2NF920. The sequence continues at coordinate 114,885 of JAMALA010000011.1, forward strand.
GCCGCCTTCGCCGCTGCTCTGAGTTGCAACAGGCTGTGCTACAGAAGCGGATGAGGGTGCGGAAGCACCATTTTCATCTTCCCAGCCGAGACCGCCAGTGTACGATGTAGAGTGTTGTGCTGGTTGAGCGTTGCTCGAAGTGTTCCATCCACTTGATGTACCGTTGACTTGCATGGTTGACATTGCGGCTGATAATGGTGCGATAGCATCCGCTTCTTTTTGAGCAGGGACACTCTTGACAGTCCAGCCGTTAATATTGGAGCCAACCTGGGAAGTAGATACACCGTGGCTTTGGCTAAAACCTGAATCGTGAGTTGGATTCCGCTGGTGGAGTGACACAGAAGCAGCAGAATAGGGTTGATGAGCGGCGGAAGGACCATTATCGAATGCGCTAGCTTGGGAGGAAGGAGCCTGCTATAGAGACCAGAGGGATATGTCAGTATTGAAAGGCTTCTTATCATCAACTTCAAAGACAAAGAGCTTACATCTGACCATCCATTTCGATGCTGTTGTTGCTGTTGCTGCTGCTGCTGAGCACTAGGTCGAGGTGTCGCCTCTCGAGCAGGAACATTGAAAGCTGCGTTGAAAGCTGGCTGTGTTGAGACGACAGGAGGAATGACGTCGTTTGCTGATGCAGCAATGATTGATCCAGCAGGCTTCACCACTTTCCAACCCAAAGCAGCAGCTGAAGCAGCCGAGTCCTGATAAGAAGCTCCATTGCCTACAACTGAGCCACCTGAAGTGTTAACAGTTGGCTGTTGAAGCGATTGAGGCGCTGTGACTTGCTGAGGAGACGATGTAGTTGAGGAAGGAGGTAGGTTCTCAGAAGCCCACTGAGATCCTGCACTGCCTTTCATGAAGGTATTGAAGTCCATTTTTGGCTCATTGGGTTGGACGACAGGATGAGCAGCTTGAGTGCGTGGTACGAAAGAAGGAGGAGTAGGTTTCCATTGATTCATACCAGTGTTGGAAGAAAGACGGTCGTTGAATTGTGAAGTGCTGCTGTTCGAAGGTCTTTCATAAGAATTGGAAGGAGTGCCGTTGTTCATGTTGGAATTATGTTGAGCAGCAGCTCGTCCATTCGAATGATGACAGACATTAGACCGAGGTCCTGGCGAGAAGGTGGGGGGTGGAAGACCACCCCAATTAGAGGGAATGACCACGGGCGAATTTGTATCCTTGAAAGGTCCGGCCTAAATGAAGAAGAAGAAGACAATTATATACAAAATGAGTTAGTCCGACATATTTTTGATTTAACAGACTTTTTGGAAAGAAAGCAACCTTACTTGAGTAAGGAAGGTGTCAATTGGAGAGGAAGACGCTGCATTTGCATTGCTAGCGTTCCCAATTGCCTGTCCCCATGATCCACCCTGGCTGCCATATCCATTACTCGAAGGTCCATTTTGCATGTTTCCATTGTAAGCATTTCCAAGACTATTTCCGTTACCATTTCTACTACCGTATCCACCATTGTTACTGTCTTCAAACTTACCTTCGCTCAGCAATCTCTTAGCATCTTCACCAGCTTTTCCTTCACTAGGTAACCAATCTCTCAATTTCTTTCTAACAAGACTGACGACTCTAATCAAAGCTAATTCAGCTTTCTCATTTGGGAGGTTTTCATCATTGAATATGAGGAAATCACGCTCTGGTGGATCAGCTGAATCAGCTTTAGGACGACCTTGAGTGACTCGAAGACCGGTCTCTTCTTGTATTCGATGGAGATTTGCTCCACCTGATCCTATTACGTAACCTTTGCATTCATTGGGAATAGTGAAGACATAAACGGGTGGAGCCTGTGCAAATAGAGAACGAACAATGAAACGAGAAGGGTGTGAACAAGAAAGGAAGAAAGAGATAGATGAAAGATCGCGTCAGTGCGAGGTCTATCGATGTCAAGGAAGCAGAATGAAGACAGAAACAGAGCTCACCCTTCTTTCTTGACCAAATGCATTGTTTCCACCTCCACCACCATTTCCCCAAGAAGAAGAAGAAGAAGAAGAAGATTGTCCATTTGCATTGCTGGTATTTTCATCCGTGGCACTACCATTCGATGGATTGGAAGCTTGGAATGAAGGAGGAGGAGCAACCCAACCTTGAGACTCTGGAAGGATTGTTGAAGGAGGCACAGAAGTCGGAGGTGGGATTACATAATTATTGTTGACGTTGTTGTTATTTGTCGAGGTAAGAATAGAAGCAGTAGGTTTCACAGCATCAGCTGATGTGATCCAGCCATTATTACTTGCAGAAGTGGGAATAGCAGGAGTTGAAGCCTGAGTGTTTTGACCGACATTCGGAGCAGGATCATCATCCCAACCAATACCACCACCACCACTGCTTGAAGCTGCTGATGCATGAGCAGTAGTACTCGTTGCAGATGAAGGAGATGGAGCACCCCAAGAGTCCCAGCCAGCGTCGGCCATGATGGATACGGCAGTCTCTTCGATGGAGAATCTTGTAGCAGCCACTACTTGATGAAAAAAGAAGAGGAAGAGAAGAGAAAGAGGGCGAGCGAGAGAATCCGAAAAGTCTGGTCCGCCTCTTCACCTTTTCGACACTCGTCTCACTTGCATTTCAATGCATACCTAAGCGCAGGTATCCTTTGCCTCGGTGTAGCTACGTAGATAGACCTTGTCCGACGGAGGTCTGTTCGTGCAATTAAAAGCGGGAGGGAGGAATTGAATGAACACCGGGGGAAGACTCGAGTAGTGCTGTCCGCTCTACCCCGCTGAATGCGTGTAATGCTTCTTGCCTTGTATCCTTGCTGTCGTCAAGTACCGTAGTGCAGTGGTCGTTTCTGTTCCACTTGCAGCTGCAGCGAAGAAGCCCGATGGAGAAGCCAGCCAGCTTGTTCGACGCGATGCGATGCGATGCGATGACAGTAGAGACAGTGAAGCCGCTAAGCGAGCCAGGTAGTCGTCATAAGCTGCTCTTGACGGCCATCTTCTTGACAAAGCATGCAGTATATAGGTACCATCCTGAGATGTCTTTCCCACGCTGCACCTCCAAAAAGCGTGACTCTTCGCCGCTCTCTCTCGGCTTAATATGATCACGGCAATCCGGCACTTGCCATGGTAGCGCCAATGAGCTGACATTGCGACACACTGAACAGTGGCAAGATAGTCACGACTATACGCTACACTGCGCTCGCTGGCTATATCTACGTCCTCATACCGCTCGAAGGCTTTCCCCTGCGGTCTGATCACCCAGCAGGTCTAAAGGTAATCGACCACGATACGCGAGACGATACAGATCCCCCTCCCTGGACGGAGTATAACAGCATGGCGCCTCTTGCTGTGATCTATCTGCTTCTACTCTCTCTCTTATCCGCCTCAGCCCTTCAAATCCCTCTAATTCACGATGTTCCACCATTACCACCTTCCGCATTATCATCGTCGCCCTTATCACCCTCGCACGAAGACGACCTACAATCCATCATTTCCCACCTCCCTAAACCCTCCTCACCTCTTCCCTGGGGTACATTAAACATTCTCTCACTAACAGATACCCACGGTTGGTTACGAGGTCATACTCATCTCTCCAACATACCCGAATCATCCTATTCAGCAAGTATAGCAGACGTAACATCCTTCAAGATACATTTACAAGAAAAAGCAGACGAATTAGGAGTTGACCTCTTGTTGGTCGATAGTGGTGATATTGTGGATGGAAATGGTTTTGTGGATGCTGATACGAGTGGCGTTAAAGGACATATGGCGAGAAAAGTATTGAGCAAGGTGGGACTTGATATTGCTACAGCGGGGAACCACGAGGTGAGTTCAGTACTGTCAGACATGGCCATAGCTTCATTTCTCCGTCTTCGTCTGTTTTCTCATTGTAGTATATGCGAGCTGACGATTTTCCCCCCTTCGTCTTTGACTTTCCTTCGACCTACGCTGCCCTAACCCCTTCATTACCCTATCCTTGCTTCTATGCTCAAACACACCTTTTCATTCACGCTTTACAATCAATCAAAAATTGGCCGCAGCTCTACAATTATACAGTGGCTTATGACGTATATGAATCCTACATACCAACATTCGCCGGTCGTTATCTTTCATCGAATATCAACATCACTCTACCAGTAGTAACATCCATTGTTGGCAACAATATCAATGCCGCTTCTCCATCATCTATCACCGAAGAAGAAGCACAACAGAAAAAAGAAGAAAAAGAAGTACCATTCGGAAGTCGCTACCTTAAATTTAGAACTCCAAATCAGAATTTGTCAATTACTGCATTTGGGATACTTTTTGGATTTGATAGAGCTGATAAGGGATTGAAAGTACAGAGTGTATTGGAGATGCTACAGGAGAGATGGTGGAAGGATGGTATGGAGAGTAGCAGTGATACGGATGTCTTCATTATTCGTGAGTTCGTTTGCCCTTCTCAATCTGTGAGGAAACGCTCGGAGAATCCGCTGCCTAAGGAAGACTGCTGAGGCAAGGGCTAATTAATATTTGAAATTCTTTGTATCATGCTACCACTCTTCTTCTCCTGCCTTTCACCTCCAATGCACTTGCACCCATTAGTCGGACACATGGCTACGAGAGATAAAGACTGGCTATTGGTGCTTAACTCGATCCGGACTTATTACCCTACAAAGCCAGTGTAAGCTCTCAAAACTACAGTACTTCATTCAAGGCCGTGCTCTTCTGACTTTATCGGTGATGACTTGCTGATCCTTGACATTTACCCTCCTTGACACTTTCGTTTGACCTCCTTCGAAACAGACTCATCTTCTCTGGACATGCTCACGTCAGGGATTGTATACGACCAGATCCATATAGCCAAGTCCTAGCTTCGGGTCGCTATATGGAGACACTAGGCTTCACCAGCATCACTTTGCCGTCCTCTCCTAGCTCATCACCTTTAACCAATCTGCTAGATTCCAATCCTCAAAAGCGTCATCCACCTTCAAATCCCTTCTTTACCTCTCTAACAGCAGCAGAGTCCCATAATCCACTACAAATAAGCCGCAGATATCTAGATAACAATCTCTCGACTTACTTGTATCACTCCAATAAAAGTACGATTCAAGATTTTCAAACTGAAAAAGGAAAACTTTTACAAGATGAAATGGATAAATATGCCAAAACTTTCAATTTAAGTTTTACTTTTGGATATGCACCTCAAAGTTATTATTTGGATAGGTATCCTATTACTCATCATAAAAGTTTGGTAAAGCTTTATGTTGATGAAGTCTTTAATACGGTAGTCGTTGATCGTAAAGGAAAGGAATCAGGATTAGAGAGTTTGGGAGGTGATCATGATGGTAAGAGCCTGGAGCCAAAGCCGCTCAAGAAGGATCACAAGAAACCGGTCTTTCTGTTTAATACAGGTGGTGCAAGGTTCAATATCTTCAAAGGAAACTTCACAAGAGACGATCAATTCACTGTTATTCCGTTCGATAATGAAATTTGGTCTATCCAACGTGAATTGGATTATGATTTGATTATCGCACTGGTCGAATGGTTGAATAGCTTATGGGGAGAACCTGAGTTATTTGAGGTCTCCTTGAAGCAAGCTTATCAAGATAGCTTACTACGTCTAGAAAGCATTGAGAATCGGGAGGGAAATGGAATGAAGTGGAACACGAAGAATGAAGTCATATTGAGAGATTCAATAGCTATCTCTGCCAGGAGGAGAGATGCCGCACTGGACTACTCGACATACCTAGCTGAGGAATCTACCAAGAGTAACGGACAGCCTGCACAAGATGACGATGAAAGCGACGACAAAGAGGATACCGACACAATCCATCGTTACAACACAGAGGTCGTTACTCGACAAGGTAGGATTAGAAAGACGAAGCAGAAGAATGAGAACAGCAAGAAGAAGAAACCAAAATTGACATTTGGTTACGTGACGAAAGATAAATGTGGTCCATACAGAGGAGAAGGCGACGATACGAAACATAGACCATTACCCGCTTATCCAATTCCTGAATTTGTACTTTCTACACGAGACCTTCCTGAAGAAGAACATGTGGACTATTCGGAAAATGATGTTGATGAAATCGCTTACGATCGCGTCCATTTGGTATTCTATGTAAGTGTTTGAAGCCTATAACTCCTTCAAGTCTTTCTTCGTCGTGCTTGTACTGACTTTGTAAAATTCCGCTATTGATTCGACGCCCCGGGTTGGGTAATATATTATACGCTTACAGGAATTCATCGCTCCTCTCATTCTATCAGGCTTGAACAAACTTCAAACATCACAGACATTCACTTATTCCAATCTCACGAAATATTCAGATTTGAAAGCGAACGAGTTACTGGGTGAATATGCAAAGATAGCTTGGAACTGAAGAAGAGGAGAGAGAGTTTTGAAATTACCATTTTCAGTGAATGTTTGGCGTTTGAATGGATGCAGTGCAGTGGATTGGGGACGGAATTATAGCTATTTTGCAAAGACAGTAGCAGTAGCAGAACTCTCATTTTTTTGGTTTTGGCAGAAATGATCTCGGATGTATCAAGAATGAGGCAGGTGCCTCCCTATGTGACTACGCATATTCGCTGTAGTAAGACAAGCCATATAACGCTATGTGCACTGGTTGTACCTGAACGGCCCGTATATTGAGACTCATCTGGATGAGGAGCAGCAGACAAGTTTCCCGGATTACCAAATTTCTTCGTTCCTCGTCGCCGCGAGGGTTGTCCGTCCGTCCGCTTTCACCTCTCATTGGTATTTTTATTATTGGAACTGTCAGTGTACGTGCCTCCTCCTGAATTTCAATCTCTGACGCAATGCCTCCGTCCTACTCCATAATTTTGGTCTTTCTTTACTCGCTCGACCTTCACGGCGATGCAGGACCATCGTTCCATTAGCGTATATATCTGGTGTACTGCTTGATTCTCCTATTGTCACTGGTGCGTGATGGAGTACATCGGCGAATGGATAAGCTGAGACTTGATTTTTTCAATTAAAAGTAACATGTCGGCAGGTAAGTAAGAATTTCAAGCTCATTGCGTCTTACATGAGTAGGAGTCTTTCAAATTTTTCATGGACGGATATTCATACTTACCTTGTGCTATAAGCGACAAAACACTCGACAGTACTACAAGCTGACTCAGATATGACCGGAGCATATCTTTCAATAGGGTCTTGAAGCCGTAACTCTATCTATGTGAGAAGTATTCTGGAAATCCCTAGAGGGTGACTGAGCAAAGCTGTTTAGACGATGATTTGTTTTCCGACGAACAAGCTGAGGAGTAATCGTTTAGAGTGCTGATGAGGTTCCTGGACTGGTTTATAGACATTCAGTATTATTGCGCAAATGCATCAAAAGAGCGTGCACAAGGGATAAGTACTCGGTATCTCTCCATAAAGCTGCATATAAGGGATGAGACAGGACTTTATCCGGATTATCAGAAGTTCGGCATGTTTGGAAGGAGACCAAAGGGGGAAGCAGAGTGTCCAGCTTATACATTTGGACGCTGGTACTCCTTCATCAACATAGATGGCGGTATAGGTGCTGCTAAGACTCCTCCATGTATCTTTTTTGCCACCTCGCTTGACGGATGCTTCGGTTCGCTAAAGTTCGAACCGATAATCACATGCTTCGAGGGTGTTTCAAAGCCTGGAGGAATGGTAGAAATGGTAGAAGCATGGTGTATTGCATGTATGTTCAGATGCGTGTACACTCTTGTTAGGCCAAGCACTGCACTCTGTCTTGATGTCCTTGACTACTCCAAGAAGGGGGTCAACCTTAAGATCTCCCTTTCGGCCGCCCTGACGGTACCGGTACTTGTCCAACAAAGATGATGTAAGGGGGAGTACGGTAGAGGTGGAAGAGAGATAGAAATGCATGGTTCATCTCTTTGTTGGTCCTTGCATACTTACTTGCACATTGACTGATCTATTCGCACATCATGGGTTTGAAAGACGGCGAACACCAGACTTGCCATTATAGACCTACCTCTGAAGACGATGCACTTCAAGTGTGCCTCAGAGAGCCAGAGAAGGGAGAGTTCTACTGTGATCACCGTGAGTAGTTGATCTACTATATCATATCTCACCCTTGTCCTCGCTTGTATGAAATACATACATTACCCCCTTCTGATGCTTGCTTGATACTTGTTTGATCTCTGCAGACAAATGTAAGCTTGCTGAATGCATAAAAGGCGGAATGAAGAAATAGAACGACTGGCTGAAAAACGATGATTGCTTGCTTGGAATGAAACAGGCGCCATGGAAGGATGTCATTGGAAACGAGCGAAATGGCATCAGATGATGTGCTGGAAACATCAAGGTACTCCCCGTGCTTATTGCAAGGGTCACAATTGCAGTTCGTGAGTTACTGCCATTTGGGAACCTCAGGCTTGAGTCATTGGAATCTGAGGCATTGCTTGAAGAATAGTAGGGGCTGATAGATCGTGATTTCTCTCTCTTTCTATCCATCATCACAGTGACCCTTGGTGCAGAGATGATGCTAAACTGCCTCATCCTTAACTCCGAAGCACTCTATGAAATGAAGAAGGGCCTGACAGGCCGTAACGAGGAGGAGTAACGACACTTCAAATGGTACGCATCATCTTTAGTTGGAACCTACTCAGTAGAATGGCCCTCATCATTACATACAGACGATCTTCCTCCTCATCAAAGAACGTACCTTGCAATCTTTCTTCAAGCGTCCTCACTTTCGTGCTTACTCAGACCGGCCAGTTCACCCTTTTGTAGCTAGCATAGTCCTTTTCTAAGCTGACGTGTTCCAATATGATGTGCATTGCTTCGCTCGTTCGTTTCGATAAAGTGATGAAGTAGGTAGAAAGGCTAACGGCACTTGGACGGCAATGCCCGCGAGCCGCATTAACGCGTAAAGCCGACATATGGCAGGCATATTAGGGACAAAGAGCAACCAGCCGCTGGAGAGTAGAGCACTTGTCTCCAGTACCAATGCATGCCCAAGGTGAGCCCGCTGACTGTCATCTAGAGTGTAATGGAAATGTCATGTAACATAGTCTGAGACTGAGCAAGATATGAAGCAGGTTGATCGAGAACCGTCATCAATTAGAGAGAAACTGTCATTTCTTGCTCTTTTACTCCTCCACCATGTACATTTGGCATATGACTTGACTTACCAACACCTGCTTGGCTGCATCATTTACTGCTACTACAACGGCTCCTGCTATCTCTGCTGCTGCTTTCTAGGCTATCTCCGCTGGCCCTTACGCCTCTATCTGTCATTCTCACAGTAGTTCATTCAAGACGCGAATAATCCTTTTGGAGAGAAGCGACATATTCCATCACGTACTGCACCCATACTCTCTTCACGAAACAGTACAGCGCAAGCAAGCACAATCACTCTTCAAGGTCGAACATGGCCACTGCAGCCTCTCCCCTCCTACACAGCGAAGACCTCGACGTACTCCCTCTAGATCCAAGATATACTCACCCTGTTAAAGCAGCTACTTTGGCTGCTGATGGTCCTCTATTGGAGAGAATCTATTCAGACCACGAGGATATTGATTGGATTGGGAGGTGGGATGCTTCAAAGACTGCTAGGTGGTGGGTTGGCTCTAATCACATACTTTCGGTTATAATCAATCAGTAGCTGATCGAGTGTGTACTGTTCTTGTTTCTCCCCCTCTACATAACCCTGGGTTCACCCGCTATCCCGTCAATTCCTATCAACAACCATCATTTATTACCTTGATTTTGGTTGACAGGGCTGGAGCAAGTCTACGTTTCCGCTTCAATGGACCTCTCCTATTCCTCATTCCAGGCGAGAAGACAATCGCTACAGATTCACCCATGATAGGATGGCAAATTGATGGTGGAGGCAAGACATACACATCACACGCTAGAAAGGGAAGATCTATCAGATTGTGGCCTCCCGAAGGTGTTGCTCACCCTGCTTTGCCTATTACGCCTGGCTTGGATGAGGATGATGATAATCTGAAGAGCACGCAAGGGACAGGAAGTGGACACGGAGGTAATGCACAGCAGACGGCGTCGACAACGTCAAGGAGTACGAACACCACCAGTACTCCGACGAGACCCACCCTGACGGGATCAAGACAGAGTACTTCTACCAATTTGAATTTATCTCTTTCAACTGGCTTACACGTAAATGATGATCATCAAGAAGTAGGACCAGACGAGCCGACACCAAGAGCTTCGACATTCGCAGAATCCCAACTTCAACAACACCCAGCATTCTCATCAACATCAACATCCGTATCATCCTCAACCTCGCCAACTTCCAATTCTCATCTCATAGAAATCACTTTAATAGATTGGGGAAGTACATTCCAAGTGAATCATTTCGAGATGTTAGCAGGATCAAAAATTTCACCGGCTTATCAAATTGGTAAATCTAATTTACCTACTTTATTATTTATTGGTGATTCTACTACTTGTGGGTATTTACCTAATGAACCTATAAGTTCTTCAAGACCACAATTCCGAAGCAAAAATAGTCGAAAACGTGAAGGAGGAGGAGGAGGAGGAGGAGGAGGAGGTGATTATAGACATGACGATGATGCAAATCAAGATAAATATAGTGGTTTCTTGGATGCTTTTCCTTCACATTTAAAATCATATCTAGCACCTGGAATACGTATATACTCCATTGCATTCCCAGGTATTTCACTAGTAGACGATAGTAATAACCTTTCAACAGGCGGATCGTCATCATCAGGAGCAGAAGAAAATGGTATGGAAAGTAAATTCTTCAAGATAGGTCCATTGGAACCAGAGGGTATAGAAGAAGAAGATAATGAATGGACATTCGAAGATAGAGAAGATGGAAATGCACCTACTCATATTTTTGTTAGTTTAGGTGCTAATGACGTTATAGATACGGAAAAAGATGTTGAGAAATTCTTGGAGACTTTGGAGAATTTCCTGGGACTTTTGAAGGAGACTTATGGAAGGAGAACGGGTGATATACTTGTCATGTCTCCTTTTGGACAATATCAAGAGCAGCAGCACGTAGTAGAAACACAAGAAAGCATTGAACGTCCTGGTGCCTCAGGGAAGCTGTCTACAACAGCTATTATTCCGTCGAATCATCAAGCGAGCCAAAGCACCACCAAAGAAGGATCATCATCATCATCATCATCATCATCATATATAAGTCCACTAACCTCACATATAAAAATTAAAATTGAAGAATTATCTGAAAAATGGAGATTGGAATCTGAAGATCCTCTTGCTTCTGGTCAATTTCCAGATACTCCAATTTTAGAATATACAAAATCACAATTGGATCAAGAAATTCCTTTATCTCCTCGTTCTCCTTCTTCTTCTTCTACTTTTGCCCCTACTTCGAAGAGTAGCAGACCTACTTCTGCTTCTTTTACCTCTGGTGCTTTGCAAATGCAGCAGCCACAAGAACCTCCACCATCAGTATCGGCGTCAGCTTCAATTCCAAGTATCAACATGATAAAGTCAACCTCAACGACATCCATTGCTTCCTCCATAACAAGTTCAACGACGACCACCGCCGCAACTCGACCAGCATTAATAGTAAGGCCAAGCTCAATAGCAGCAGCTGTAGCACCCACCGAAGAAAAAGGAACGACTACAAAATTACATTTCATTGATACGAGTGGATGGTTGGACTCTAAAGAAGATACATTTGAAGATGGACTACATCCTACTTCTAAAGGAGCTAGGAAAATCGCTAAGAAATTGAAGAAATGGTTGGGTCAGAATGGGTTTCTTGCGACGCAATCATCGTCTTGAAGACTTCTGGGGAAGAGTCGGATAATCTCTCGTGATCCCAGATGAGAGGGAGGTCTATCCCTGGGCAAAGTGAACCAGAACCTCAATCTTCTTGACTACAAAGATACATCGAAACGAACTTAGATCAAAACAAACGGAAAAGCACCTCAACGTGGACTCAGTAACTCTTCCGAACATAAAGCTTGACCTGATGCAAGCACTCGGTGCTGCGAGGCGCACCCCAAGATATCCTAGACTGATCCCGACTCCCACTATTGTAGCTGGTCTACACGCATATGAGCCAAGTGGATCACGTGGGCAAGATACATACCCCTGAATAGACAATCACATCCTGAAACTCGAAAGTAGCCTGTTGAAGACTCGAGAAGTGCCATTTACCGCCATACCTTTCAGAATTAACTATATCCTCGTGCTCTGCATCTTCACAGCCTGAAAGGGACGTTTATATTCATTGTCCAATCATTGGCTACATTCCGTATCTCTTCCTTGTACATCCTGTGTTCATTGGTAAATACCGATCTCATCGTCACGATATAACTTTTATATCCCATGCTTTGTTCATTGATTTTTCGTATAACCCATCCAGTAGCAAAACTTTCATCTCGTGTAACTTAGTCCGATATTTTCAAGACAGCTTCAGGTGTTTCTTACTAATTTGTTCAGGTAGCCGGAGCGTCCGTTAAAGGCACTATTTGTCAAAATCATACAAGCAATGTATCAGCATCAAATCACTAGCAAAGCGATAACAAAAGAGTAGTATTCGAGACTTCAAGCACAATAGCTTACCGTATTGCACACTGTAAGGGGTTCATGAACGAATGCATGCACACGTGTCAGTCCGGTTTTCCTATTTTTTCAACACCAGCAAACCTGATATCATAAACGAGATTCTCCTTCTCGTACGTAGGAAGACTCACCCGAATAATTTCTCCTCCTTTACATTCCCCTCTTCATCTTTATCAAATAACCAAACATCCTGCATTTGCGTACCGACAGGGACGAACATTCTACCTCCCTTTTTCAATTGTTCAATTAATGCAATGGGTTTATTAGGTGATGCAGCTCCTACGTGAATTACATCATAAGGAGCTTGTGGAGGATAACCTTTTCTACCATCTCCTGTTACGATTTTTATGTTTTCAGATGGAAATAGAGCGGAATGATGCTTGTCTTTTTGAAGATTTGAAATTGACATGTCTGTTAGACCCTATGGTTTGCGATTCGAACATTTGACGTATCGCCCATCCGTCGGGGAGTCAAGTGTTACAGGTTTAGGATTAATAACATAATTCGGAATGGAAGCAAAGTGAACTTGTGCAAATCAGCAGGTATGCACTTGTGAGAGTTAACAGAGAATCTGTTTGCAGATTTACCTTTATATGGTCTATGCCGACACTGGACAGAGTAAAGTGAAACAGGAAGAGAGACAAGAAAGTTGGTCAGATAAGATTAAGGATTGCGCACGAAAGTTTGCGAGGTTGTTTCTGTTCTTGTCTTTCGTCTTACACTTTTCCACCAGGTTGTACGAGTTCATGCAGTATACCGACGAGGTACTGAAAAGTAGGAAGAGAATGATAAGTTAATCTTATCACCAAGCCCCATGACGCGCTGTATCTCAAAAACCCATACGAGCCCCCCTCAAGCTAAAGACTCAAGCCTTTTTTCTTGCACTTACCCCGCTTCCACAGCCTACATCGAGTACCGTAGCGCCTGGTTTAAGGTGGTCTACGAGGTATTCCAGAGCATGGGCGTGCCTATTCATATGAGCACAAGCACAAAGGCAGGCATTTATTAAACCGTTTCTCTTGTATCAGCCGAATGAGTCAAAAAATCCTAATAATTGGCTTTTGGCGTACGTACATGTGCGGAGCTGATATAGTTGCGCTGAAACCTAGTCTTTGAGGAGCGTCTTCATAAGGGTCCGACCCAGGGAGGCAGTAGAACTGCGAATGCCACAATGGTGTGTCAGATATAGGATTCCCAATGGGGATATTCAGGGTAATGTTATAGAATCCGAATAGATGTCAGAGATAGAATCGCAATAGCACGTCAGGTCCAGGGCAGGTCAGCAAGGCCACCAGTGCTCGTTGAAATAGACCTACCTTCCTATCAGTAGCTTTCATAGCATCTCTGATTCTCGTACTCTTAATGATACCAGCTTTATACAAGTTATCTACGAGTTCTTCATTTGATGAACCAGAACAACGCCATGCCATTGTACTTCTTGTTCTTGTAGCAGTACTTCGTGCAGGATTACTGGTAGTAGCTTCAGAGCGGAGAAGCGGCGCACGAGCTGGATACGAAGGGAAGCGGAGGCCTGTGAGCGATGAGATGCGAGGAGACAGTATGATGAGAATGAAAGCGTGCGTTCAGATGGGTGTGCAATGAGATACGTGTGTGGTTAATAAGGCAAGCCAGCCTGTTCACTTGGGTTATATGTATGTAAGCGTGGTTGGTGGCGTACAGTGATGATCAGATCGTCCGTCATGGATTTCAGAGCAGCTGCTTCGTTCTCCTCTCAGCTTCCTGACCATTCAAGCTGAAGATCATCCCAAGACTTTCTCTCTCGAGTCTGCGCAATATGCCTTCTATCGCATCATCATCGTCCTCCTCGTCGCCGTCAATCGACTCAATAGTCTCTAAGTTACTTTCCAGATCAGCTACAGACGTCGCATTAACGCCTAGATCACCATGGGATACTTCATTAGCAGACGAGATACAGTCATTAAAGTCAACTAAAGGGAGATTAGATGTATTGAAAGCAGGTGGGGCTTCGTAATCTGCTGTCTCTTCTTCACTTTCAGCCCATTTACACGAAGTTGATTCAAACACGTGCATTACTTCCTTATATGATTACACAGCAATGCACCTATGCAATGACGACCTTCATAATGCACATGAACTAGCACAGGCTCATGAAGAGAGCATGACTGCTAATCTATGCCATGCTATCCTACATCGTCGCGAGCAAGATTACTGGAATTCAGTATGTTTCAATTTACATGATGTGTTTTTCTCAGGGAAGCGACCAGTCCAGTCGGTCCCAGTTCACTGCTTAGAAGAAGGCTGACGGATCTTGCATTTTTTCCAATCCCTCCTTTCGTCCCCACTCTCCTTCTCATATGACCTGTTCCTCTTCTTCTCGGTCAATCACTCGCTGCCATCCCCTCCATTGATGGCCATTTATTTTACTACTACTCCTACTCTACTCTCTCTTCTTCTCTTTCGCAAAATGATTCATCCCCGTTAGAAATGGTGGCTTTCAAGAATCAAACATCCCCTCTTATCCCAAATTCACTCCAGTACACAAGGAGCCAAAAACTTCGTAGATGAAGTAGAGCGTGTAGAAGAAAGATCATCATCATCTTCTTCAGAATCAACGACGACCGCGACGACGACGACGACGAGGAAGAAAGAGTTGCAGGAGAAACAATGGATGGAATTGAGGGCTGTGTTGGAATATGCCTTGAAGGAAGTAGAAGCGTGATCTACCTTAAAGTCATTCTTGAGGTAGATTAGCGAGATGGAAGGTGCGCGGAAAGCATCTTTTTTGCGACATATTTCGTGGTGCAAAACGGCGAGCGATATGCCTTCTATCGCATCGTCATGATCTTCTTCTTCATCTTCTTCTGCAAGGATCGATTCGATAGTGCACCAATTTACTCTCCAGACCTAGCTGCTCCAAGTCCCATTAACAGCCTACATCGCCATGGGGATACTTGATCTAATCGTCGTCCATTGTTGCATCGGCTACGTATTCTCTTATTTCCTGTAAGTGTTCATTAATTTGCTCGACGAGGTCTTGTACTCTAGATGTAGCGAGCGCAAGAGCACGCAAAGTAAACGTTGAAAGAGAGGGTGTCAGCTCATTTTCCCGTTCCGAACAGTACTCAATCTCAAACGGAAAATGAGATTACTCACTTTCTCTGAGATGTCTCTAATGCTGATTTTATAGAAGCTACCTTCTGACGTTGTTCGACGATACAAGCTGCAGCTGTACTTTCTTCTTCCTGTCCTTGTAAGCCATTCGTCTGTTGTTGTTGTTCTTCCATAGCCATATCATTCAATTTACCAATACGAAACAATTGTAATCGTCTAAGTTCTTCAGCTATCCTGTCTTTTTCCAACACTTCAATCGCTTTACATTCGCTAATCATTCTTTTAATGACACTACTATCATCATCATCAATACCATTATCATTACTCTGTGATGATGAAGAAGCCGACGTCATCATAGTAGCAGTGTCGTTCATTACACGCGTAGATAAGAGGTTTATAACAGCTTGACATTCATTCTTGACTTGCAACAGACCACTACTGCTAATCTCAATCACTTTCTGAAGTGCAGCATCTGTAATGGCACTCTCATTGAATGCAATCTGCAGCTCATTGCTTATTTGAGAACGTGTAGATTGAGCTTTCAGGAATGATTGGAGGAGTTGAAGGGGTGTCATTGGTGTGGCACTGGCAGTAGTAGTAGTAGTAGATGCTTGTTGTAGTGAATGTTGCGGTGTAGTAGTAGTAGGAGTAGTAGTATTCGTTGCGATGCTGTCGCTGTCGTTGGCGTTGCCTTGAGCACTACTGGCAGGCTCACCATTGACTGAGGGTGAGTTGACCATGGTTGTGAGATGATGATGTTGATGATGATTGCAAGGTGGATATGAATATGCAATGTCACCCTCTACTGCTTGCTATACAATACCATGTGTCTGTTCAAGATCCAAAGGTGTTCTTCTCCTCCTTGTAATAAGGAAGAACGTGACTCTCTCTGTTGCCCTTCTCGGAAGTGAATCGACTGGAGTGAGAGTACCAGCATATCCATCATTTAACAGAGTATACAAGGCATCAATAAGGAGGAGCACTTAGTTAGTAGCAGTATCACATAGCACATCTCATTCACTTGGGATTACCTCTCTCTCTCTCTCTTTTGCATCAAAACACAGGATAGAGACGAGACGATAAGCGAGCGAGGAGGATCATCAACTACTATATGCATAGTAGCAACAAGGCTCAGCACAATGGACGAATCAGAGCAACACCACCATCATCACCATCTCCTACTGCTGTCACTACTGGACAGGTCAGCAATAGCAACTCCAGTTCAGCTCCACCACCCTCGTCACTCCCTATCGTCCATGACAACGACAACGACGACGATCAGGAGCGCCACGTCAAGTCGACGACTTCATCAGGCAGAGCAGTGACAGCATTGCCATTGCAGTGTGTCCAGTCTACAAGCTACTCTGAGAAGTCATGATCAAGAGCTAACTGTATGTGTGTACCTCCGCAGCACCCCATCCACCTACGAAAGCCTCGTATCAACACTCTCGGCATTAGGTCCATTGGCAGCTGGATCAACCAAAGCTGTGGGATCATGGGGCAGAAATGCATATGAGCACATTCAATTCAATACAAGCAGAAGACAACGCGTATCCGAGGAGGGTGATAACACCGATGATAATACTCAAGGTCATGCGCCATTGCCACATCCGGCAACACTTGCACCTGCACCTGACGTGGATCGCATACCTCGCTCATTGCCCGGAATAAATGAAGGAGAAGAGAACGACAATGATGACGATAATAATGCACTATCTCAATCAATACATCATCGTCCATCTGAACATGATGATCCAATACTCTTCTCTACTTGGGACACGATTCACACGACGACAACGACACGCGTCTTGATTCAAGTCTTTCATTCTGGTAGAATCAAGATATGGGACACTGCATCTTCTTCATCATCGTTTAATGAGTTGATTGAAATACTCAATATTGATGTGAGAAGTGAGATCTGTCATCATCATCATCATCATCATCATCATGGATTGGCCTGTTATCCATTATGTGCGAGGTTCATACCCAGCACTCCTTCATTGTTATCGCCACCACAATGGATGGAAGGACAAGGACACGTGCCCATCCTAGCTATCTTGTAAGTTCTGTTCCATTTCATTTAAAATGGTCCCAAGTGAAATAGCACAGAGCTCCTAAGCATGAGGGGGGTTTTGTCCAAAGCGCAGTTTATGATAGATACATATATAAGCTGATACCTGTTTTTTCCCGACCCTTTTTCTCTCTCTCTCGTTTCTTTTCAATCCCGGATTCTACCACTCTCACAGAACGAGCGATAATATCATTCATTTATACTCGATGAAATCTCATAATATCATCAAACGCTTATCGATAAACGCCGATCATGCTGGTCAGATGATGATGGTCGTCAATTTCCAAGTAAACGAACGTTTCCTAGTAGCTGTGAGTTAACTTTTCCCACGCTTTTCCGCCCTTCATTTTGACGATTCCGAGTATCTGATGTACTATGCGAAAATCTTCACTCTGCTACTGGAATTCGGTGCAATCTACCCAACGACGACTATCAGGCTGCTGTACAACCTCTTTCGTTGCATATCTTCAACTTGTCGACATTGGAACCTGCCCCTTTCTCACCTATAATGGATATAGCCCCTCATCCATATGATTTCACTCCCGTTTATTGCCTCTCTCAATCATCTCGTTTATTAGCTTATGCTTCTACTATTGCGCCTGCATATGGTGGCAGTGGAATTATAGCTACTTCTTCAGGATGGTCTAACGATGAACCGCAACCTGCAGGAGGAGGAGGAGCAGCGGTCGTACAACAACAACAACATCTCAGTAACACTTCCTCGTCCTCCGTCAAAGGGGGGATTGCGACTTCATCCTTCCCCTCGCCGTCGTCCTCGGCTTCCGTTGCTGTGGGAAGACAATCTGGAAATGCAAATAGTAATGGTGCTGCGATGGATTATGGAGAGACGGCGAGAAGATGGGGTGAAGGAATGATGAGCCATATGAAAGCAGTAACTGATTATGGGTACAGTCGATACTATGGCAACTCGAGCTCTATTACAGGTTTGACTCCACCTTCAAATCAACAAAGTCCAATCTATAATCATCGAGGAAACTCAGCGGGAATAGCGAAGAATATCTTTTCGAAATCGGCTCCTCATCCTTCTTCTTCTTCTCCGTTTTATTCAAGATCTCCTCATGATAATATTGGAAGTAATGCTTCGTCACCTGCTTCTGCTTCTGGAGGACACTCGGGCAGACCTAATATCCATTCGCCTCGTCCTGCTAGTGGTGGCGGTGGCCTTGCGAATTCTTCATCCTCCTCTTCAGTCAAAGTCTTGGATTTAGTAGCTTCAATCAAGTCATTCAATGCAGCAGCATCATTAGCAGCATCAAGGTCAACATCAGCAGCAACAGCAACACAGCGATCTCGCTCGCCTCAATACTCAAGAGCCGCAAACACATCATCATCATCCTCACCGGCTTCCCGTGATGACATTAGTCGTACGGGTCATGTAGTCACCATTGCGCACTTCAAGACATCGAAGAATCACGCTCTCACTCTATTATCTATCAATCCGAATGGTACTTTGATACTTACAAGTTCAAGTGAAGGACATTCTTTCCACGTTTTCGAATTGAGACCTCCTTCTTTAGTTGGTAATTCCTCCATTCGGAATATCTCACCTTCTCGCTCTTCTTCTTCTACTTCAAATACAACTCAAGGGCATATTTCGCATTCAAGCAACAAAGGGAAACGTCACAATACTTCATTACTACAAGTTTCGAATGGTGATTTAAAAGTATGGCATCGATACAGATTGAATCGTGGTCTTACAGTAGCTCAGACAGCTTCAGCACATTGGTCAAATGATTCTCGATTCGTACTCGTTTCAACGAAGAATAAAGGAACGGTTCACGTTTATCCTATACTTCCATTGGGTGGTAAAGCTACACCTGAAACTCATCTTTCGGAAAATATACAAAATGAACAGACACTGGCGAGATTGAGCGTTACTGTTCATGCTATTGCTAGGATTAAAGCTCCTAAATTACCTTCGTCGT
The DNA here is from genome assembly GCA_023628255.1 of Cystobasidium sp. 2NF920. Lineage (NCBI taxonomy): Eukaryota > Fungi > Basidiomycota > Cystobasidiomycetes > Cystobasidiales > Cystobasidiaceae > Cystobasidium > Cystobasidium sp. 2NF920. Next base: position 134,475 of record JAMALA010000011.1, read on the forward strand.
CGTCGTCCTTACATGCTGCCAGAGAGGAGAAGATGGGCATTGATGGAGTGGGTAGAGAAAATACTACTACCGCGACGGGGAATAATACTGCTGCTATGATGACTTCGCCGCCGGATATGCTATTCGTACCGTCGGAGCTACTCCCTATGCATGCACCTCTCGGATCTCGTTCGCGACAGGCAACGACAACTCCGAACAGCAGGACAGTCTCACTAGTCCTCTTCTATCCACATCTACATTCCATCCTCCAAACAAACCTACATCTCTCGTCAAGTCCTAGAACAGCGCCTTCAGATGCACCTCTAAGCGCCAGAGTTACATCTCAAGCTGTCTCTGGCTTAACTCAGATGATGAAAAATAGAGGATCTGCTTTACCTACTTTTGAATCCGAGGTATTATTGGCTACATTGGAATGGATATCACAATGGCCTTTGGCTGTTGTTGTAGATGGTTCAATAGCAGAGGAAGATGATATACGTGTTGATCTGTCAACTTTCACCACCAAGAACTCGGAGAATAATACGACGGAGGGCTCGCAGAGGAAGAGAATCACTTCGGCTCATGAAGCTGAACTTGAGAGCTTCAGTCATGCTCCTGCTGTTCTACCCAGGTCCATTTATCTTGCCCAAACGCTCACCTTCCATACTTATCCACCTGAAATAATGTCTAAGCAAGGTATTAGTAACGTTGGACTCATCCAGCAATTCTCATTCGGCAATTACACCATCAGCAAAGCGAGCAAAGTCATCGTCAGAGAGGAAGTGTCGCATCGTTTCGGATCGAGCTCACACGCAACGGGAGGAAGAAGTGAGCCCTTCGATGAAAGTACAGAACTTCACAGTGCGATGCATACTATATTGGACGCTGCCGATTTCTCAAGCTCGCACGGAGAAGGACATACAAGCAGTGGAGCGCACATTGGTTATGGATATTCACCCAATAGTCATTCTCCAGCTTTCCCAAATGGATATGGCAAAACCTCGAGTTCAAATAAATGGTTACCTTCACCCGCCACTTTAGTTTCCACCTTGCCTATTCCAATTGGAATATCTCCTCAAAGTGTCCGTCAGGCTGCTGATAAAGTTAGGAAATACAGTTCAAGCATTAGATCACCCCGTTTGAACGCTACTAGTCCTGCTGCTGCTGCTGCTTCGGGTAGTGCTGGTACATCAGGAGGAGCTCCCGCAGGAGGTCACACCTTACAAGGAAGCACTCTTTCTTTCGATGATGATGATGCTGTCTTGGCTCAAATCCCGCCTGAAATGCTGGAAATTGACGAAGAAGGTATAGATCTTGGTAGAAGGCCCCCTTACCATTCCCACTCTGCTCGACAACAATACATTCCTCCGCCCCGAGCCGTCAATGTCCCGTCTTCTTCCTCTTTACGAACGGATAAATATGGATCTCCCTCTCCTGCTCCTCTTCCTTCCCTTTCCGCTGGCACGGCATCATCAGCCGAAAGCCAAGTAGGCAGTAAATCGACGACAGCAGATTCACCGGATATCTTGCATCCTCATCCTCGACGGGAACCTAGTAGCCCTGCTATTCAAGGTTCGACCATTGCAGATGAAGAAAGTCGCAATGAAGGAGAGTGGGACAGTTTCAAACTTGAAGGTATAGACGATGAAGAGGATCTTCTTCTGAGCAACATGTCTCCGCCACTTCAGACTGTCTACAAGCAGAAATTACCTTCGCCTCTATTATCGCATGCTATGCTTCCTATATTAGCTGCTAAATCTGAGCAACAAGCAGCTAGTGGCGCTCATCGCGGCTCGACGAAAGACGTCCTGGTCACTCCACAGCCTGGTCCGGAGGAAGATCGGAAGCCTCTTCTAGCTGTTCCTGGTGCTGCTTCTAATACAGCTGCAAGCGTAATCACTGTCGCTCCATCAGTCGGAACAGCACTCGAAATGGCATACAAACCTTTGGAACCCAAACTCGAGGCCAACACAGCCCCTGCAGAAGAAGAAGTCCCGCTCATCTCACCGACTTTGATGACTCATCAGGAACTATCATCAGCAACAACTCCATCACCTTTATCGTCGTCTCCTGCCGTCTCATCAGCTGCTGAATTCAGCGCTAGTCCTGCGACTGCTGCTGTGCTCGCTAGCAAGCGAAGTGGTAAGAAGAAGAGCAAGAAAGGCAAGGCTTGAACATTATCTAGCGAGCGAAGACGAAACTAAACAAATTATCTAAACACAAACACACGAAAGTGAAAATATTTTTACATCAAGAAGTGTTCTTATTGTCATTGTAGCATACGTGGGCCTAAGTCAACGTCAATCATCGACTCAAGCCATCCTCAGAAAGCAAGAAAACAAAGCAAAGCATAGCAAAGCACATTGAAACCGAACATCATAAACCAAATGCAAGCAGTAGTGGGCTAGAAGTACGGTAGTATTGAGTGTGTCAGTTATGTGTTGGCTGTATGATTGAGTAGCTACCCTGCTAGGTTGTATGTCAGACTACCATTTGGTCAGTGTCGTGAGCTATTACGAGTCAAATTACCCATATTCGTTATTGTTGTAGCCCAGCTGTCAACACAGATATACACCATACACATAGCTAGCTCTCTACTGCTCGTTCCCGCTGCATTTGCTTAATTTGCTGGTTGTGATCCAAGCGCCCTGCTTGTTCACGTGCCAACTGCCTGCTTGAAGAGCGGTGATGCAAGAGACGGCAGGTCTTCACAGCATGAGTATAGTGAATACACTGTGACAGGTATGATTGGATTCCGTCTTCGGTGAAGCCTCGATACTATGCTGAGTGTGCGTGCCTGCCTGGGCACAGCTGTGTATCCCAGCCTGCCTGCCGTGGAGGTGACCGCGTTCTTGAAGTAAACAGCGACGGACGACAGGCAAGATAGAGCAGAAGCATGGGCAAAGCAGCATGGATGAAGGCACTCTTCGCTGATCTGGCACCCAAGAGCGATAACGACAGCGGCTATGAGGCAGATCCTGCTACTGCTCGGTGGGACAGGCAGCGCACCATGTCCAGCCCGCCTAAGTCCTCTACGCAAGAAGAAGCCTATGATATAGCTGCTCACGCTAGGTCGAGCTTGCAGATCAAGAATACGGATGTACCTTCCTACTACAATGACCACTATCGAAGTAATACGCCAATATCGCCTTCTTACTCTTCGCGTCCAGCTTCTCATGGTGCTCCGGCCGCTACTGCTGGGTGGCAACAGTATTCTCACGCGCAGCCTGGACAGCCCCCATATGGTCAGCCCTCTACCAGCAACAGTGCTCGTACTCGCCCTGCTACTAATTCTCCACCTCCACCTCTTGGACCGCGTCCTGCTCTGTTTCCACAAGAAATTCCTTATCATGGCGAAGTCAACATGTCGCCTATTGGCAGGAATGGAATAAAGGCAAATGGTTGTACCAGTCCAGGAGGCTTCGTCAATCCTCGAAACGCGTTACATGCACAGAAGCATCATCATTCAGCACCTGTGTACGTCAATGGTCCTCCGCGAGCGACTCCTCCATTAAGCAACGGAAGACATCAAGCAAGTATTCCGTCTTCGAGCAGCTTGTCGCCTAGTAGACACCATATATCCTCCACTCCTACTCGTCCAGCTTTTTTAGCCACACCACCACCACGCGTACCACATCGACCGAACAGTGATTCACAGACTTCAAGCCCAAGCCCTAAGAAGGCTGGCGGCAAGTCGCCTTCAATTAGCAGGTCAACTTCAGATGAAGGTGCTTCAGTCAAGCCAAATCAATGTCACGGCACAACAGGCGCAGGAAAGCGTTGCACAAGGATAGTGAAAGCTAAACCAAACGCTACGAAATCGAAAGGCGCATCTTCATCGAAAGAAACGATACCACCCCTTCCATCGGTAAGTTATAGGATGAACCACAACGCTCTGAAGCAGCTAGACCGACGTTTAAGTGTCCGGAGGAGGATAAAGCCTAAGGGAGCCAGAAGTCCAAATCGCAGCAAAGTTGGAAGAATTATCGAAATCAGCGACAGTGAAAATGAAGAAGAAGAGGAGGAGGAGGAAGATGAATTTGAGAAGGCTCGTATATCACCCGTCAAGACTACCAGTTCCTCATCAGATGAACAGAATCTAGAAGAATTACCGGTATTCTGCTTTCAGCATGTTAAACAGACTCTGGAACAGCGTGGTACCTTTATCAATGCTAAATCTGTGGATTTTCAAGGTGAGTACCTGTTTCGTGACCGACCGCTGCTAACCGCGAGGCTGACTATGCATTTATACTCAGATTGGATACCGTCTTTTCTGCCGCAGGAGACACAGCTGCAACTGCGTCATGAGATGGCAAAGCCAAGATCTGAAGAACGTCGGGGCTACATTTACGTCCATGAGTTCCCCTTTTCCAGTAAGCGTTACGGCCAATAACATTCCAACCTGCTCATTGTACGCTAATACGATTTACCCAAACAGGCGGCAACACGGAGGCGACTACGTTTATAAAGCTCGGTCGATCCGTTCGCCCTGTTGCTCGTCTGTCAGAGTGGAGGTCACAATGCAGAAGTAGACAGGCCAGTCTATGCAGGTACATCAAAGGTGATCTGAGCTAACATACCCTTCACAGCCCGTCGTGCGAGACATCTTCCCTTTATATCCTTCTCATCCACTTCACCCAAATCACACATCGCCCTCTATCATCAATGCCTTCAAAGCAAGTCCCAGCCATCAGCACGGCCGCTTACTTTTTGCAGAGCAAGGAGCGAGATATCACCAACGATGGGAGCGATTGTGTCTCATCGAATTAGCGGGTAGAGCAGCTGTACAAGCTCAGTATAGACAAGACGATGAAATGGCTAGACAGGCTTGTGTAGATTGCGGCAAGATACACGTGGAGTTGTTCCTAGTTGACAAAGGGTCTTACGAACGAGACATTCGTGAGATGGTCCTTCGCTGGCAGAAATTCGTGGAGACTGTATTATGACACCAACAGGTGCGGTTCCGATACATACCTAGCAGACTCTATTAAGCAATTGGTAAACCGCTTTGAACCATGTAGCATAGCAGAAAGGCCTAGCATTCATAGGTCAAGGTGAATCAAAGTAATCTCTTGTTGAACACCGGGGAAGGCTGACTATTTTAAGAGTAACCCGACTAGTAGCCTATCGACCGCTCACTTTCGTGGCCACCGGGTCGAGGCCAGTCAAGCCACATGGTCGAGTCCCTCACTGCGCTCGACAAGTCATACTTATGTCCTTATGTCGACATCTTTCCCCGCGCAGCCTTTTGCTCCGCTAATTTCTTCTTGAGTTCTGCCATTCTTTGCGCTGCATCGCTCGCAGCGGTCGAACTAGCAGCCTTCACCATGGCCGCCGCTGAGGCTGAGGTCGTGTTGGGTGCCTTCAACGACATAGTGGAAGCACTCGATGGTATTGGTGGAGAGACGGCAGCGCGTTCGTTAGCTAAGCGAGCTTGTAGTAATGCTGCTCTAGTGCTCTTATCGATGCAAAAGGGAGGAGATGTATCCTTGCTGTCCACAGGTCCTGATTTTGACGCTTCCCCATCATCCGTGCCATTTGCCACTGGCTGCACCTTCTGCTGCCTTCTTTGCTTAAGGACCTGCAGTACATGCTCACGCAATGAGGCCTCTGTAGCCTCGTCGACCTCTTTGCCCGATTGTGGACTTGCAGGTGTAGAAGGTATATTTGCAGAGCGAAGCTTTTCCTCGTTCAGTCTTGCCATCAAAGTAGCGTGCATTTCGCTATTGACCGTGCCTCTGCGGAAGCCTCGTCCTTTCATTTGTATGCCGTTGCTACTCATCATTTGCGGCTGTGCAGATCGAGTAACGCCGTTACCATTCAGACGGCCTGCCGAATGATATGTCTCTGATGGGCCAGATAGTCGTGACAGTAAATCAGGCCCGAAGTCTCTAATGAGGTCCACTTCTTTGCCGTCCTTGTTAACAGCCGGCTTGTTTTGTGCAATTCCGCGAATGGCAATAGCTGGCTGGCGCTCTGTACCAGCCTGCTTGGCGCCATTCGATGTCGGTACTGCGTCTTTCGGAGTCACCAATGGAGCAGTCTCCACATCCGATTCACCCAGCGATATGATATCTTCCATATCCGATTCATGCGGTGGTTGCACCGCCTTCGATTCTTCTGTAGATTGTACGTTCCCCTTGGAGAAAGTCTGACGCTCCTCGCCTTCGACATCAACACGCTGTCTCTTCCAACCGTTGTCACCTCTTCGAACAGGTTCAGGTCGCGAAGGTCTGCGATCTGCTCGTTTACGAAGAGGTGGACGTGGTTTGTTGAGCTTGCTGTAACTCGGTATATACGAATCGCCCTCTACTCTTTGTGGCGGTGAGCGTGGTCTTGAACGTCTATGATCTCTCATAGAGTCTCTCCTTGATCTGTAGCCATCGCCGCGTCGTCGGGGAGGCCGTACGGAACGATCTGAGCGCGAGCTTACATCCGACTGCGAAGAGACAGAGTACGACCTTGATCTTCGGGCCTTCGACGAGTGCAGCTGGCGCTCGGTTTGCTCTTTCACTTCATCGACCTTGCAAGGTGGCCGACTATGAAAGCCATTTTACATCAGCCAATTTGCCTTTCGGATATCGATGTGGCACTGTACTTACTCGTATTGAATAGCTTTATCATAATGCCTAATATCCTTGAATGGGCTTCTAAGGAAGCTATAAGTTTCGCTGAATACGCAGAACACCAGGTCAGTTCCAGTTTTTTTTACATCCGCAATGAAGACATATTGTTCACGAACTCACTGCCAGAAATGTTCAGCTTGTTCTTCACCTAGAAATTCAGCGAGTAATCTAGTCGCGCTATCGGAACGTAATTCAAGCTGTGAAGCAATGTTTGTGCAGTAATCTACTAGAAATGCTAGGTCAACTCCATCAAAGACTCGTAATTCTCTTCTTAACCACTTTGCTAATCTTTGTTTGAGTTCTGGTGTGGAATTGACTTGCTGAGCCGACCAATCTCGGAACTAGAAGAGCCAAATTGACGGAACAGTTAGAGATCGCATGCACGATAGATATAGCTCGCGAGTGATCTCAGCGTGAAAGGAGACGTACTCTCGTGAATCTGTTAGATGCGACATGTTTGACGTAAAGTCCGTACTTGTATACATATCTTCGTTTTTCAAGTGCTAGATCTTCGGCATCTACATCAGGCAAAGCAGCAGGTTTGTTACGAGCTTTCCAATCGGCATACTTGAACCGAGGATGAGTAGGCCTGTTGAAGAGCTGACGACGGGCACCTTCACGCAATTCGCGTAGTGATCGTTCTGGAGGAGGTGAGTCTGATTTTAGAAGTGGCGATAGATAATGCTGCATTACGAGGACAAAGTATCAGCTTATGCTTCACCAAGACAGAACATTTGATGAAAATCCATTCACCTTCTGGAAATCCTTCTCGCCGCGTATGTTGTGTATGAGAAGCTCAATATTTGCCACGCATAATGGACACCGTCTTGACTGTTCTGTCCAGGCGAGTATGCAAACAAAGCAATAGGCATCTACATTGAACCATATTGTCTATCAGTAGCAGATACATTTGCTTGCTTGAATCAGAGCTAGACTCACCATGGCAACATGGCTGAACTACAGTCCGGTCGTCTATAACCGAAAGGCAAATCGCACAGTGGAGCGATTCATCGTCGTCGGTATCATACTCCAATTCGCTTTCAGCGTTCATCTGCTGCTCTTCCTGTTGTTCATCGTCATCATTATCAAACTCCCTCTCTTCCATTCTACTCTTGCCTTTATCAACAGCGACAATGCCATTCGAAATGCTCATTCTTCGTGCGGCTTCGTTGCTTGTAGATGTCGTGGACAGCCGCCTCGTAGCTGGTGCTGATGATGATGAGCTTTCAGCGAGCTTGTCTAGCTTGTCATCATCATCTTCCACTACGAGTCCTTCATTGTATGACCTTCCTCTGCTACTGCTGCTACTCCCAGCTGTAGCTTGCATTCCTAGCTATACTTCGATAATCTTCGTGATGATCTTCGTTGTTTGAATTGAAGCGAAACAGAAGGACACGTCTTGACTTTGTATCGATTAACAACAAGATTACCAAAGATGGGTGATGCAGAATTGGAAGCAATCAGACAGGTGGGATCACGATGATGGACTTGTAGTTGCAAGGCATGATTATCCTGACTCTTCGACACTATGATATGACAGCGCCGCCTGGCCCAACTGTCTGGAGGTGGAAATGCAAGCCCATCTGGCCCGAGTGGAGGACAGCAGCAAGGTGGTCCAGAGGTGCACATTCGCATACCTACGTATTCATGGAGAAGCTCTCTGACATATAACGCACGGTTCTATCATCGTTCATTGTTAGGAAGCAGCGGCACAGGCAGCAGAAGAGGAAGAATCACGCAGGACTATAATGTCACAAATACTGGATCCGCAAGCCAGGGAACGATGTAAGGAGTCTACTGACCTCAGAGAAGATGCTAGCTCTACACTGCGAAGAACAGCACTGATGTCAGCTATCTATCTTATATGTGGATACAGTGTCCCGCATTGCTTTGGTACGACCTGAACGAGCAAGAAGCCTGGAACAGCTGATAGTACGGATGGCACGGTCAGGGCAAATACGAGGTCGTGTAAATGACGAGCAGCTACTATCACTACTGGATCAAGTAGCAAGAGCGGAAGAAGGCGGTTCATCGGGTGGTAGTTCTACTCGAAGCAAGATTACAGTAAGTGGCGAACGAGTGTCTGTCCAAGCGGCCAAAATCAAAAGCTATGGAGCAGGCTGAACTGAGTGTATTTGTACTCCTTGTCATCTCTAGGTGCAACGACGACAAGACAAAATTGTATCCGACGATGAAGATGACGATGATGACTTTATGAGCAGCAGCAGCAGGAGTAGAACGACGCAAAAGACGGACAACCAAAAAGCATCGACAGCGGACGATGATGACGATGACATCTTTGACTTGTGAGATGAATGGCAAGACTCGGTAGCTAGGGGTGACATTGGCTAAGAAAAGCAAGAATTGAGCAGAGCAGACCAGATCTGTTGTAGCATAGAACTCGAGTATCAATTTATCGTTCACGTGATACATCCGGAACCCGCTTTTCTACAATCACACAAGCCTGCAGACTGGACAGGAGACTCTTCCGACCACCTTGTAGACAGAGTGTCCCATGAAGAGACACTCCTGGCTGTTTACGCATCGAACACGCTGACTGTACCGTTGCACTCACCTCGATCACGTCGCCGTCGCGCCTGCAAGACTTGCATCTATCATAGCTTCTCAGCTCCAGTCCAACCATACAGCAACAACAGCAGCAACAGCGAATCCTGCTGTGCTGTGGTTACGATGAACACGATATCTCGGTGACAGCAGCAAAGATCCAGCCAGAAACAAGCAGGCCATCATGGCGGCAGGCCACTCGAATGGCCTATCTTCAGTGCCGGAGCACATTCCAGGTATCCTCATTGAGCAGCCTGAACATAGGCACATGCTGCGTACGCATTTAGCCCAGATGACAGACCAGAATACTCTCAGGTAGGTTCATACTTCTGTTCCTTGCCTATCTTTTGGGACCTTCGCTGAAGCTTTTCTCCATCTTGCGCATCTTTCAGATTCCCTGGCTCTCAGCCTGTCAGCTTCGATTTTCGCACACTGGATCTGTTAATGCAAGAAGAGTACGTTCAAACCCGTGTATCCTGCTCACTAATGATTCAGTTCCAGGAGCTGACCTCTTGCTCTGCAGCTTCTGGGTCTGTGAGAAGTCAGATGGTGTCCGTGTCCTGGTCATGATCGTGTGTCCACCCGCAGGACAGCAGGAAGTCTACCTGGTCAGTAGACTACCATAGAGTGTTTCATACACCGGACTTCTCACTGAGGGTTGAGTCTTTCCAGATTGATAGAAAAGAACACTTCTACCTCCAACAAGGTGTATACTTCCCACATCAAGATGGGCTTGATTCTTTACATTCAAATGTATTACTGGATGCAGAGCTGGTCATCGATACAGATCCCAAGACTGGCAGTGTAAGCCTGTGTATTGACTTGCGCCTGATAGCAGTCTCGATGGTGGACGCTGACAGATACGCAACCCTTTCACCATCAGCGCTCTTTGACGCTTCTGTGTTTTGACTGCCTTCGAGTTGGAGAGGAGAGTCTCATGCACAAGGCTCTCTCAAGTCGCTACGGTGTAGGTCTCCTTCTTTTCCAGTGTACTCTCGTAGCGCTGCAGCTAACAGACTTATTGTTTTGACACAGCGCCTTCGCGAATGGATCATAAAGCCGCATGAGAAGCTGCTAAAAGCCCACCCCGAACTTATACCAGAGATGCCGTTCCAGTGAGCGACTAAGCATTCCGCGAATCAATTGAATTGAGCCACTTAACGCTGACATGGATGTTATCCTCGAAATGAAGGGTCAAGCTCAAGAAGATGGAATTGGCATACGGCATACAAGCTGTCTTCAAAGATCATTTACCTCAATTACAGCACGGTAACGACGGGCTCATCTTTACCGGTGCCGAAGCGCCTTACACGCCGGGTACAGACAAAAAGATGTAGGTCATCGTAGTGTCTACCACTTCGTGGGTTAGACGGCCGCTGACCCTGAAATTTTGCCAATTCCCATAGCGTGAAATGGAAACCTCCTTCTGAAAACTCAATAGATTTCAAATTAGAACTCCGTTTCCCACCAACACCACGTAACCCAGACGAAGTAGATTTCTCAGCAAAACCGATTTTCTTACTGTTAGAAAATTGTGGTGGATCAAGAGGACATGTTTTCTTTGATACAATGGAAGTAGAAGATGATGAATGGGAACATTGGAAAGAATCTGGTGAACAGATTGATGATCGTATTATTGAATGTGTTTGGGATAAGAATAGACAAACTTGGAAGAAATTGAGATTTAGAGATGATAAAGTCGATGGTAACTTTACTACTGTCGTTCAATCTATCTTGGAATCCATCAAGGATGGTGTCGAAGCTGAAGTGGTGAGTCTATGCCTATTATATAGAACAGCTCTTGTCTAATACTCAACCTGATGCTGTCCTTGCAGCTCATCGAGAAGGCCGGAGCTATTCGACATGCATGGAAGCAACGCGAAGCAGCAAGAAAAGCCGCTGCTGCTAACAAATCCAAGCCTCCCTCTCAACACCAACCGCAGCAGCAGTATCAGAAGCCACCATCCCGACCAACAGGTCCACCAGCATCATCATTCGCAAGCACACTGAATCGATAGTATGGGTCACTGTGAATGCTTCACAGTTGTAATAGAGCAGTACCAAACCATGTCGTTGTAACAACAAGTTTCTCATGATTTTATACTAAACTACTAAAGTATATATGACTCTGTTTACTTCCGAGCGGGTATCGAAGCGTAGTCCATCAGACCAACTCAAAATATCGTGCGAGTTCCCAATCTGTCGGGACAAGTTCTGTCAGGTCTGAATAGCGAAATGGCTCAAATGCAGCACTTACCGGAAACAGTCTGGCTATAAAGCATCCATTCGTGCTCTCTTGTACCAGCAAAGTGATCTACGAAAGCATCTCCGAGAGTCCTGTGAGTGAGGTAACGATGTCAGCTTTGGAAGCTAGTCGAGTAGTCGCAAAGTATGCCTCACTGTCTCGCTAAGCTGTTAGGTGCCTTAAAGCGCTGTGTAGCCTCATTGAGGTCTTTAGGCAATCTGTCGAATGCTGTAGAATGGTCTTCAGGCTTAACTTGCGAAGTAGGTTGGATTGTCAGTTCCATCTTGTTCTTGATGCCGTGCAAGCCAAGCGCAAAGATGGCTGCGAAGGCATAATGTACGTTCATCTAGAGTGCGAAGAAATAACGTCAGTGAAAGGTAAATTGTCCAACTACTCTTGTTCACGTACATCTGCGCCGGGAACTCGCTATTTATCGAAGAGAAGTCAGCCAGAGTCAGTGAACCCCGTGCGAAGAGGGTACTAACGATTTCGAGGCGAGTTGCCTTTGGTGCCGCTAACGGTGGGCTGATCAAGCGAACACTCGCTAAGCGACTCTCATAGCCCCATGAAACTGTCAACAGGCATAAATCAGCAAGCAGCTCTACGTGTAGAGGACAATTACCGGACTTACTATTGACAGGTGCCCAGTAGCTACGAGTGGAGAAAGAGGCAATTAGTATCGGATTCTCCTGCATGGGCGGTTCAACATACTTCTCTACCAAGCGCTTATAACCATTCACGGTTGGTACCAAGCATGGCATAATATCCGGCAGGCCAGCCAATACTCCAGCCAAGAACCATTCTACCGAATCGAAATTGCATCAGTCAAAATTTTTGCAGGTCTGCTCATGTACTGCTCACCGCATTCTTTTGACACATATTTCAGGTCGTCCCACTTCGCATCGTCCCGTGTCTTTCCTTCTTCCAGAGCGAAAATATTCCGGCCAGTGGAATCCTGTAACGATACGTGGATATGTCCGCTGCAGCCTGGTAGACCATTATGTGGCTTTGCCATAAATGTTGGCATGATACTGCGGTCTCACTGTTAGGTCCTTCTGCTGAGATACACTACCGCGATGTCGCGAATGACTTACTCGTATTTGTAGCCCACTGAAAACGGAGAGGAGTCAGCCTGAATGAACGACATCGTAACAGGTACAGGGTCTGGCACCAACAGCGCTTTCCGCGATCTTCTCACTCGCCGGCCTAGCGAATGGCGTTCGCTAGACTGGCGAGATGAGATGATCGCGAAAAGAGCTTCTGGCTACACATTTCCTGCAGATGGCGAGAGCTAGTGGTAAGCTGGTACTTACAAGCCTTGCAAGTCATCTTGAACAATATCGCATTGTCAGCCATCCGAAGAGAGTCTGTATATGCTAGCGCAGCTTCGTAGACACCGGGCTGAACGGTTACCCGACTTAGTGATAGTTGCGCCATGCCGACTACAAGAAGACTCACCCCAGTCTCCGTATGCCAGCCTTCTAAAGGTATGCCGAAATCACGGCACTGCATTGCAGTTTGCTGCGTCAGCTCACTTGGAAGCGTAGACTAGCGTTTCCAAGCTTACGGTATCGTATACATCATGGAAGTATGGCCCTGACACCCTACAATGCGGAATGAGTTAGTTCTGACCGCGTCAATGTAGTCAGGTTGGCTTACTGCGTTCTCAGCATACTATATCCATGCATGCCTGGCGTCAGGGTCTGTAAATTGCGGAAGCCTTTCTCATGCACACTGGTGGGTGTTTCTACGGAGACACAGTCGCGTCAGACGGTGCAGTGTTACTTAAACAGGCTCAGACTCTCTGTAATTACTTACCCTTGAATTGGAAGAATTCGAATTCTGCACCAGAATATGGCTTCACGCTCAACTCGTTATCAAGCTCCCTTATAATCTTTTGTAGCAAAGCACGCGGACACGCGTGTAGTCCTTTGCCAGTATCTGGATTGAGGAAGGTGACTAAGAACAGCGGGATGTTGTTCTCATACGGAATTCTTCGCATTGTGCTGATATCTATGCGAGCTTCTATGTCCCGGTAGCCATTGGCAAGATTGCTGATTGACAGTTCTTTCGTATATGTTTGATCGTGGATATCCCTGCATGGTGGTAGACGTCAGTGACGAGGACAAGGCAGACTGTCTAGAAAGGATCAAGAAGCTCACCATCCGAATACGACACTGTAGCCATAAAGTCAAGAAGGAGTCAACGGGAAGATGCTAGCAACAGAGGCCACGAGATCATTGACGGACCTGCAGAAGCCGAATGACCGACTTGAGCTCTTGACGCAGCTGAGGAACTTCTCCTTCTGCATGATCTTGCCTCGTAGGACATTGTCGACATCTATACCTGCTAGCTTGACCTTGAAGTCATTCTTGAGCTGTGTATGCACAAGTGCGGCTAAAGCATCAATACTGGACCTGCCTTCTATCGCCCTGATAAGATCAACCAGCAGCGTGGACGCATTGACGAGGCACTCACGGCAGCTTCGAGCTCCTCGATAGTAGTAGGCGCATTCTCCATCGCCATCGCGAGTTCAATGCAGCACTAGCAGTTATGGCAAGCAGAATGTCACAGTTGGCGACTGCTAAACGCGACATGCATGCAGCATTGCGGGTCTCTCGGTTGAAGTGGCAAAATCCCGCGGACCGCCTGTCTTTTCTGTCAAGCCAAGAAGCTGAATAGTATCATTTCTTTTGTTGTATGGTTTATCAGATACAGAATTACACCAGTAGAATAGATTTATCAATGCCCTAGACAATGACTATTCCGGCCATCTGAAGGTCTTCTTTTATGACGGATCCGGGTTTATCACAATTCCTTGCCTGTCCAGCATGCCGCAGGTAAGAAGCTAGGTAGCTGCCAGCTGGTCTGTCCGCTTGACCTCTCGTACAAGAGCGCCTTTACATGCCTTCGGTTGCGGGCTCTTCCCTCATGCCGTCCACAGCAGGATCCTCCTGCGGCAGCGCTTCACTCATTGTGACCTCGTGCGAATCACCGTTATTTCTAGCATCATCTCCATCTGATCTACCGCCCGGTGCGCTTGTGATACCGGCGCCAGTGAAGTCCTTCCATCGTGCATTGAAGCCGAGGCCGATTGGTCGTCCACCATACTGGTAATTCTGGAATTTGAGAATGGCAGTCTCGGCTTCTTCGATAGTTGCGAATTGGACAATGCCTGCTCCTTTGGACCTTCCGTTCTCATACAAGATTTCGGCCTCTTGCACTGTCCCAGTAGTCTGGAAAAGTTCAACCAGATCTTCGTTTGAAGTTGACCATGGAAGCTGCGGTGGTAAACGACAAAAATAAGTATTGAGATCAGATCCGCTTCTCCGATGCTGACAAGTACGCTCACATTCTTGACAAAGATCTGAGTAGAAGGAGGCGCCTCGAAAGGAATATGAGCATGAGGAGGTGGACCACCTCGAGGGCCACGCGGACCTCCTGGTGGTCCTCTATCGACATAACCACCTCCGCTGCGGAATCCGCCATCATCATATCGGTCATTTCCTCCCTCTCGTCCCGCGTAATCACCGTAGAGGTTGTCGGTACTTCTACCGCCAGCTGCGCCTGCGTATCCGCCTCTCGCGCCGCCTCGTACGAATCCACCTCGTCCACCTCCTTGTTGTCGCGCTTGGTTGATATGGAAGAACTTGTCCTCGCGGACATCTAGGCGACCACCGTCAAACTCATAGCCGTTAAACATGGCTGGTACAGATAGAGCATATCAGCCGACCGCGCGAGATATATCTTGTAGATGCGAAGCTTACCGATAGCAGCATCTGCTTCGGACTTTGACGACATGACTACAACACCCGTTCCTTTGCTGATACCAGTAGTGTGATCCATGTTGATGTCAGCACGGACAACCTCTCCAGCAGCGCGGAAGAGATCCTTCAAGTCTTGCCAGCCGATAGCAGGAGTCATCTGAAAGA
This sequence comes from Cystobasidium sp. 2NF920, assembly GCA_023628255.1. Classification (NCBI taxonomy): domain Eukaryota; kingdom Fungi; phylum Basidiomycota; class Cystobasidiomycetes; order Cystobasidiales; family Cystobasidiaceae; genus Cystobasidium; species Cystobasidium sp. 2NF920. The sequence goes on from JAMALA010000011.1 coordinate 149,822, forward strand.
GATGAGAAGTGCATGCATACATCAGCAGCATGTTCACAGCGCAGGGGAAGAAGGGTATAGAGCATCTGTACTTACGCCAGTGATGAATAGACCTCGTGGTCCAGGAGGTGCGAATGCAGCTGGAACACCGACTGGAGGGGGTCGTCGATAACCATCGCCGGGCACTTGCAAAGCAGCTCCAGGGAAGCTTGATCTGTTCGAGATAGCAGCTGATCCAAATCGAGCGTCCTCCTCCCGGTCCTGAAGCAGCAAGGGGTAAGCAAATGCTTATCAGGAGCCTTGTCAATGATCTCTCTTCTTACCTCTCTGAGGTAGACTGGTCTGCCCATAAGCACCTGCTCATTGAGTTCGGAAATGGCTCTCAGAGCTTCTTCTCTGGTGCTGAACTCGACAATGCTGTGGAAGAGAGACATCAGTACATGTAAGAAAGATAGTAAGTAGGTAGCAATCAAGCTGTGGTTTTGCTCACCCGCAACCCTTAGACATGCCATTTGGTAGCTGAATGATCTCCGTGAATACGACCGTCCCGACTGTAAAAATATCCATAATAAAATGATGATAGAAATAACAAGGAGTCAATATACTCCAATCCTTCTCCAATGACCTCTTACTGTTCCTCTGACGAGCATTGGCAATTGCGTGTGCGTGTTTGTCGGCGCCGCGTCACATTTGAAGCTGCCGCATGAAGAGCCAGGCTAGCCGTGACCGGAGGAGGGCTTGCGTAATGCAGTAGGATGTAGATACGTCTCCTAGACCTTCAGTCTATACCTCCGTGTATCGTGCACGTTTGCAATCTGCCAATGTCATACGTTCTAAGCCATCAAAAGAGCTTCAACCCACCACTGCTGCAAAAGTCCTTGAGATCATGCCATCTGACCGAGAATGCGAGGTTTCCAATGTAGACTCTGTTTTCCTTCTTGGAGGTCTTGATAGCTTCTTGAGCAGCAGCTTCTCGACCTGATGATCTAGGCTCTATTGCTGAAGACTGAGAGTATCCACCGCGGTAGCCACCTCGACCTCCACCTCTGCTGGAATAGCCTCCACGACCACCAGAGTAGCCGCCGTGACCTCCACGAGTGGCAGAGTGAGGGTATCGGTCATCGTCGTACCTGCCACCACCACCACCGCCTCGAGGAGGAGGGGGAGGGCTTCTGCTCCTGCTTCTTCGTCTTTCACCTCCGCGATACCTGTCTCTGTCCGGGGATCTTTCCCTGTAACCGCCAGCAGCGCTTCGCCGGGGAGGCGATCTGCTGCGAGAGCGACCGCGAGCAGGACCAGCGGGTGCAGCAGGTGGTGGAGAGTCCCTTCGACGAGATCTGCTGTAGTCGTCTCGTCTGTCTACTGGGGATCTGTCATATCCGTCTGCTGGCGTTTGCGGGAGTGATTGATGATGAAGGGATGCATGCAGTAGATGAAAGAATGCCCCAGGGTGTGACAAGAGAGAGTGAGAGAAGGTAATAACCCAAATATCAAATGTCTCAGCCTCTCGTTTCTTTCTCTCTATCTACCTATATCGCTGCTGCCATCGAGCATTCTGCCAGTTGAGCTGTGTCCTCTGCATAATCTCCTCGACTCGACAGCAAAGTCCCAGCTCTCTGCACCTGAAGCGTTGTTCCCTCACCGTCCATGATTTATATCTCCCAAAGTCGACTTTGTTTGAAGAACAAGATACTCTTGAAGTGCCTGCTTTGCTTCTTTTGAATAAGTAAATCCAGTCTCCGAATTAGGATCGAAGGTCCTTATTGTTGGATGGAAGCAGAGCTAAGCGGGTGGCATTTCTTTGTTGGAAGTAGGCGAGAGGCCAACATGCCATACTCTCTTCACTTCATGACATCTCAACACTCGTAGCGTCCATACATAGCTATTACAATGGCCGACTCTGACTTTGTTCCTTGGGAGCAACGGGTGAGCGAGCTTTCCATAGCGATGTCCGCGTACCAGGCGTGACCTGATGGACATGATATTTAATGCCGCCATTTCAGGAAGGATGGACCGATGTCAAGCCAATACCGCAAGCAGAGACCGAGAATCCTTTGGTGCCCATCAACTATTCTCCTGCATGTATGCCGCTTCCGAATCTTACCCTCGTGACTGCTGGTCTCCATAACCGAAATTGGCCACATCTATCAACGAGCAAGACATACTCCAAGCGCCTCATGACTGACTTATCCATTTTACTTGCTTTAGATGTCAGCGCTATGTCTACGTTCAGATACATCTTGCAGCAGGAAGAACTCTCGAAACGAGTCCTGGAGCTGACAGCGGAGATAGTCAAGATCAATCCTGCTCATTATACTGTTTGGTATGGCTACACCGCTTCGAAATGTGCCTGATGAGTGCTCACTCGCACCAGTTCCTAGGGCATATCGGGGAAAGACTCTTCTGGCATTGAAGGATTCTGAGCCTAATGGAAGGGATATCTTGGTACAAGAGCTTGGCCTGCTAGATGCGCTGGTTAAAGTCCACCTCAAGAACTACCAAGTCTGGTCAGTCTTGGTACACATGGCCTCACCTGGTTCAATTGCTGAGCTTGCTTCTTACTGCTGCAGGCAACATCGCCGAGCGATTGTACTGGCACTAGACGATCCATCTCGCGAGCTCGGTTTCACAACACGCGCATTAGCTTTTGACAGCAAGAATTACCATACATGGGCGTATCGGCAATGGGTCTTCTCGCATTTCTACGAGCAACCGAATAGTGAACACTATCAGAAGAACTGCGCGGATGAACTTGAGTTTACACGGCATTTGCTGCAGGCCGATGTCAGGAATAACTCGGCTTGGAATCATCGCTTCTTTGTCGTATTCAGAAGGACACAGCCGGCAAGCGAAGATATTATACAAAGAGAAATTGAGTATGTCGCAGCCACTATGCTTAATTTACAAGTGTCTGAGCTGACTCCCGCTTCTATAGTTTCACGAAAGGAAAATTGGAGCAAGTACCAAATAATGCAAGCGCTTGGAATTATCTGAGAGGGCGAGTTCCAACCCGTCGTCCAATCTGAGATTGAAACCTGACACCCTTGATCTCCATGCAGTATCCTGGAGCACTTCAACATGCCCTTCTCAGAACACCTCGAATGGGCACGAGCGATATGCAGCCCTGCCGACCCGGAAGCACCAGTTATGCTCGCGGTTGAATTTACAGCGGACGCGCTCAGCGAGACAAAGGTGAAAGAGAGCCTACAGGAAGCTATCAAGCTGTACGAGCAGCTAGCAAGCGAAATTGATCCGATGAGAGAGAATTACTGGCACTTCAAGAGACGGAGTGCGGAGGCGATTTTGGCAGCGTAGTTGACGTGTGGCTATATCTTTCCGTTGACTGAAGTAAATCAGTATCTTGTACTACTTTCTGAAATTGTCAGATGCAAGAATGCTTGTTCCGCCACACGGCTTGTGTTGTTCACGACTCAGGCTCTGACATAGCTGGCCGTGCTCTCTCTTGTAACGTGCAACGACGCACAAAGGGAAGGCTCCACGTCACTAGGCTGCCAACATACTAGCAAAGCACAAGGGGAGATGCATGCTTGATATGCAGCTATACTCGCTACCCTTCCTCGACAAGGCAGTCCATTGACCTGCGAAAGAGCAGGCGCGATCGACCGCGTAAAGTGGTAAACATCAATCTTTTTCATCAAGAAACCTCTATCGAGGTCCAAGAATATGGTAAACTCGAACGAGGCTAGCCTTCCATTGGCGACTCCAGACTCCTTCAGCTTCCCGTATGAGTTGCCGTACGAGATCCAGACAATTTTGATGCGTGTAAGCATGAAAAAGCCGTTCCGATGTCTTTTCCGGAAGGGCGAGATAACATTGCACCTACTGACCACCTCACGTCCTCAGCATGTCTACTCTGCTATCGAAGACAGGTGTGCAGCTGTAGTAGAATCGCCTACAGGAACGGTGAGCCAACTCTTGTTGTTCGGCTGCCAACCTTTGCACGTGACTGAATCAGCTTGCTCTACCGCACTTCCAGGGCAAATCCCTTACTCTGCTGTGCTCATCCTTGACCTGGTTGCAAGATGACGCTGCTAGATCAAAGAAGGCTGCGATGGATGTACTGCGCCAAGAATTGGAGAAGACGCATAAAGGAGGTGCGTCTAGGACTGTGTATAGCTTTCAGCATGTCCCGCTTAGACTGAAAGCTTTCGCAGAACCACGCTGGATAGTAGATCAAGAAGTCAAGCGGCATCTGGACGAATATGAAGCTAACGAGAAGCAAATGAGGGAACGACTCGACCATATAAGAATCGAAAAGGAGAAGAAGTCAGCTGAGATGAAACGTCGAGCTAATTTCGCGCGTAAACGTCCAGTGAGCTTGGTCGTTGATGCATTGTTCCAAAACATCCCGGCTAACTCAGTACTGTAGAAACTCGACAATGAAGAACGAAAAGCGAAAGAAGTACGAGATGATGACGACCGCTTCGCGCCGGATGATTATACTGAAAATCTCTTCGATGACGATGGCCTGACCGCCGAGACAAGAGCCCTTCTGGAGAAGTGAGCACAGCTTTTTCACCTTCATAACAGCGACAACGTACTGAAGCCTGCTTATAGTCTGCAAGGCAAGGCTTCTCGGCGGCGGTGGGCGGCCGTAGATGAAGACGAAGAACCTGATGTTCGCAAGGTATGCCAATCGGCTCTAGGCGGCTTACCCATCGCTAAAAGTGCGACGTCTACCTGTAGATCTATTTCACTTCGCGAACCCATTCCCAACTATCACAGTTTCAAAATGAGTTGCGCAAAACAAAGTTCGCGGAGACTATAAGGACGATACCTCTTGGAAGTCGACAGAATCTTTGCATAAATGACAAGGTCAAGTCGGGCTGCAGGTCAGTCGAGACGCTCAATGACCGCTGTCTAGATCTGCAGAAAGCGGGTGAGCAAATCTTCACTTTGAAGCAATTAGACGCAAGTCTGATCATGCATTTGGCAGACAAAGGCAAGCGATGCGAGTTCCTGCCACCAGTCGACGAAGCAGAGAGACTGGAAGATTTTCGTGACCACGCTCTATCGCAAGTTCATAATATTGATGATCTGGAAGATCTAGGTCGGGAAATGAAAGTTTGCCCATACTATGGATCGCGGAAGGCGATAAAGCAAGCACAGCTAGTGACCTTACCGTACAATCTCATCCTTCAGAAGCAAGCCCGGGAGTCATTTGGTATTGATCTTACAGAGTAAGTCTGTATAATTCGTGATTTCTTGCGGTGAGCTGACCTTGGATGCAGTAACATCGTGATTGTTGACGAGGCACACAATCTCATTGAGTGAGCAATATGCTGCCTTCTTCGCCGATCTAGACTAATCTGTCTATAGTACTGTCCTATCCATACACTCCGTCGAAATTAACTCGATACACCTCGCTTTCGCACGGGGTGCCCTGATGACCTACCTCAAGCGCTTCAAGACACGCCTGAAAGGGACAAATGCTCTGTACTTGAAGCAGCTTGTCGCTTTGATGTCGACTTTGGCGGCGTTCTGCGCCGACTGGCTCGAGAAGAAACTTCCTGACAGGATGCTGAACGGCCCAGAGCTTGTAAAGAAGTGCGGCGCAGATCAGATCAATCTAAGGGATCTGGACAAGTACGGTTGGAGTCCTGCTTTAATGTAGCTTGAGCCATGCTAATCGAGATTACAGATACTTGACGACTTCAAAGATTGCGCAGAAGATATCAGGTTACATGGAAAATTTGGAAGAAAAAGCTCAACTGACCGGTGCGCACATTCCTGCCAAGGCTGCGGTGGGTATTCTGACTGCATTTCATAATAGGCAAAGAATCGCGCTCGGCGAAGGTTTCCGCTATACACAAGATACAGGCCTTCATCCTGACACTGGCCAATGCAAGCAAAGACGGCCGTATCCTTATAAGCAGACAAAAGGATGCCCTGCATCTGCGGTATCAGCTACTAAACCCATCGGACGCCTTCGCAAACTTCGAAGCAGCTAGGTCTGTTATCATTGCAGGTGGAACTATGGCGCCTCTCTCGGACTTTGCACAGCAGCTCTTGACCTTTCTGCCCTCGGAACGGATCAAGACACTATCGTGTACACACGTCGTGCCCCAGTCGCATATACTGGCTAGAGCGCTTGCGGTCGGACCCAGTGGATATCGTTTAGAATTCAAGTACGAGCAGCGGAATGACACGAAGATGCTTGACGAATATGGAGCAGCTCTTCTGAATTGCGCTAATCTAGTCTCGAAGGGCTTGGTTGTTTTCGTACCAAGTTACGCATCATTAGACCTGTTCCTGCAGAGATGGGAGACGACGGGACTGTTAGGCAAGATCAAGCAGAGAAAAACGGTGAGACTTTTTCTACATGCTTGCATGTTGCTTTGTAAGCTGACATACCTAGCAGGTCTTCCTTGAACCGAAGGATGGTGCCAACACGGAGCAGGTCTTACGAGAATATGCTCTTGCCGTTGCCGAACAGCCAGTGTGTCCACCAATTGCTATCTCAAAGTCTATCTGCGTTAATGGCCTACTGTAGCACGGCGCAATGCTTTTAGCTGTCGTCGGTGCCAAGCTGTCCGAGGTATGTGAAACTACTCATTCCGTACATTCTCCGTGCTTGCCTAATTCTCTGCGTCTCGGTGGTAGGGCATCAACTTCCAAGACGAGTTGTGTCGGTACGTGCATCTTGTCGCTTGACGCGCACGAGAAGTTTGCTCACGCCCAGCTGCAGTTGTGTGGTCGTTATAGGCATACCATATCCGAGCAGCCAGTCTATCGAGCTCCGCGAGAGGTAAGGTGACAATTCCTTATGTTGGCAGCAGGGAGGCTCAGCTGACTTTTCGTTCACACCAGGATGAAATATGTCAGCAGTCTATCGAGCATCAATGGCTTGGCAAGCGGAGACGCCGCTGGCAAACGACTATGTATGTCATAACTTAGTTTGAAGTTTGCTCTGTTGCTGACTGAGTAAGGTTTCACGTTCGAACAGACTCCAACCTCGCTTTTGTGCGTACGAAGGCCTTGAGTGGAGAAGAGCGTGATCTAAGCTAATAACCTGCCAAACGTTACAGCGAGCCGTCAATCAGTCCATTGGCCGATCTATGTGAGCTGCGATCTCGCAAAAGAACATCATGGTCAAGGCTGACCAATGATCGATGCCATAGTCGACATATAAACGATTGGAGCGCTATTGTACTCATGGACGCTCGATATACGCAGGTCGCGACCCAAAGCAGGCTGCCCAGCTGGTAAGTGACAGCCGTAATTTCCGCAAGATCACCTTGATTGAGCGTATCGCACATAACAGGATATCGGAGAACATAGCAACCCCGCCATCTTTCGGAACGCTGGTCAAGGACCTTGCCGGGTTTATGAAGAGCAGAAAGGCCGTCAAAGTCTGAGAAAGGTGACAGTCGAGTCAGCTTAAAAGGACAAAAAGCCCTCACTTCCAAGCTGGCTGGCGGTAAGGAACCACTTGCAAGCCGTTGGGACAGTCGCGTGGCAGAAAACATGTAGCTACAGTTGTGGGATGCATTGCTTGATAATACACATTTTTTTAGAATTAATTCATTACTTGTAGAACTACCTCAAGGTCTCCTATTCATTTAGCAGATCACGCATTCCTGGTCAGCTTTTACTTTGCCCGTCTTCAAGCCCATGGCCTCAAATGTCTGAGGACCAGTTTGCGGCTTGTTCACGATCTGCACGCCTGCACTCGAGTGACTAGAATGTGACAATCCCGACGAAGTCGTAGGTGGCTTTGGTCCATCGTCCACTAGAGAATAACGTCGGATATGACCTGGTCCAAGTGCTGAGGGAGGTGCAAGTGCTGCGTCTTTTCGCGGTGGCGTGGCTGATCCTGTCTGGGATATACGCCCTTGACTATTGCGATTGTGTGCAACTGCTTGTTCGACTTGTCTCATCGTATCACGGCGTCTCAGAGACATATTTGAGTCCGTCGTTGGGAGTATGGGAGGTTGTGGCATGGGCGCCTGCGCATACGAAGGCACTGAAGCTGGTGGTACATGCATTGGCATCGGCATTTGGTCAACTGGAGGATTGGGGTAATAAGGTGCAGCGACTGGCTCGACAGACGAAACTCTCGGAGGGCGAGCCCCTGGACCGGTAGATTGCGAAAGATGACTTGGTATCGCAGGCATAGGCGGCAGGTCCGGCAGAGAGGGCGGCAGATCGTTCTTTCGCCGCCGTGTGTCGGCGTCCAGTTTGGCTTGCGTTCTTCTGCGAACGATTTTGTCGTTCATCTGAGCTTCATGTTCTGTTCGTGAGAGAACGTTGCCGGAGCTTGACTCGAGTGATGACAGTCTATCCGCGGCATCTGTATTGCCATGCGCAGCAGCCTAGGAAATCAAAGCATGTCAATGGGCTGTCAAGAGGCGAATCAGAGTCTGACGAACCTTCGTATACCATTTGATACTTAGATCAATATCCTTACGCCCACCGATACCGATCTCGTAATAATATCCAATTGCGAATTCAGCGCTGGGAAGACCCTTCTTGGCAGCCTTTTCAGCAAATGTGAAGGCCAAGTTTTCCTGCAAGTCGAAAGCTTCTGATCCGCACAAGAACCACTTCGACAGTCTGTATTTTCACAACAAAAAGTCAGTCCAGGCATATAAGCGGGCAAGCTTCACCCGGGAGAACTCACGCCATGTCCGCTTCGATATCGCCTTGCTGGCTCGCAAGCGAGTAGTACTGCACACTAAGTAGCGGATCATATCCACATCCCATGGTAGCATATTCATAGTTGAAACCCATCTTGAACTGGGCAGCAGCATAGCCAAGGTAGGCCGATCTCTCAATCCAAGGCCTAGCTTCCTGCGTTCGTCCGAATTCGTCCAGTAGTAAATTAGGTGTTATGCTGGATGTCACAATTCCGCCCAGATCGAGTTCACCTGCTAGCAACATGCCGAATATATATGCTGGGAGAGGATCATCCACTGTCGATAAGGAGGCGGCCTTTCGTAACAGCGGGATTGCGGCCGCCGCATTGGCAGGGCAGCCTAGCTGGCCCAGAAGGTGAGCCATGGCCATACGCTGTGTGCAAGAGGCATCAAGTTATAGTTAACCAAACTGGTCCACGTAGTAAGCTCACATAGGTACACGTCACTTCATTCTTAGCGACTCCCTCCTCGTACGCTCTTCTAGCTCTGTCAAAGTCTGCCTGTGACTTATTCTGTTCACCATACGTCTCGTAAGCAAGAGCGATCTTCGCCCAAGCGGCGTGCCAACCTAGATTCGCGGCAGTCTCAAAGTCTCTGAATGCCATTGAGAGGTCTTTTGATCTATACGAGGGGAATTTACCAGATGACGACAGCTCTCCTCTCAGATATAAGGCTTCGGGGACGGGGAAATTGCCATTGTTACCAGTTGATGTGCTCATACTGTTATCTGCTGTTGTGAGTATCAGACGAATAGCTTCATCCGTCCATTTGACAAGCGTCGGATCTGTGATTTTGGAAAACTCCCCTTGAGACGATGAAGCTTGATGTCTTTCTACGAATTTGAGCACTGCTTTCGCCCAGCTCACTTTGGCAGCAGCTGGGTTTGGAGCATACTGTGCTGCTTCACGTTGTTGTGCCAAGTCGGCTTGTGAAGGTAGAGCGATACAAAGCGCTGCGTTCGTGCTTGATATTGAGGATGAAGTGCCTCCCATGGAGGCGATGGAGGCATTCGGATCTGACATTGGCCGCGGAGTGGGAGTAGGTCGCCCATTCGTTGAAGCAGAAAGAGGTCGTGGAGTTGGTGCACCGAGGCTTTGCGGGCCAGGTGGAGTAGGTCCTGCCATTGAGGTGGTGCGATAGCGAGGGTCATTGTTACTGGGATTCAACCGGGACGTCGAGGTACCGAGGTTCGAAGGATTGTTGTTGACTGCTAGATAGTTGTTGTTTCCATTTGTGCTCAGGGTAAGCTCAGAGAATGAATGATGTAGGGCACGTCTGTCGCGCTGAGGGTCGTATGAAGGGTAGTTGTTGTTGCCACCACCGCCATTTTGGGTTGAAGGGCCCGCCATTGAGGATGCGCGGGGTGGGTGCATGGACGGCATGCTGGGAGACGCAGGGTAGTATGATGGTGATGCTGGCGGTTGTTGTTGGTTATCATAAGTATTCACATTCAGTTGTGGTGGTCCGCTGGCATAGCCTTGCTGCTGATGCGTGTTTGGGACAGGCGGCCTGCTGCTGCTGCTTGGACCCGCAGCAGGATTTCTATATCCAGCTGCTGGAGGCAAAGATTGCTGATGAGAAGGTGACGACGAATATTGCTGATATGGCTGTTGTGGAATGTATTGCTGCTGCTGCACCTGATGCTGTTGCGGCGGAGGTGGACCCATGTAAGGTGTTCCTGTTCTGTTAGGAGGAGCCTGCCCCATGGGAGTAGAGGCTACCCAGTTGGCAACTCTAGCATTTGCCATACTCATATTGGCAGTAGTTTCAGGTGGCTGTTGGTGTTGCTGCTGCTGCTGTTGCTGTTGCTGCTTCAATACCACTGATGCCTGATATTCAAGTGCTTTCGTGGTCCTCGCTGAAGATACAGGTGGGACTTGAGGTTTTGGACTGATTATTCCAGCTGGAACAGGCGGCAGAGGTGGTAGCTGTGATCTATGCTCCGAATAGCCTTCTTGAAGCAGCGAAGGCGGCACTGGAGGCAACCTCGCTCCCATGCATGTATGAATACGCCTGTCCTTTTGGAATGTCTGTCTTTCCAGGAACTTCAAAGGGGAGGGAGCTTGGACACAGTAAAATGGAGGGAGACGGGAGCAGCGGAGTTGAGTTGCTTCCTCACAGTCGCAGTTGGTGGATGCTCTTGAGATGCTCTCGTCCTTATATAGCCAAGCAGATTTCCAAAGTTCAGAGGAAAAGAAAGCAGTGACGACTGAAACTGCGCGGTAAACACCTCGAAGTTACCGATATTAAAACACGTGATGAACCCATAAAACGGTCAATTGTTGGAGGAGGTAGCAATGCAAGGAAAGCTGTACACTGGCGATGCTGACTTGCATTGTAATCTTACTGGTCTTGCTGTGTGGTACGGCTGTGCAGCTTGGACCACACACGCAAAGCAGACCCTTGAAGCGAAAAGCTTGTGTTCACAGACAACCCCTGCAAATCACGGCACCGCAAATCGTGCTCGCACAGCCACAAGAAAACATTCGGCATCCCCAGACTTTGAATGATTCGGATACTTGATTCACATGGTCTACACAAGACGAACATACTATGGTATCTTTGCTCTATATCTTTTACTTGCTCATTCACTCTATCTTTACTCTATCTTTACTCTATGACAGCTTTCAAGTCGCCCAAGCTGTTCATGTAGAAATCAGGCTTGATGGGTGCATCTGCTGCTTCGAAATCTTCTAATTTGTTAACGCCTGGTGATAGATTAGTCATACTCTAATCAGCATGTATGTCTGCTTCCCTGAGGGAGAGCTTCTCAGCTTACCGGTCAAGACCATCATCGAGGCTGTTCCTCCATTGATGCCAAACAGGATCTAAGAATGAAGGTCGGGAATTGTCAGTCGCTTGCAGCTTTCTTCCGCGATACAGTCAGACGGCACTTACATCTGTGTCGAGACGATCTCCAATCATGATAGTCCTCTTCTTGTCTAGATGATGCACTTTTGTGATGCAGTCCATGAATGGCTTGTTAGGTTTGCCCACTACTATAGGCTCTAAGTGCGGCAAGCAGTATCTCAATGGCGCAGATAGAGCTCCCGATCCTGGTTGAATCATAACGTCAGCTTAGTATTGTTCGACAAGCAACAATGTCCAGGAGTATAATCCGCAATGAAAATGCACTCACCCGGGTGCTGCGCGCCGGAGGCGGTGGGGAAGGTCCTATCATCATTCGTAAGCATAAAGATACAGTCCTTGTTCTCCCTCAGGTATCTATTGGCTTTCGCGATCTTCGTATAGTTAATCTTGGCGTCGAAGCCGCACATTACGGCTCCTATCGTCGGATCTGGAGTGACATGTGACTGAGCGGACGAAGAAGGTTGTGCCAGAAGTCAGCTTACATATGTACCACTCAGTATAATGCTATGATGTGAATTTCTTACGAAGTCGAATGCACCGAAGAACTGATTGTCCTCCGGATCCTACATTGTGATACAAGCCAGGTTGCATGGGTAAGCGATGGACCTTTTAAGAGGTGCACTAGTAGTGAGGAATGTACATACCGTTCCGCCAGCATATTGAATACCTTCAGACGCTAGTTCGTGCTCCATTCCTTCCTCGCCAATAATGTATACCCTTTTATCGGATGGGAAGTTGAGGATATACTTCAAGTACGCGACTGATGCATAGGCCGAACCGAAGATCTCGTCCTGCATGTATGGGAGGTGGGAGATGCAACTGCATCAGATGCTGTAGGTCCTCGTACTATCGGTATGATGAGGTATCGATGCGATCATTTACCACGTGCACTTCTACGCCCAACTTGTCGAACTTGGCCTTGAATGCCTCCCGGCTCTTAGTGGCATTGTTCCTGGAATCGGTGAAAGTAGTGAGCGAATGTATACCGTGAATGCTCATCGAATTGTCGCGGCTCACGTTACGAATATCAATTTCTTCCCTTTCTTGCGTAGGTACTGCAGTACTTCGAACACGCCGGCGATGAGTTCCATATCGTGCCAGATGACGCCTGTCTCCGATGATGCATTTGATAAGGGAGATCACATGGATGAACAGAAGCAGGAGCCAGTAGGGATGGTTATTGTAAGCATCAGTATCCAGTCCTTCCATAAATATGGATCCGGAACAAAGGCAATCGAGCTTGGATGCAGCGAGCAGGCGTACCATCGCAGTCGAACAGCCAGTTATCATAGCTATCAACGAGCTCTTCCAGCTCTTGCTTCGTCTTCAGTTCCTTCGAGACTCGAGGTAATGATGACGATGATGATGCTTCTGCCATGTTGAGTGCTGCCGTAGTAGATGCGCACTGAAGAAAGCAACATGTGCACCTACAGCCGCTCACTGCCGAGGATGATCGAGGCAATGCCTGCATGCATGTATGACATGAAAAGCAGAGCGCCATTTCGGTCAGTCACCCTCTTCGAGCCAGTGTGCCGGTACATCCTTGCTTTTGCAGTCACTGCACCGCACCGGAACTCCTCATGGCTTCCACTGGTCCTGCCGTGGGAAGTCGCCCACTGGGTCCATACAAGCGACTCGAGACAGTTGAAGGTGCGCAGCGAATCTGGAAAAGCGCGCTCAACAACACCATTCATCTAATTGCTGTATCTCGCCCCATGCAGACTTCAAGCAGCTCATAGATGGAGTCGACCATGTCCTGCTCGACTGTGATGTTCGCATTATTACTTTTACCACGCCTCGAGGTCTCGATCATCCAGGTGCTGACCACCTCGTGCATGACTGTATGCAATACCATGTCCAAATGTGCAATACAGGGCGTGATATGGCTAGAAGACGAACTCATAGGCCATGCAAGACTCGCTATCGAGTACTTCCGCAAACATAGAATAGGTGTAGCTTTCGTGTCGAACAATGCTACAGCGTGAGTGTATCCATGAATAGAACACCCGCCTTTTGGAAGAGGTGAACACGTACTGACGGCTTGTAAGTTCTTTATAGCACCCGTAAAGCATACCAAGAGAAGTTCAAGAAGCTAGGTATCGATGTCCATGTGGTCTGTGCACTTTCGTACTCTTCCATTTCCGAACCCGAACCCACAAGTGACGCATTCTCAACCGTCATACAGGATCACGTGTATACTTCGGGTAGTGCTTCAGCCTTCTATCTTCGAGAAACTCTCCTGTGAGGCAATCCGTCTGTCAAAAATATGCTGTGGCTCTTTCTGAAGACAGCGCTCTGTGCAGTCCCTCACTTCCGGAACATCAAAGACACGTCTATGTAATCGGACAAAGTGCCCTTGAAGAGGAACTGGCAGCCTTAGGACTAACGTGGCACGGAGGGACTGTAGGTTATCGCATTTCTCTTCATGAGAATGGGGCTGACCATGCCGCTGCTTGACATAAATAGGACCCAGAAGACCTGCGTCCAATGCCACCACAAGACTTCTCCGATATACAACCCAAGCCTGAAATTGGAGTTGTTCTAGCTTCTTTCGATATGCATTACAATTACAAGAAGATGAGTAAGGCCTTCAATTATCTCTCGCATAATGATGGATGTGTTCTGCTCTTGTCCAATGACGATGTTCAGGTGCCTCTTCATGGAGGTAGCACAGCGGCGGGTGAGTCTATCATCGCCATGGATATATATCCGAACAACACGCGCGAGCCTGAAAAGTGAATCTTCTTCTACAGGCGAAGGAGCCATTGCAGCCTCGTTGAAATTAGCAGCAAAAAGCGATATAGTAGTAGCGGGTAAACCGAATCAACCTTTACTCGACACAGTCCTTCAAAGAATGGAATTTGACCGTTCGAGAACCTTGATGATAGGAGATAGACTGGAAACAGACATCACATTTGGCAACAATGGAAATATCAAGACTCTGCTTGTTTTATCGGGGTCTTCTAAAGAAGAAGATATTCATAAGACGGGCGTCAGACCTCATTATGTTTGTGAATCCCTTGGTCAGATTGCGGATATGCTTGAACAGGCGCATAAGGAAATCTAGTGAGCTTATTTGAATTGGCGTTGGCCATCTCATAGGGCGCGCACAGAGAGAGAGAGAGAGAGCTGACATCTGAAATGTGCCCTTTCACAGTCCTGAGAATGACAGCCACCCTATGAATCAGACAGCATGAGCTCATACACTTTAGAATCAGAATCATAATTAGTCTCGCAGCAGTACCAGCGAGCGTCAGCAGTGCATCTAAATATCTTGGTAGCTATCGTTCCTTCCAACAATGAATGTGGAACGTATCGCACCGTGACAGCATCCTCTGTTACTTTTCTAGCCTGCACAAACCGCAGTGACTCTTGCCAGCCTGCCAGAAAGTCTACGGGAAGTCTCCGCCGACTTTCTGGCAGGCTGACAATTGTCACTGCGGCACCAACGTGCCCTACGGTCCCCAATGCTGCATGTTACGGCAGAGATTGAAACGGGACCGTGTATAATGCTAGCAAACACTTACCGGTAGTATCAGCAGCATATATCAGTACTGCCCACATGCTGGTGGCTGTCACCCTTGCACGTTCAGCATGCTAAGAAGCTTTCCCAGGCCTCGTTCAAAGATTCATGGCATGTGACTGCTGCTGTCAGATCTGGAGGAGAATTACTTTGCAGCTTCAAAATACGTACACACGTGCAAGGTCATACGGAATAGCGATCATAACTCGCGATGGCTCCGCCTTCCTTCAGTACCCGAACACAGTCTCTCCATCCCTGAACCCCATGTTTTTCATGCCGGGCATGACGCCATATTTGATGAGACCAGGAGGACCGCACAAGAAAGTACCAACCTTGTCATCCTTGTTCAATGCAAAGAAGCGTTCCCGCATCAATTGCTCATTGCAGAAGCCTTTCGACCAACAGTAAAGCTCCTCGCCTTCCTCCGGAGCTTTCTCGACAGCATGCCAAATCTTGAATCGATCCTGGTAAGTCTTTGCATAGTTCCTCAAGTCTTTCAAAAGCAGAATGTCATTGAAAGTCTTATTGCAATCAATGAGTGATATCTTGGTTTTGTCATCGGGGTTCTTCAAGATAGAATGGATGAGTTGCCAATGAGGGGTAATGCCAGAGCCCCCAGCGACCAAGTTGAGCTTGTCAAAGTGGTAGTGCTGTCCTTCAATCTCGAAGTCGCCGTGACCAAGATATTCGATGCCTCCGATAGGGCCTGTGAAAGTAGATGAAGAATGTTCAGCGTGCTGTCTACTTACCGCTCTAAAGGAAATTTTACCGTTGATGTCGATAGTTTCACCAATCTTGAGGACGGATAGATAATTCCCCATCGTACCTCCAGGTGGGAAAGGACCAGACTCCGGGAAGTACGTCTTGATCAGTACATCGAAAGTCCCATCCTCTTCATCAGGACCGATGGGCCGGATAGGAGTATACGGTCTGTAGCTCGCAAATGGAATCAGCCTAGATGCACTCCGCTGGAGTTTAGCACTCACCTCATCACAACGCTGTCGAGCCAATGGGTCGAGATGTGTAAGTGTTTGCCAACAGCCAGTCCCAGTTTACCTGGCTTGCCATCGATCTCAGGTAGTTTGAAGGTGTACACGCTAGTGAGTAATTGGAAAAGACTCAGACACTATTCAATCGTATCTGGCTGGTTCATGTACATACCTAGTATCGTCACTCTCATGCTTAACGTTGACCAACTTAGCTGGGAAGTCGAGCTCAGGTTGCAATGCATAAGGCTTGCGAGCTTCGCGCAACGTTGCCATTTCCACTTCCAGACGCTTCGCATCCGCTTCCAGTGCTTGAACGCCCTTGGCACCTGAATCGGGATTTATTAGCTGCTTCAACCGGAATTCGAACGGTGCACGGAAGGGCACTTACTGAGCTTGCCAATCATTACTTCTTGTGTCTTTCGACGAGCATAAGCATCGTGGATCGAGTTGTACTGCGCGCTGGCTTGCACAGTCGCTTTACCAGCATAAGTCATAATTGCCGCGACACCACCAGGATGCCAAGCCAGTACACTAGTAGCATCATAGACGTTGCCATTCAGAATTATCCAACAGTCGTGCTCTTTATTATGCTTCTCGACCTCTTCCAGAGTGAACTCTCTGATTTCTCTTCCAGATGTATCATTATCGGCTTCATTGAGTTCAGACTGAACTTCGGCTGAAGGGGTCATCCAGCCTCCTTCTTTGGCTCCAGGAGCGATAGGGTGCCTCCAGGAAAGACATGCTCTGCCAGTATCTGGATCAGTAGCGGTATGAGCCTTGATACGATACCATGCATTGTTCCTAAGCAGAAAAGAGCACGGGGATTAGCCGGCATGCCGGAAAATCCGTAGCAGGGAGGAAACCTACAACATGCCCATATGGTTCCATACCGGATGCTCTGGCATGACGTTGCGAGCTTGGTCGGCCGCTCTAAGAATGATCTCATGTGAACGCGACAAAGCCTTGACTGGTACATCGACATGCCAAAACACCCAAGCCCAGAAGTTCTTGCCATGTCGCAAAGGCTCATCGAGGAATTTACGGAAGCAGTAAAGCCAGCTCTTGCCACCATCTAGCGAGATTTCGACCCTGACAATCTCGCTTCCTGATCCATTGTAGGCGAAGCCCTGAACACGATAGAGTCTCTCCATGGGATCGTTTTGATCGACGCCCTCGGCAGAGTACATGTTGTCGTTCTTGTTTTGTTCTTCCAAGGTGAGCGGGATGTTCTCGCCTTGCGACGGCCGGCAAGTTACGGCGTTGACATTCTGAGCCCACACCTGAGTTGACGGATGGTGATAAAGCGCCTTGGACAAAGGCGAAGTCCTGTCACTGACAAAAGAAGGTAAGACTCGGTTGTCCCAGATCTGATAGTGTGAGGTATTGGGCTTCGTTGAGAGCCAAATCTTTTTTAGCCATTTGACTTGTCGGCCTCCGACAATGCCTGGCAAGATGATGCGAAGCGGGTAGCCGTGATCTGGGCTGAGAACTCGACCGTTGGCGTTGTAAGCCAGTATGACATCGTTCGTAGGATCCATGATGTGCGAGACTGGCAGGGAAGTGGCATAGGCGCCTTCGCTAGGCAAATCTGCACCCTCCAGGTGGAGATAGACTCGGTCACCAGCTGGAACTTGATGGAATCCGCACGAGATCAAGATATCACGTAGGAGAGCTCCTTTCCAGCGACAAGTGGAGACACCGCCGGAACTCCAAGAGAAACCGGCTGTCCTCTTGACCATGTTGAGCTCGCCTCGTCTATTTCCATCGCAGGCAAACGTGACGGGAATCTCTATTGAGGGGAAGGCACTGATCTCGTCCATGCTGAAAGATCTTGCATTCAGAAGCCCGGGTGGGTCAGAGATTATGTCAAGTTTGTGCGTTTCCCACGACAATTTGGGTACGGCGCCGTGGTTTCTGACGTAATGCAACCATAAGGGAGTGAGCATACCAGCATCGAATAGCTCTCTGAAGTTTGTCTCTGCGTCAAAAGGATGTCTACCAGCGAGGCGCAATAGACGATCACTTCGAGGCACCCAGTTCTATGGGGAAAGGGCGTAAAGTCGTGAGTTCCATAACAATTTCAACTAGCGGACCGCAGCTCGATACTCACATCAGGGGTGAAATGGTCTTCAGCTAAGATCTCGAAGCGTTCCTGATATTTCAACTCCGCCTCCGTATACTCCCTGGGCTTGCCTGCCGAGTTCTTGAACGAGCTGACGGTATTGGCTTCTGCGATGAGCTCTTCCATTAGCCGTTTTTCCGTTGGTGTAAGCTGATCTGTTGAGTCCCCTGAATACGATGCATAGGTCAGAAGACAGCCTTGCGATCTAGACGAGCTAGTGAGTAGGGTGGTGCGGTCTCACCATGTTCTACGCCCATATCTTGCTCACGGTTGACCTTTTGGTCGGTGAGACTTCTGCCACCCTTCTTTTGCTCAATCTGCGTCTTAACATCGTCTTCAGGCTCATGGCCCTCCTTTCTGGCATCGTTAATTTCCATTTGCCTGACTTGTGTCCCCTGCTCAGCTTTGCCTTCCCACTTCTGGCCTTTCAACTCGGCTTCGGAAATCTGTCGTCAGAGTAACGATGTCATTCGTGACACGTCGTGTGCAAAGCAGGACGTCCAATAGTTAGAGTCTTACAGGCATGGTATTTCTGGCCCAGCCATGGGTGCGAGAGCCGACCTCGCCAAATTCAGGTGTGAGCAGCTTGACATCGCGAGCGGAGATGACAATAGATGGGTCATCAAGCAATTTCTGAAAATGCTCTCTAACGACTCTAGGCTGTCCCAAGTCTTTGGTAATGCTTAGAAGCTGGTTCCGCTGTTCATTACTGAGCTGAAAGGTCGGCTTGCCGATGTGATGCTGAAGCATTTCGTTGAGCAGGTCGAAATCATCAGGATGCTTGAAGACTCCATGATCAGCTCCAGATGTACCGGCTGCGCGCTCTATAGATGTGACCGAGGCCTTGCCAGGAATGTGATGTTTCCTCCTATTCTTCTCATCCTTTAATTCCTCCTTGCTGCTGCCATGATAGTGCGGTGCAAGACGTGTACGGTGCGCCTTGGGCCACACAGGCCTCAGGAGAAAATCAGAGTATGCTTTGGTCCTCTTGTGGTGATGAACTTCCGCACTCATCGCTGCGAATGAAGAAGAAGCGAGAGGGTCGCAAGCATGTCAGTGGCTGTTGCATTTGTACCATATTCACTGTTGACAAAGTTGTCCATACTCACTTGCTTCGCAGTTCCCGAAAGTCTCCTCTCAAGATAATTAGCAGAAGTTCAAGTGTCAACCCACATATCACTGCAGAGATGCTGATGGTGCTTCGAGAGTGGACTACGTGACCACCTCTTGGCTGACCTACTACCACAAATCAAAGCCTTGATCGATGTCGGATTGCGGCTCGCTAAGCATGGTCAGGGCAAAGCAGTAGACCCAGGTAACGTAGAGTTTGGAACCTCAAATATCCCACCCGCATCATGCGTTGCAAATGGCTGTTAGTGGGATTGAGACACTTCGAAGTTGGAGCATCGCTTGGTAGCGTCCGACCTCGGCTGGCACGTCCGGGCATCATGGCAGTCCGCCGACCATTAAAGCACTGTCGTTCGCAAACATATCAGTAGGGGTCTGCAGGGGGTCACAAGGCTGACTGCAATGCAGACAGCGCTTACACAAGATGCTTCAAAGCCCGCATGAGCTTCCAGTGCAGTGATCAATTTGAGATGAGGGCGAAAGCCGATGCTTGCGAAAGAGCAGAGCAGGGTAGAGGGAGTACGCATCTAAATGCCTATGTTTCAGTTCGTGCATTCAGCTTGGGGAACTGGCGGTATGATGGCAAGATAGCATGCATGCGCCTTCGGGAGGAGTCAGGTATGCAAATAGTCGCATTCATCCGACAAGTAGCGTGTCAAGGATCGATCCGGAAGCACGGCACGCACAAAAGCACAGACAACGACATAGCTCAAGCTATCCTACACGAAGATAGTCCATGATAGTAGGAAGGGACGTTATCTTCCATTAAAAGCCAAATACCGTTTTGCCCTCTTCAAAGCCAATCTTCTTCAGCGCAGGCATGGCGCCATGCTTAATGAGGCCCGGAGGTCCGCAGAGGAAAGTGCCGACCCTCTCTCCATCTTTCGGCATGAAGAAGTGATCCCGCATCATCTGCTCATCCAGATGTCCGACCGAGTATTTCCATTCCACCTTCTCTGGCTTGTGGGAAAGCGTCATCCACAGCTTGAACTGATCTGTGTGCTCCTCTGCATACTTCTGTAGCTCCTTGTACAGGAGTATATCGCCAATACTCTTGTTTGAGTCTATGAGCGATACTTGAGTCTTGTCATCCTCCTCTTTCAAGATGGCATGAATGAGCTGCCAATGTGGCGTAATGCCGGAGCCGCCAGCTACCAGGTTGATCTTGTCAAATGTGTACTTTTCGCCTTCAACTTCGAATTCTCCCTTTCCGAGGTACGTTATATCGCCAACGGGTCCTGTGTTTGCAGGTAAGTTTGTTAGCGTTGTCTGAAAGGCCCTCCAGAATTAGCCCCCACTGACCATTGATGTCGATCTGTTCGCCGACATTCAGCACGTCGAGGTAGTTACCAAGAGTGCCTCCGGGCGGGAAAGGTGAGGCTTCCGGGAAGTATGTCTTGATGAGGAGGTCAAAAGTACCGTCTTCTTCTTCGGACAGGACAGGTCGAATAGGAGTATATGGTCTACAGAGAGCAATTTAGCTGGCTGTTAAAGTCCACATGGAAAACACCACAAGAACATACCTCATGGCGACGCTGTCTTGCCAGTGTGATGCGATCTGGACGTGTTTGCATATTGGCAATCCCAGTCTTCCCGCCTTGCCGTCTACATCGGGTAGCTTGAACGTGTATATCCTGTTACTTCATGTTAGCGACCGCAGTAAAGGAGACGCCGGCATGCACCGTCTTACCTT
The DNA here is from genome assembly GCA_023628255.1 of Cystobasidium sp. 2NF920. NCBI lineage: Eukaryota > Fungi > Basidiomycota > Cystobasidiomycetes > Cystobasidiales > Cystobasidiaceae > Cystobasidium > Cystobasidium sp. 2NF920. The sequence continues at coordinate 170,787 of JAMALA010000011.1, forward strand.
GTATCATCGCTGACCTCCTGTCGCTTGACTAAAGTAGCCGGGAAGTACTTGAACGGTCTGAGAGCAAACGGCTTCCTCGATTCCGCCAGTTCCTTCTGTTGCTTTGCAACGCGTTCAGAATCTTGCTTTAACGCCTGCACCCCTTTATCGCCTATGGAGAGAGAGCCATCAATTTTTTGTCGGCGATCTCACAGAAAAACAGAATGTTCGAACACGCACTAAGCTTTCCTATGAGTACCTCTTGTGTCTTCTTCTGTGCGTATGCGTCATGAATAGCATTATAGTCCGCCGTCGCTTGCGCGGTCGCTTTGCCAGCATATGTCATGATAGCAGAAGCGCCTCCAGGATGCCAGGCCAGAACACTCGTAGCATCGTATACCTTGCCATCTAATATAATCCAGCAATCCTTCTCGGTATTGTGCTTTTCTACCTCCTCGAGAGTGAATTCCTTGCTTGGTCCAGCTTGTGCTGCCGATGCAGCTTCTTGCTTAGCTTGTTCTTCGGGTGATGGCTTCATCCAACCACCTTCTTTGCCACCTGGAGCTATGGGGTGCTTCCAAGTCAAACACGGCAGCTTCGTCTTCGGATCCGTGTCAGTACGACCTCTCAGCCTATACCATGCATTGTTCCTGAAGAGTGACTTATTGGTCAGTTCACAAGAACGCACCGCAAGCTAAGGATGCCCTACATCATTCCCATCAGGTTCCAACTTATGTGTTCGGGCTGCGTGTTTTTGTATGCATCAAAAGCCCTTACGCATAACTCCGTGGCCTGGCATAGCTCTCTGATGGTGACATCAACATGCCAGAATACCCAAGTCCAGTACTTTTCTCCGTGTCGCAGCGGCTCGTCTAGGAACTTTCTGAAGCAGTATCTCCAACTTCTGCCGCCATCAAGCGAGAGCTCGACTCTTTGCACGATATTGCCTCCTCCGTTATATGCGAAGCCTTGAACGCGATACATCTTTGACAAAGGATCGTCCGAATGCTCGTCATCGCCATCAAATATGTTGTCGTTCTGCTTGCATTCTTCCAATGTCAAAGGTATACATTCACCTTGCGAGGGTCTGGCAATGACCGATTGCAGTATCTGTTCGTTGCAGGCCGTATCCGGATGATGGAAGAAGGCTTTTCCTTCGATAGAGTTCTTGTCAGTCACGAAAGATGGTATGAATCGATTATCCCAAATGTGATAATGAGAATCATTTGGTTTCTTGGTTATCCAAAGTTTCTTGAGCCATTTGACCTGTCGCCCTCCAACATAACCGGGGATGATGGATCGTATAGGATAGCCGTGATCTGGAGACAATACGCGTCCATTGATGCTATATGCTAACAAAACATCATTTTGTGGATTGAGCGCGTGCGCTAAGGGGATTGAGGTGGCGTATTTGCCTTCTGATGGTTCATCGGCTCCTTCGTAGTTCAGATACAACCTTTCGCCTGCTGGAACATCCTGCAGGCCACAAGCAAGTAAGATGTCCCGGACTAGAACACCTTTCCATCTGCAAGTTGATACGCCGGAGCTACCCCAGGTGAAGCCGCCTGATCTCTTAATCATGTTCACTTCGCCACGTCTATTACCGTCACAAGCGATAGTGACAGGTATTTCGACGCATTTCATCTCTGCGATCTCGTCCATGGTGAAGTCGTGTGGGTCGGACAGTAGTCCAGGTGGATCGGAGAAGACTTCAAGAGTATGATGCTCCCACAGCAGCTTGGGCACACTACCGTGATTGCGGACGTAATGATACTTGACTGGTGTGACCATCCCCGCATCCCAGAGATGGCGAAGATCGGCTTCAGCATTCAGAGGATGTTTGCCAGTGAGTCGTAATAGATGATCGCTTCTGGGTACCCAGTTCTGTAACGATGCGCAAATCAGACGTCAGCAATTGCTACCAGTTCAAGTATTCAAAACCGGTGTACTTCACGCCCAAGCTTGGTGCGAAGCTCTCACCAGCTCCGGCAAAGTATACCGGCTATATCTGGGGTCTGGAGACACTTTAAAGCATTCCGACTCACGTCCGGTGTAGACTGGTCATCGACTTGTATCTCGTACCCAACCTGGCTCAAGCCATCAGGGTCAGACACCGCCTTAGGTTCGCCTGTCGCATTTTTGAAAGCAGCGATAGCATTGGCTTCTGCAATCAGCTCGTCCATGAACCTTCTTTGCGTAGGCGTCATATCGTCCGTTGAATCACCATGTTCGGCACCGTTGTCTTGTTCGCGATTTGTCTTTTGGTCAGTGGCAGACTTGCCGCCCTTCTTGTCTGTCTCGTCAGCAGACTTGCTTTCAGAATTATTGTTCTTAGATTGCTTTCCATCACCTTGGGTGGAGCTACTATCACCATTCTGACCAGATTTGGCATCCCCATTCTCAGCTTTAGGCTTCGCATCGCCATTGGATTTGTCGGCTGATTTGTCACCGTCCTGAGACACGCTCTTCTTGTTCTGAGCTTCTTGATCTTCTTTCTTCTTTTGCGCTTCACGCTCTTGCTCCTCTTTACCTTCCCAATTCTGTCCTTTCAACTCCGCCTCTGAAATCTGCGGTTGGTTCAGACAGGCAATGGTTTGAAGTCCGCGGGCAAGCGGGCGATCAGCGAAAGGTCGGAGAATAAAAATGGCAACGATGAAAGGCGAACCTACAGGCATGATGTATCTCGCCCATCCATGCATCTTCGCATGTCCCTCCTTGCTTGCGAAGTCTGGAGTGAGTCCCTTGACATCTCTCGCTGAGATGACGATGCTGGGATCGTCGAGGAGTTTCTTGAAGTCTTCCCTGACCTGCTCGGGTTTACCAGCATCTTTAATAGTTTTGAGAAGCTCATCTCGTTCTTCTTGCGATATCCTTGAACCTTGCTTGCCAATGTGCTTCTCCAAAGCTGTCTTCAATTCTTCATCCGCGTCCTCCTCGACATGATCGAAGTCATCCGGGTGTCTGTATGAGCCGTAGACTGCTCCAGAGGTGCCAGCTGGACGATTGCCTGAAGTGATAGATGTCTTCAAAGGGTGATGATGTCCACGCTGAATAGATTCGCGCTCCAGCTCTTCCGCTGAGCTGCCCTGATACTCGTCTTCGAGTCGTGTCCTATGAGCCTTGGGCCAAACGGGTCGAGTGAGAAAGTGCGAGTACGCATCGGTTCTTGAAGTGTCGGTCATGTCACCCGATACCAGCCCAGGAGCGTGTCGCTACTCGACAGTAGGAAGCAGACTAGTTTCTGGTGTCCCAGGCTGTCAACGTTGCTCGGTATAAATACTGGAGCAAGGCAATCGTCATACAAGCCTCCATCCCTGAAATAGAAAATGGATCACGTGCCTAGTGCCTGGAGGCCATGCTGTCACCTGTAAATTACTCTAGTCAACGAGTGCTAGACTATTACTGCTTCCTTGTTGCCGTCGTTTGTCTCTCACCGATGTCAATCAGGTTTGTGACTACTCGCAACGGACCAGTCGCTTCCGGCCGCACTGGTTAAGACTGCGACTACAAATCGGCAGACATCTACTATACAACTTTGTGTAGTATCTGCGGACCAACAGTCGCAATCCTAACCAATGCGGTCGAAGGCAGCCTACATCTGCGAGGATCCATAGACACAATCTCCAGCGGTGTCTGTTATCCTGTCGTTTTTGTCTCTTCACTTGCTCATTTATAAGATGGGCCTTTTAGCGTTTGATTTGTACGTCTCGGCTCGGACAGACACACTAGCTAGGTAATTCCGTATCAGTCAACAGCTTTTGGCAGTCGCACAACTCTTCTTGCATGTATTGTTGGATATCTCCCCTGACATTGCAGCAAGCTCTGCCTTTGCATTAGCGTTCCCGTTTCGTAGAGCTCGCGAAGACCTGAGCTTCCGATGGATCGGCTGCATGGCGACCCGCCGGTGCCTCGGACATCTGATGCATATTGCAGAGAGCCCACTTTCTGACGGGCTCTCCCCTTTTGCCCAGGGACAACTGGCTGAAGACCACGAGTGTTATGTGAAGAGATCGCTGATTCTATGAAATTGGGGTGAGGCAAAAGACCTGCAGAATGGCAGACACATCGCCGCGCTCCCTTTCCCCGTTAGTCACCGCGTAGGTGCAGGATGACTTGGAGTCAGATGACATCAGTGTGGTGTTGTGCTGAAGGCGAGCTGGCTTCAGTCAGAGCATTGCGGGCTTTCTGTCTTCTAACCTCGTCCTTGGGAACAGACTTTCGCCAAGCTGAGTTGAGACAAATGAACTCGAAGTGATTGGCGAAGTTGGTAACAATAAATGTGTGTCCTTTTCATTCGATGCGTATAGTAGTAATAGTACAATAACATTGTCGTCTGAACCGGTGGACACAACTTCGTCAATACCGTGAAGCGAGACGATAGCAGAAGTCAGGCAGCTCACCTGAAGCTAATGGATTCTGTCCCTTGGCAGTCTGACCATTCAGCAATCATCGTGGCCTGTCTCTCAACTTCTCAACTGTTTTTACATGCTTGGGAGCTTTCTGCGGATCCTTCTGCGTTTCGCCTGTGATGGATCAGAATGCAAGGCTGTTCAGCGATTCGGCCAGCATGTAGATCATGCATTTCAGAGAGCTCACCTTGATCTTTGACAGCAGCTTAGCAGCCCGTCTACCAGGTCTTCTGGTATTAGGACCTCTCTTGCTTTCATTCCTGAATGCAGCAGGAACAGTGAAGCATCGAATCGCGCTTGCTGTCGGCGCAGAGAAAATGTTCGGCAGGCATTGGGCGGCCAAATTGGAGGATGGAGAGGAGGCAGATGACCGCAGGATTGAAGGTGATGAGAATGTTGGTGTGATGATCCTTCTTGTGAGCGTGCTGCGCGCCAGACTGGCGAAGCGTGTTGCGAGTGCCATGATGGTGTGCGAATGGAGGTTGATCGAAGAAAGAGATGTGCATGAACTTTTGTCGACCTGACTCTGCCGGACTGCGACTATATGGCAGGTCGACAAACGACGACGTTTGCATAAGTACAAACATTATCTTGCAAGAAATATGCAAGTCGTAGCTGCAAGTTCCATCTGCCGCACTCGCGACACGGCACGGTGCATTCAAATGGTGCAAGATTCCGTTGGACTGTGACAGTCGCCAATTCCTGCGAAGTCACAGTGGACAATGCAAAGACTAGAATCACGAGACTCCCACAAATGTTTCGCTTCACTTGAAGGCCCATGTAAATGTTCTTGGGAGCCATACAGGAAGCTGAAAAGCTCGCAGATGTCGTCCTGCCATATGCTATTCGCCTTTGAAAGGCTCATACTAGAAGCAGCATCACAAAACTGAGTCAAGTCTAGTGACTTTTTTCCAGTCGTCTTGGCACCCTACGTCGCGCCTGGGCACCACTTCGGTTCCTTTCCGAGTTTGCGCAATGGGGGTTCACAGTGTCGTTCTCAATACGTGCTGGAACTGCCACAACACCTGCAAATTACACCTCCACACTGCAAGTCAGTATAGTTCATCTATCTCGGCGGACTGAGCATGTCGATAGTGATGTTGGCTATTGCAAGCAAGACTCGTCATCAAGGTTCAGTAGATCCGCGCATCGGCATCAAGTGTATGATGCGGACGAGTCGTAAATTGATCCGAGTCGCTGTGCATGAGCCGCATCCCAAGCAGAGGTTATTGATGGCACATGGGCACCGCTATTCCCTTGTGCCTTCTGCCTCAAGGGCGTTGCAAGTCGGGAAATGAGAGACCCGGTGGATGCACTTGCGAATGAGTGAGATATTCAGATAGTCGGCTAGACCTTGTACGCCTTTGCAGCATCGTCCTTCTAGACCAGCACAAAAGCGTGTTGATGCCAGGACCTGTCTACTGAACCTTTCCCTTCACGCCCTTCCATACGTTGAAGCCTCTACAGTAGTGACCATTCTGAGCCATAACAACATTTCCCTTCCTGCACGTATCCTCCTTTCCAGTTCACTGTTCTCTATAGACCTTGTCCTCGTCGCGGAGCGACAAGGAAACAAGCTGAGCCACCAGGTGGAGGATGACGCCGTTGAAGTCGCTCGCCTGCCAGCGTCATACGTACGTCGCAACACCATGAATCCATTTGGCACAGTGCGCGAAGCTAGACTTACAGAAGTCAAGCTAACCGACGCTTCCTGCTTTGTGAATATCGTGAAGTCCGCTTCCTGCTTTCGTGCACATAGGAAGCCGCGGGTGTAGATTGTCCACCCTCCTGATTATTCCATTGTCCACCATCTAGGCAAGTCCTACCAAACCCCTCAAGGCGCAAGTATTGGACCTGAACTTCTAAGTGCAGCCCAGTTCCATCGCAGCAAGTGCATTCTTCCAATGCGCAGGGGCCGCAATGAATGTCCCCTATGGATCCCGCTGCTGTCTTGTCGTGCAATGGGCTGTTACAGCGGGCGAGACCGGACCTCCTCAACCCATGAAAACACCTTAAGATCGTCGCATTGCGCCAGACCATGGCTTTCGAAGCTGGAAGAATTCCGAAAGCGTTCTCGGGGCGCCGCCCGTTCAGATGAAAGCATCTCTACCTTAATCTTCGTATGTTTCGGCCCAGAACTTTAATAGTTGTACCGTACTCTTTCTGATTCGTCTTGGCAGATGAGAGACCGGAAAATACAATTGGATGCAGCCGGATCTTCAGATCACAGCGGTCTGGGTGTCTCGCTCTAAAAGAGGTTTGCCTTATGCAAAGAGGAGATCGACTTGCCTTACATCAGCTGCATCGAGCGCTGTGATCGACAGGTCAGCGTTTGACACCTGAAGCTGATCGAAAGAGGTCCAGGCCTCGGCGGAAGATTAGAACACTGTCAGCTGTGTGTCAGTTGTGTGTGGATGAACAAATCAAGTTGCAGCACAGAAGGATTCAATAGAAAAGCAGCGCTAAAATTGTAGCCGAGCGAAGCGAGCCCACAAACTGCGGAGCCCCCGGAAGCGAGCGAGGGCGCACTAGACTGCAACTGAAATAATCAAGCGGATTCACTTGAGCAGTCTCCTTGGGGCCAGAAGAACAAGGCTCATCTCTCAGTGCGGGGTTCCGCAGAGGCGAAATATAAGCTCTTTCTCCAGCTTCCTTCCCTCTTTCCAGCTTTCTTCTCTTCTTTTCAGACAAGAATACACTCTCAAGACAGCGGGGCCACCACTTCCTCGACTGATCCTCAAGACTGAAGAAGACTCTCGACTGACTTCAAGAACAGTCTCGCATACCTTCGATACAACAGAAGGCTTTCCATTGATTTTTCGACTCTTCCATCAAGCAAAACCCTCTTTGGCCACCATGGGTCTCAGTCTCATCCCAGCGAAGGGCGACCACCCAAGCGAGATCTACAATATGTTAGTTTTGCATTCCTTTCCTTGTTCGATGCTCATCGTCTGTAAACGCTGAACGCCTCTCATGTAACAGCCGAATCTACCTTGCTGCAGTATGCGCTGCTGCCGCCGCCATTATGATCGGTTATGACTCCGCCTTCTTCGGTACAAGGTTAGTCGACATCGGATTTCGCGGATAGTGAAGGAGTGTCATAGCTGAATCTCTGCTTTGCACACAGTATCTCCCTGACATCCTTCAGAACCGAATTCGGCTGGACGCAAAAGACACCCAAGCAACTCGCCGACCTCTCCGCCAACATCGTTACAATCTATCAAGCTGGTGCCTTCGGTGGTGCAGCACTAGCCTACCCTTGCGGCTACTTCGTCGGACGAAAATTCACTATGGTCTTTGCTGCTATGCTTACCGTTCTCGGTGCTGGTCTCATGTGCGGTGCAGACTCTCGACGAGGTGACGGACTCATCTTCGCTGGTCGTGCCATCGCTGGTGTTGGTGTCGGTACTGCCTCATCCATTGCTCCGCTATACCTCGGTGAAGTCTCTCCTCCTGCAATCAGAGGTCAGCTCATTGGTTTCTACGAGATCGGCTGGCAAATTGGTGGCCTTGTCGGATTGTAGGTTCAATTTTCGATCCACACTTATCGAGCTCCGACTAATTGTGTTTCGTCTTCTCCCAGCTGGATCAACTATGCCGTCCAAAAGAACATGGCCCCTACACGCGCCCAATGGCTCACTCCATTCGCTGTCCAACTCATCCCTGCCGGCCTCTTCGCCCTCACCGTTCCGTTCTTCTCACCTGAATCACCAAGATGGCTCTTACAAAGAGGCAAGGCTGAGCGTGCTATCAAGAATCTCTGCTATCTCCGCAAGCTCCCTGCAGACCATGCTTACATTCAAGAAGAAGTTGCACAGATGCAGGCCTCCATCGACGCTGATGTCAAGGATGTCGGTAACGGCGCTATGGCACCCATCAAGGGCATCTTCACCAGATGGTTCTTGACCCGAAGACTTCTTCTCACCACCTCACTCTTCATCTTCCAAAACGGTACCGGTATCAACGCTGTCAACTACTACTCCCCAACCTTCTTCAAGTCCATCGGTCTCACTGGCGAGCGCACTCCTCTCTTGACAACTGGTGTCTTCGGTGTCATCAAGACCATTGGTGCTCTCCTCTGGGCCTTCTGGTGGGTTGACAGATATGGACGAAAGGCTGTACTCGTCCTCGGTTCCATTGGTGGTGCCGTTGGTATGCTTGTCATCGCTGCCATCCTAGGAGCCACAAACCCAGCTGGCAAGGTCCCCGCTCCTACTACACTCCCAGCTTCCGGTGGTGCCGCTGTCGCCTTCTTCTACATCTGGACTGCCTTCTACGCCATCGGCTGGAACGGTACACCTTGGGTCGTCAACTCCGAATCCTTCCCAGGTTCAGTCCGACTCGTCTCTTCCACTGCTGGTGCCATGTCTAACTGGCTCTGGAATTTCGTCATCGCTCGTGCTACACCCACCATGTTCCTCCGAATGGGACACTCTGGATACGGAGTCTACATGTTCTTTGGCCTCATGCAAGTCGTCTCCATCGCCTACGTTATCTTCCTCCTTCCTGAAACCAAGGAGGTACCCCTCGAGTACATGGATGTCCTTTTCGAGAAGTACAAGAGCAGCCCCAGAACTGCTCACCGCAAGACCATGGAAGAGGTTGAAAACGATCATGCTCGTCTACAACAGGCACAGGCCAGCGAGGCTGATGCCAAGTCTGAGGATATCAAGGTGTAAAGTTTAGGGAATTTCGCATAATCATCGGGTGCATCCATCTCTTGGATTGGATTGCAAGTGTTATCGTTGTATTAGCATCAGAAGCAATTTACATTTCTAGTAATTACCAAAATTCTGCAATACGCTGTTTATAGAACTCAATAATCTGCCACTGACTATCTCCATACGATGTCTTGAGATTGCCCAGGGTTCTTGACATCGCTCGTGCTCTCGAGGATCTTGTCATACAGCATCTTGGGCTGGAGTAATGGAGTTGCGAGCCGATGCTGCTAGCATAGAATGGACTTCTGAGACCTTGGAATAGAAGGTTGATCGAGCCACTTCAAGCCAGTTCTTTTGCACATTGTAGAGCATGATGTCTGCTCGAATGCAACCTGATCCGGAGAAGACTCATGATGAGCTCATCAGTATGACAATGTCCGCCTTCGCCAGTCGCAGTCGGCGTCCTATTTGCGGGTGGACATGGCCAGCAGCCTTCATACCACGTCGAGCAGGGAAGACAGCCACTTCACAGGGCAAGCATCGACACCAGAAGGCCAGTTGACGCGAGTCTATGAGTTGCGGGAGCAGTTCCAGCAGAAACAGGATATACAGGTGAGCCTGCCTCTGATATGCCCTGGCTGTTCGCCTAGAGAGGCTAACCTCGGTCAATTATCTCACAGGCTACGAAAGATGCAATCGATGAATTAGTGGCCATCGGTAAGGGTATTGGCCCGACAAAGGTTCTTCTGCGCGCTGCTTTCAGCACTCTTGTCACAATACTCAGCAATGTTCAAGCCAAATCGATGTCCGCCGACACGGTCAATGAGCTGTACAAGCTTCTGGACACGAAACAGCAAGAGATTCAAGATGAAAACCTCCTTGCTCGACTGAAGATATGCGAGCTTACCCTTGCAAAGTCATCCCAGGCACCTGATAAACACAACCTAGACGCGGTTGCTCGAGCTCTGGCAGAAGCATGTTTTACCGGTGTCCGCGGTGTACGTGAAACGCTTCACTTTCGGCAGCCTGTTGCTCCGCCGACTCGAATGCAGGCATCTGCAAGCGGCACGATGGGATCATTTGCTCTCCCAAGGGCGAGCATGCCTATTCGACGCACAGCAGGTCGCAAAGGCAGTATCAGCAGTGTGAGCAGTCGGCGCAGCACGAAGTCTCCACCAGCTTCGAATTCGGATTCATCGGAAACGGAGAATGGCCAAATGCGGATACACGACTCAGCTGCTATTCGCTTGGAAGCTCTTCGCGTACTCTCTGCCCTGGCCAAGACAGACACACGGGCTCTGCATCCGTTCTGGTCCTTGTACTTTGGGCCCTCGGCCAGCCCCTCACTGTTCACTTTGGCGCAACGCGACCTCTCCCTAGTCGTACGCCTTCAAGCTATGCAGACTGTACGGTGTCTGTTGACGAACTCAAAAGCTTACCTTGACCTAGCCAGGGAAAGCAAGACAAAGTTGGCGTTCACGCCTCTCTCTCAAACGCTGGCAGATATTGCAAATGACATCAACACGCAAACCTTAAACCTATTGCAAATATGCTTCAATCTGGTGCAAGCTACGGATATGCTGGTGGCAGCATTGCAGCTCACACAAGTAGTCATCACCAATACGCCATACGCGCGCCTTTCTTCGTCACATCTGGAAGCTATCGTTCAGCTGAACATTGCTAACATCACTCGAGTCGTCGATCCGGCGGTCTTGGACGCTATTTCAGGCGTATTCAATGCTTCCTCAAACGTGGACCTGCTCAAGGAAAGCGGAAGTCGCACGACAGAAGTGTTGAATGACACGTACAGTAGAGCCTTAACCGCACAGAAGTCTCATGAAGAGGCAACTGCGAAGGTGCTCTGGCATCTCATCGCAAGCCTAGCAAGATTGTCTGGCGTAAATGAACAAATACAAAGGGTGGAGCAAGAGATCACAAGGCACATAATCATTACTTTTAGTGATGCCAAGAGCTCAATCCAGGACGCATACCTGAAAGTGATTGCAGCTCTCGACAAACCCGGAAATGCCAAACTTATCACAGAAGCTCTGCATTCCATTTTATCGCGAATTGCCGATTTGCAAACTCCGACTGTGCAAGCTTCCTTCTTGGAGCTCATTTGCCAGAACCAAAATGCTGTGCAGTGGAACATAGTAGAACTGGCAGACTTGGTAAACTTCTTAGCCGGGTCCTCGCCCAGCAAAGAAGTCGGACTTCAAGTTACAAAGACGCTAGGTGTGTTGCTGCAATCCAGCACTATTTCTAGCCACGAAGACCTTGGCAGAAGGTGTTTCAACGAGTTGGAGAGGATCGCGCGGCAGGGCCTGACTCTGGCTGTTCGGGCGGAAGCTTCGTGGAATGTGGCCAACATAGCTGACAGCCCAAAGATCAACATGTGGGCACGGGTCGACTTTTGGCGCGCGTCGGTTATCTGACACAACTCCTCAGGTTGTCTCCGCATGCCCGAACAGGCCTTCTACAGGCGGCCATCAGTCAAGTTGCGTTCGGAGGGGCTAGTAGAGCCGCGGACATGGTCGGTGATTCCGACTTTTCGCGAGTAAACACCATCTGATTATTTCGGATTCTCTCAACATAGATTCGTACGAGCGCGATTCGTACAGTGGGAGCCACACTTGCTCGCACCTCTGATCTTGACCTTGACCAAAAAAGGCAAGCTAGGTCGTCTTTGACACAAGCTCTTCTTTCCGGATCGCCTAAGGTATACTTGCTATCTTGTACACCCATTCCTCCCCGCTAATCTTCCTTAAACGACGCAGGCGCAGTGGAACGCAGCTGCAGCTTTAACACGGCTTATACAGGCGAATGACACAGAAGCGAGCATCGTGCAAGCACTCTTGAAGGCTTTCGAAACAAGCCAAAATATCAAAGTGCAAGCGAGTGTTGTGCAGGCAATGGAAGCAGTGGAACAGAATAGCGACTCCCCACTCATTGAGCTTGAAGCTGGAGTAGAGCAAATACTCTCTCGCCCCTGTGAAGATATACAAGATATGACTTACGACCAAGTGGCCAAAGTTCATGCACTCAATGCATCAGTGAGTGTCCACATCCGTAGTCGATTTAGAAGCGTAAGCTCACCTCATGTCATGCTTTGCTTGCGTTCGGAACAGTTGCGCGAGCTCCAGAATCGGCTCCGCGCGAAGAGGCAAAGGCAAAAGGCAAATATAGAAGAGAATGGCAATGATTAGCATTCTCCTTGTGCGTCTTGTAGCCATTTTACGTATTGCCTCTCGGAAAATCACTGCCAATATTGATTACTTCGCGTACTGCCGAACCTATTTGGCGAAATGCAATGTCCAAGAATCTAATACTCTCCTCCTGTTAACTCCTGCCACGTCCAAGCCAGGTGATCCGTATGTCAAAGGGCTGAGGTAGACAAAGCCTGCTATAACTGCTAATATAATGATAAGTGCAGCAATGACCATTTTCAATGGTACTTCTGCTTTTGTCCTTGGTCGGCGACGGGTCAACGGACCAGCTAGCGAGACTGGATAATTGATGGTATCGCTGAAGATGAAGTTGAAGGCTACACCCGCGATGAGCGTTGAGATAAGGTGTGCTGGCAGGTAGCTGTGACGCAAGCAGTATGAGCTTTTTCTCGGTCATTTGAGAAGATTACCGCTTACTGATGCAAGAAGAGCTGTCTGTTCATAGTCCAGAAGGGAGCGTAATGGAAGAACCACCCAATCAAAAAGAAACCGCCTGTATTGTACAGACGATTGCGAACCTCTGGAGATACAACAGAAGATAAGCTCACTGCTATGCAATCCAAAGAAACAATAGGAACTCACGCTCTGGGACGGCCTGTATGCCTCTCCTCCTGGCAATCTGTTCTGCGCCCAAGATACCCACAAACACACTCAGCGCAAGTACGCAGAACCACCAATCGACCACATTGCCAATCATGTATATTTGCTCTCTATCTGTTCCCGTGCCGGTCCAGAAGGAAATGCCAGACAGAAGGAACGGCCAGTTGACAGGTCCAGAGGCGTACGGATGACTGTCTGTCAACCCTGCATTATGTTGTATCATGAGTATCTGCAGCTCGAAGAACTTGCGGAAGAAGTTGAGGTGTTTGACTGTCTTTGGTTTGACCGGTGCCGGGTGTAGCAGATCTGGTTTACCTGCATGCCAAATAACGGCGGATGTAGAGTCAGTAGGAACTAATGGAGGGTAAGGGTGTAGAAATTAGTCGCACCTTCCTCCTTTATGATCTCGTCCGCGTACCACATGTTTGTAGGATCATGCAAATTCTTGTGACCATTGATCTCCTGCTGTTTGAAACCCCAGTCGGGCAGAACAGGGCTGGCTCTAGTCCACATAGCTACTCTAGTAGGCACGTGAACCAGCTTGAAATGCCCTGATTTGGTCTTCCATTGCTGGCCATTATGAGCTTCTTCAATCTCCAATCTGAATGTAGTATCGTTGTATCGAGAATTGTCATCTTTCGGCCAAGTTGTGAATTCTTCGTTGGTAGCCATTAAGGGGCATGCTACGTCGTGAGTGAGGAGGTAAGTCTGAGTGTTGACGTGTAGGAGACGTATGACGTCCTTGTGGCGGACAACGCGGCCTCGACCATGGTCAGGGATCTCCTTTGTGGGCTCGACAATCCAGTGATTGTTCGTGTCGTTGAAAGGATAGCCGGTGACTTGCTGTCCTTGCGAGCTGATGCGGCCATCTTCATAGGTCTGAGGGTATCTGTCAGGATGGGAGTGCAAGAAGACCTTCGTTTGGCGGTGTCGAAGCGTGACTGTGTCATAGTATCGGACCTCTGCAGTTGCCATAAAGCAGTATATGATTCAGTGTAGGCTGGACGGCTGCGCGAAGGTCAGGTCTCACCTTCAGCATCGACGGTCAGTGGACTGCCGATAAGCGTCTCCTGGAAGGATGGACTCATGAAGTCATCCCCTGTGCCGGAGTATGCGAGAACCTTGAAGTGGACCCAGAACCAGAACATATATACGATAGCAGGCACCAAGATGAGAGCGAAGGCTCTTGCGAAGAAATGCTTTGCGACGTGTTTCTGATCGATTTATATCATATGATCAGTGTTCTGAATTGTCTGATAAAATGGTATTGATTGGTACTTACCATCGTATGGCCCCGGCGGACATCCAGTATATTCCATAAGTCAATGCAGACTGCACTTCCGACAGTGCAGAACATGAACAATCCGACCATCTTGCACGAGATATTAAGGGCTAAGAAGACACCAGTAGCAATAAGCCATGTCCACCATTCTGTCGTGAACTCGCTGAGTGCAAATACCTGGTCAATCATGGTAGACTTCTTCGTGTGAAAAACGTTGTACGTACCGATAACGCAGCTTATGAAAGCGGACATAAGCGTATATCGCGCATGCTTGGAAGAAGATCATTTGCGCGTCGAGGAGGATAAGCCTTGTTTGCGTAACATGGGCGTTGTCTGTGAAAAGAGCGAAATACGCGGTTCAAGCCGCCTTCGCTTTTTGCCGAGGCCGTGCGGCGACTTACCGAAAACAAGTAGCATAGCAGACAAAATAGCTACGATTCGAGGATATCCACTCTCCCTCATTATGCCATATAGAATAGGAGGGGTCAAGCTACCCAATATAGCAGGCAGAGCTCTCAAGCCAATATACGGCACGTTGTTCTTGTGGTAATCATCGCCAATATTCTCGAATTCGAAACTGCCGTCGTAGCCTATCAGCCAGCCTTGTAACCCTAGTAACAATTTTGCCAATGGTGGATGAACATCGAAGAAGTATTCTCTTCGAATATAGTATGAGGCGAATTTGCCGAAGTGGACCTGTATAGCACCGGCAAGGAAGATCAGCGACACGTGTTCTGAAAGGCTTGGAAGATGGATGCCGCAGCTGACCTCGTCGAAGCTACAACGGAATATACATGTGTATCAGTACTGATTGCGAAGTGTACCTTATTGACTCGCACTCACACCACCTGTGCAGGATGCCATATCTTGAAGAATCGCACCGCAGCACCGAGCAAGGCTATCGCTGCATAGACGAATAATTCGAAGTGAGAGCTTAGACTTGACGAGTCAAGTTCGTCTTGCAGTAAAGCCTGGTGTGACACAAGATATTTCAGTAGTGAACATAAAGTATGCATACAATTGGCTTTTTTCGACGATCCACCTTTGCACTTAATCCATTGGAAGGCAGGGTATATAGATCCCCCTTGTTGCGCACTCGAGGGTCGTCATCTAGCAGGTTCGAGGGATATGCAACCGCTGGATGCTTGTTACTGTTGAGCATCATCTCGTCTTCATCCACTACATCTACTCTTGCTGCTCTTGAGGGCGCTTCATTGTCGTGATCTGCCAACGCGCCGTACTGGACACTCTTTCCGCGTCGCTGCGTCGGCTGGGTGAGCGTAGCCATCCCCTCCGACAGCGGTACAGAAGGTTGTAAAGCTTCACTGCAGTACGAAGCTGTCACAAATGCAAGATCGTTGAATAGAATAGAGAAACAAGTGCAAGATGCAGCTCAATTGCCGGCGTGCCTTTGCTGGAATCTCGATCATCCACCTCAAAAAGCGAAAAGGCCTTCAAAGTAGTACGCGTTGCTCTATCACCAAGAACAAGAGTATAGCGTTCGTTAACGATGTAGGATTCTATCAAGACGAAGCAAGAGCTGAATCTCTAGCTATCTTCCCGTGCATTATCATGCAGTGCATCTGATATGGGTTCATCGGAAACACATTTGGAGGAACACGGACAGACATGTAACGTGGAAGAAGGCCCGGACGAGGCACAGCTACAAGAGTGGCTAAGCGGAGGTTTACTGTACAGGAAGAGTTCATAACAATTTTGATGCTTGCTAGCATCGACTGGTGCGGTCTTAATGGCCGCTCTGCAGTCCGCGACAAATTTACTACGCAGACAGGCAGAAACGGAGCAGTCGTAGATCTCATTGCAAATTGTGGCATACTTTGTAGTTGTATGAAGTCCTGCAATTCATGACTATATGAAGGTTCCACCCACCAAATTACTGCAGTTTCTCATGCTGCACTGGCTGCTTTTGCGTCTTGTACCTCCGATCACCCTTGCTTCTGTATCATCCTGTATGCGACGTGTCTCGTTTCAATTACCACTACTTCGATACTTTGTTACAATGACAGACTCAGTGGCATCAACTTCGAAAGCAGTCGCATCCGAAGCTTCCACGAGTCGACCTGCCAAATCTGCTGGAACTGACAAGTCTTCCAAAGCAGCTGGCAAACGACCTCAGCATGGCCGAAGAGACGATCCTCCAGATGTTCGAATAAGCAAGGCTCTATCGTATATACTACGTCATGGAGCTGCTAAGGAATCGCTGACTATGCGGCCGGACGGCTTCATTCGCGTAGATGAGCTCGTATGTCCATTTTAGTTGACAATCAGTCCAAGCGCCTTCACAAAATACTGATTGATACGTGCTGCCACCTTTACGCTTCATCCGGAATCATCTAGCTAAAACGACCAAAGTTGCAAAAAGAGAATGTAGATTTACCAACATTACAAAGAATAGTAGCTGAAAACGCAAAGCAAAGGTTTGCATTGAAAGAAGAAACAGATGCAGTTACTGGAGAATCCATACTTTGGATCAGAGCGAACCAAGGTCATTCTGTTGCTGTGGAAGATCTGGAACTTGTCAAGATTCAAAATGCGGATGAGGTGCCTTGTGTTGTTCATGGTACTTTTATGAGGCATTGGGATAGTATACGTGAGTATGTCTCACCTTGCTGTGAAATGCAGAGATTAACGTTTCAATGTATGAAACGCAGGTAAAGAAGGACTGAAAGTAATGAATCGACATCATATACATTGCGCATCTGGGTTGTATGGTCAAGAAGGAGTGATAAGCGGGATGCGAGCTACTTGTGACTTGTTCATCGAGATAGACGTGGCGAAAGCGATGGCAGGTAAGAAACAGTGAAATCTGCAGGATGAAGCCGCTGAAGGGAGAAGAACTGATGTGAAAGATTTCATCGCAGATGGCATAGTATTTGAAAAATCGGCAAATGGAGTGATACTGACAAAAGGCAAGAATGGCGTTCTATCGCCTGAATATTTCAAGACAGTCACAAATAAGAAGGGCGAGATCCTAGCTCAAAGGGACGAGGTGTAAATGCACACTGTGAAGGCATCAGATGTAGGTCATTGACCCAGCCTCGACGCAGGATGTATTTCGCGTATTTCTTTCATAGACTCCAGGACTTAATGTATCCACTGAAACTGTAAATCGCTACATATCTACATAGAAGTGATAGTCTGAGTTGCAGTCCAAGTCTGTCCAGGCTGCAGGTCAGCGATGTCACGGATACGAGCCGGTTCCTGCAAGAAGCTGCGTTAGCTGCTGTATTATGTACGTCATATTCTTGGACCTACGAAGCAAACGAATTCCTTCCATCCACCTTGGTGCAGGTCCGGAACTCCGTTACCTCGCTCTTCGCCGGGCTGGAAGGTGACAAGATCCTCTGTTGCCGCAAGTAAATAGTTAATTTGCACGCATTAGCACAGGATCTCCTCTCTGTACGTCACAAGGACTCGAAATTGCACTCACGAAGTTTCTCCCCCTCCGAATCAATCTTGTAAGCTCCTTCGTTGCCCAACTTCGCAACGAAGCTATTCGGAACAGGCGAGTACAATCTTCCAGTTCCCTTCTTCTCAAAAGCGAATACTTCCCTAGATTCAGTCTCCATCATCCCTCCTTCCATTAGATTCTTGTACTCTAGTTCATTGAGAACTTTATCGACTGTGACGTCGTGTGGGTATACTGATTCGGGCACTCGGAGATAGTTGTGAAGAGCGAACTGGAAGGGAAGATTCGTCTTGGAGCTTGAGGGGTTCTCGACTTCCATTGTAACTTTGATGGATGTGCCAGAAGTGATCTAAAGGTAGGCACAATCAGTAAGCTTTCTATTGCTAGTGTGCTTCAGATGACAGCCCTGCCTCGACTGTGTATTTTAGCTTGAAGTCATGCGGGAAATTCTCCTTGAGCTTGTCATTGGACTCGAGGGCTGATTTTCAGATCATTAGGCTCTTTCTAGGATTATTCTCAGAATCTGTGAACTTACTGAAGACAGCCTTGGCAGGACTGTCTGTCTGGTGATGAGTCCAAACCTGCTGTCTTGCGAAGCCATGAAGAGCTAGCTTGCTGAAAGGACCATTTGGCTCCGGTTGAGCAAATGCAGGCCAACAAATGGGAATGCCTGCGAAGTGGAACATTAGTATACACCTCTTCTCCAAAGTCGCCGATCGTTTCCATCATGATTGCCGGTGAAGCATGTTTCGGCATGGCAATTAGGCGGTTTCATCTGACTTACCACCTCGGATGGGCTCAGGACCAGTCAGGGATGACTTCGTGGACATGAAGAAGCATTCTTGACCCTTCGAGGCTGCAATGCGGACATAGTTAGTGGGCAGATGGATGGGACCGGAGCATAGTGCAACTGAAGGCGCTCACTCTTGAACGAAGTAACGTGAGCTCCGAACAGGGTAACGCTGGCGGAGCTGCCATCTGGACCGGTGAGGGTAACTTGATTGTCTGACATGCTGATTAGATGAGTGTGTGAGCAGTAAGGAAAAGCAGGTGGACAATTAGCAGGCTCGCTTATACTTTTGATTCTTTTCAATGATGGAAGATCCGGCAAGCGACGGTGGGAAACTTGTGTGACGAGGTGGCGTATGGTCCATGATTGCAGCGAAAGCACTCGGAGTAAGGTTTTCTTGATGGCACCAAATCAAAGTAGCAACAGGGCCACACTGCCTAATGTCGGCCGTAGCTGCTGTGAATGTGCGAAGTCGTGACCTCGATATCAAATTTCTCGATCATCCTCGCCGTTTTGGATGGTATCGCTATGTTGAACCGAGGAGTATGACTCGCTTTGCACCATTGGTATCCACTTTAACTTCTACTGGCACACTCATTCGTACATTCAGATACCAGATATCACTTCCTACCTCGTTAAGATGTCCGGCAAGATTATATACCTGAGTCAGTGCAGAGCAAAGGCATTGCTAGAGGAATAACGCCTCGATATTGACGCGTTTTTTTTCTATGACGACACACCGCATTCACATCAACACAGCTCGACATGCTGAAGCAGAGCACAATGTGAACTCAGAGTAGTAGGTTATGCTTGGTTCTGCGCACCCTGGACTTCTGGCTGACATCGAGACCTTGTCTTACAGCTTTATCCTAGATGCGCCTCTGACGGCAAAGGGTCGAAAGCAGTCTGCTCAGCTGCACGAAGAAACTCAGCATACCCTGCAGCAAGAAGTCGAGCTTGTTGTCAGCAGTCCATTAAGGTCAGCTTCTCCTCTTCTTGGATTTTCGCTTGTTCTGCTACCTCGGCTAAAAATGCGCTTCTGCCCTGTCCACTAGGCGCACCATGCAAACCACACTTGTAGGATACCCTCATGCTATCGAAAGACTTGGTGGAAAGGGGAAGATCATCCTTCTGCCTGAAGCTCAGGAGTGCAATGACTGTAAGCGAGCATGATGACATGCTATGATATGCATCGTGGATCCGAAATGAATGCTGAATATACATCTAGATCCTTGCGATACGGGCTCAGATAGAGCAGAACTTGAGAAGGACTCCGAATTCGACGGATGTAAGTCTAGCCATTGAGACGACCCTTGACATGTATCCGTGAAACTGTGGCGACCTTTTTAGCTGACATATACTTCGCCTCAAAAAGTGGATCTGTCCGTTCTTGTGCGTATTAATGCCGACAAGTCATAAAAGCCTTATCTACATATTGCTGAACTGAGTTACTTGACGAAATAGACCGACGACTGGAACTCGAAAAAGGGCAAATACGCAGCAAATATATCAAGTCTACAAGCTCGCGCGCGATACGTACGCAATTTCCTCCG
Organism: Cystobasidium sp. 2NF920; assembly: GCA_023628255.1. Lineage (NCBI taxonomy): Eukaryota > Fungi > Basidiomycota > Cystobasidiomycetes > Cystobasidiales > Cystobasidiaceae > Cystobasidium > Cystobasidium sp. 2NF920. The sequence continues at coordinate 190,718 of JAMALA010000011.1, forward strand.
TTCTAGACCTGAGAAATGCATAGTCCTAGTAGCCCACGGCGACATTTTACGTTATATCGTTTATGGAGAACAAAACGCAACTCCTTGGTCTAATGCTGAAGTTAGGAAATATACCTTTGTTGATGCGGATGGAGAGGATGCTTGGTTGAAGGTTATCGAGACTGAAGCCAAGGAAGGACACGAGCAACCTACTTCATCAGAGGCCAAGGAAGGTAAGGTATAATTGAACGGCGTTTCGGCTTTGCCCATTGGACATATTACTCTACCTGCGATGGTTCTAAGTAGAAACTCATAGAGATAGGATAGAATTTGTAGCTCCAATACCACGAGACTACCTCAATTACAACATAAAATGGCGATAAACTTACTTCACATCACATTAGGGGTATAGATATGACATTCCTGATCCCAGCTGACCGTCGCCAGTACGCCCGCTTCGAAGAGACTCCAAGCTAGTCCAATGACAAATTCTCTGTGCTGGTCGTACAAGTCTGTCATTCTAGGTATGGCCATACCTTGACCAGGTGGAGGCAAAGGCTGTTGAGCCAATCCATCGACCTTCCAGGTCCTACAAGTCATATCATATCCTGCGCTTGCCAATACATCAGCAGCATGAGGTGACCAAGCGACTCTACGTATCGCATAGTCATGTCCTATCAAAGTGGCTATACAGCTTCTTCCACCATCTGCAGCTGGCATAGTCGACAATGAAGAACTTGCCATCCTTAAATCGTGTATTCGAACGGTACGATCCACAGATGCAGTTGCTATCATTGTTGGATTGTACTTGTTCCAATCGCACGAAAGTACTTCCGTTGGATGAGCGGCTATTGTGAGCGCGGCGCGATCTGGAGGTGCAGTACTGACTGCTGTGGGTATTGATGAGGAAGAGGTTTGAGTCGATTTGAGATCCCAGATCTTCAGTAGACCGTCGGATGAACAGCTTGCTACTGTGTCGGGTGTATGTGGTGAGAACATGGAAGAATACACACATGCTGAGTGCGCGTTTATGGTTTGTATTGATTGCGGGCGTTCTGGCGTCCACTGATGAAGAACGAGAGGGGAGTATTAGCTACGGTGCCCGAAAGAAAGGTAGTCTTTGTTGTGCGTCCACTTACAATTTTGACGGAGTGATCCCATGAACAACTCGCGAAGAGATCTTTACGTATGTTGCCCCAATCCACGCAGAATACCTCCCGTGTGTGTTCGTGCCAATTCCGTATCGGGAAGTCCTGTTGTGTTACATCGACGCCATATGGTCAGTTGGACTGTTCGGCCTTTGCTGAAAATCAAGTATCATAGGAACTCACGTTGAGCATGATATCCCATAGCTTGATAGACCCGTCACCTGACGACGTTACCAGTTGATTCTCATGCAGTTCTGACCAAGCTAAGTCGAACAGGCCGTCTTGGGTATCAAATCTATACGCAGGTGTCAGCTAGTAGCAGATGAAACAAAAAAATATGGTACAGACGCACCGCTTGTTCTGTACGCCGGGCGAGGGAGCTTGGCCCATGGTGAAAGTGTGGAGCCTTCCATTGCCTACGAGACCAAAGTTGGCAGATGAAGCTATAGCCAGCAGACCTGGGAAAAAGGGCGAGTATGCGACAGAGTAGCCTGCATATCCGTCTGTCCTGAAGCGAGCGAGTGTAGGTCGGTGTGGAGCTGGTGGTCGAGGTGGAGGAGCCGGGCCAGATGACGAGGGTGCACCGGCTGCCATCCCAGGAAGCGACGGAGGAGGTGGTTGACCCTGCATGGCGGCGAGACTTGCTTCTTGTTATGCTATTGGTAGTATCGCATGTCCAGAGGAGTATGTGCATATGTTATGAATGGAAAGAGCCGGTCTTGCACTTGCAGCTGGCTCCATGATGTGAGAAGAGTCTCGATCATCCTCCTAAATGTACAGCTCTTGACTCCGTTCGAACTCGCAATACCATACAACAACAGCAGCAGCAGCAGCAGCACCAGCAAGGGGCTATACAGGTCACAAGAGAGCTCATCTCCCACCATGGCCTCCCTAAGCTCAGACAAGTATGCCTTCTTGCGCATGGAGGGTGAGTACAAAGTGGTTGATCATTCACATGACTGCACTTTGTAGTTAGCGGAAACCTTACAGCTGACGTACGTTCCTGTTCTGCCTTCCAGCACCCTCCTCCTATGTGGCAGGTCTAGGTCGTGGTGCCTCTGGTTTCACAACTCGTTCCGATATTGGTCCAGCGCGCGAAGGTCCAACTTCGTCAGAAGCAGCTGAAGCATTAGCACGCGGCGAGAAACCAGGTGCAAATGCAGGAGGCGACGATGATGATGCAGAAGAGCGCTATCGCGATCCAGAAGAAGAGACTGGTCTGTTCGCTGGTACTCCTTACGATCAAGATGACCAAGAAGCAGATAATATCTATGAAGCCGTTGAAAAGAAGATGGATGAACGTAGGAGAGCAAGAAGAGAGAAACGCGAAGCTGAAGAAGCTGAGAAAGAACGTAAAGAACGACCACCTATTCAAGAACAGTTCGCTGATCTGAAAAGAGGTCTTGCGGACATGACTGAAGATGACTGGGCTTCACTGCCTGAAGTAGTCAACTTGACAGGCAAGCGAAGAAAGAAGATGGAGGACAGATTCGCTGGAAGGTCATTCGTAGTGCCTGACAGTGTCATTGTCGGTGCAAGAGATGCGAATACCTACGAATCAACTCTAGACGAGAAGCAAATGGTAAGCTTGGGTTCTGTACTGGATCTTGCACATAACAGGCCTTCTGACGCCACAACTTCATTTTCACAGAACGGAGGTCTGGCCACGCCAGCTGACGGAGGACTTCAAAATCTAGCAGAAATTGGAGAAGCTCGTAATAAAGTATTAGGTCTGTCGCTAGACAGAATGCAAGAGACTGGAACCTCAACAACTATCGATCCTAAAGGCTACTTGACCGACCTCGAAAGCGTAGTCACAAAGTCGCAAGCTGAAATTGGAGACACCAAGCGCGCGCGTACCTTGTTCGCTTCACTCATCAAGTCGAATCCTAAGCACGCACCGGGATGGATTGCAGCTGCATCATTAGAGTCTATAGATGGTCGAATGGTAGCTGCTCGCAAGCTCATTTCAGAGGGATGTCAACAATGTCCTAAGTCAGAAGAGATCTGGCTAGCAGCCGCATCACTCAACACCAACGAGAATGCGAAGGTCATTCTCGCACAAGCAGTCCAACATCTCCCTCAATCAGTCAATATCTGGCTTGCGGCAGCTGATCTCGAAGGTGACACGCCGAGTAAGAAACGTGTCCTCCGTAAAGCACTAGAATATATCCCTACTTCCGTCAAGCTGTGGAAAGCAGCCGTGTCGCTCGAAGAGCAAAGATCAGATGCGAGGGCTATGCTTGCAAGAGCAGTCGAACTTATTCCCACCTCCATTGAGCTGTGGCTCACTCTTGCTCGACTTGAAGTGCCCGCTCGAGCACAGCAAGTACTCAATAAAGCGCGCAAAGCTGTCCCTACATCACACGAAATTTGGATTGCAGCCTGTCGCCTGATGGAACAAGAAGGCAAAGCAGATACTGTAGATGCACTTATGGGCAAAGCTGTCGCTGCCCTGAAGCGAAATGGTGTCGAGTTACCGAGAGAAGAATGGCTGAAAGAGGCAGCAAAATGCGAAGCGAATGGAAGTGTGGCCGTATGTCAAGCTATCATCAAACACACTATCTTCCTGGATCTGGACGAAGAAGATCGCTACGATAAATGGATCGAAGACGCCGAAGCTATGCTTGAAGACGGGAAAGTCGAGACTGCACGAGCTATCTATGCCTATGCATTACAAGTCTTCCCGAACCGATCGAGTCTGTGGAACCGAGCTGCGGATCTCGAACGGCGGTATGGTTCACGAGAAGCTCAACTTGCGCTTTTACAACGAGCCGTCGAATCATGTCCTACTGCCGAGATATTGTGGCTCAAAGCAGCGAAAGAAGCATGGCTTGGGGGTGATGTGCCGAGGGCGCGACAGATTTTGGGAGATGCGTTCGCTGCTAATCCAGATAGTGAACAGATTTGGCTGGCGGCTGTCAAGCTTGAAGCTGAAAATAATGAACTGGAAGCTGCGAGAAGACTCATGCTTCGTGCTAGAACTGTAGCGGGAACCGATAGAATCTGGATGAAGTCTGCTGTCTTTGAAAGACAGCATAGTACGCTTGAAGAAGCACTCAATACGGTCAATGAAGCACTCGTCAAGTTCCCGGCTTTCGATAAGCTTTATATGATCAAGGGGCAGATCTTGCAAAGCCAGGGAGACAAGTCTGGTGCAAGAGAGACATATGCTGCTGGAGTCAAGAAGTGCCCTAACAGTGTGCCATTATGGATACTATCAGCGAGACTGGAAGAGGAATCGGGTTTGGCTATCAAAGCAAGAGCACTGCTGGAAAGGGCTCGATTTCACAACAAGAAGAGTGACGAAATCTGGCTGGAGAGTGTGAGAGTCGAAGAACGAGCTGGCAACGTAGCACAGGCCAAGAGCTTGATGTCAAGAGGACTGCAAGAATGTCCTGTGTCTGGATTGTTATGGTCGGAAAGCGTCTGGATGGAAGCACGGCCAGCACGCAAAACCAAGATGCTCGATGCATTAAAGAAAGCAAACAACGATCCTCTGGTCGTGCTCACTATTGCACGAGTGTTCTGGTCTGAACGCAAACTCGATAAAGCACGCTCGTGGCTTGAAAAGGCAGCGGCTGCAGATCCAGATCAAGGTGAAATATGGGCATGGTGGTTAAAGTTCGAGCAGCAGCACGGAACGAAAGAACAGCAAAACGCAGTCATTGAAAAATGCAAGCTCGCTGAACCGAAACATGGCCCTATTTGGCAGTCGGTATCGAAAGATCCTACGCATGCTGGATGGTCTACTGTGCAAATACTCAATGAAGTGGTCTCGAAGCTGCCAGAGAAGCCTGCGCCGTGATCTCGGAGGATTTGACCCACTCTCAGGATGGTTAAGCCTACAACTTGTTTCAAGCTTTGCAAGGCACAAAAGCGTAGACAGCTCGTAGACCGGTCGTCGTTATTATGTTGCTAGTGTCTTACCTGTATCGTGCAGCTCAGGCGGTGATTTGATAATGTTGTTGAAAATACTGGAAAACATATCTGAATCTAACCGAAAGAGCCGAGACTTCGGCAAATGCGCGCATGATCGGAAATCCGCAATGTGAGGGAGATTGTCGCGAATTTGTGAAGCTGTCTTGAATGCTTGTTGACTGTTTAGTATATCGTGCATCACAATGGCCGGCTTACTGCGAGCGTACAAGTCAGTCTTCGCGAAGCGGCCATCGCAAGAAGCATTCGCAGGCTGATCATCCCCTCCGCTATGGCGCGTCTCCAGCTCCGCCACGCTAAGACGGCCAAAAATCACGGGTTGCGTGACTGTAGGTCATATACAGGTTGCAGCAGCGTCACTCCAGGCTGAATCTGTCCTATAGGCTGGTGTTCTCTTCGGCGCTGGTCAGTCTATCACTTCGAAGCTCTCGCGAGCGGACCGATCACGTCAAGGTCGTCGCTGAATCCCGTAGCAATATCTGTGCAAATTGATATACAGGTGATGTCCTTGCGCAGCAAGCAGTCGAGAAGAAAGGCTTGAAGAACCACGATGTGAGCATGGTCACATTGCTTCCTCGCAAACCAGACCACAATGGGCACATTAGTGCCTCAAAGCCTGCACACAGAATGTACACGGTCTGACCTTATTTCAATCTAGATTTTGAGAACCGCAAGACTAGCAGGATATGGCTCTCTCATCTTCTCTCCTCTGTTGATGCCTTGGTTCCGCGTTCTCGAGCGCGTCAACTTCAAAAGTCGGGTCGCAACGACAGTGGCGAGGGTATGTCGTCGTCTTCCGTAGGCATAAATGTTTGCTCAACGACTCCCTATTTCTCGTCTGTTCAGGTCGCTGCGGATCAGCTACTCGCTGCACCCTGTTTCATCGCAATATTCTTCACTGCTATGCCTATACTGGAAGGCAAGCCTGAAGAGATTCAAGATAGATTATCAGACGTGAGAAAATGCTTATCTTCAAGTTTACGGGACGATGCGCATCGACGCTGACCTGTAATTCACATAGAAATGGGCATCGACGTGGCAGCGAAATATTGCTGTCTTCGTTCCTGTTCAAGCTTTCAACTTTGCAGTGGTGCCAGCCCACCTTAGGCTGTTGACCATCAATGTCGCTCAGTAAGCATGCTTGGTACACGTTCCATGCCGACTGTTCACTGACCGTGCATAACTTCGTAGACTCTTCTGGAGTAAGGACTCGCCGCTGGGTAGCTTGAGCAGCTTCCAACCAGCTAACGACATTGTTATACCCCCTAATAGACACATATCTGTCGTATGCCAACAGCTCAGCAGGCGCAAAGGAAGATCTTGAACACCTCATAAAGGCGAAGTAAATGTTAACGCACTCACTCCGCTAATTCCAATCACCAATAAGACTGGACAAACGATAGCCCTAGCGAGGTAGCCACGCGTCCTTGAGATTCAGTGAAGATCCGAAGAATCCCTGGGGCAGCTCCAGCGTTACTGGATGGCTTTCCATACACCACAGAACACTGACGCCGCATATCTCCCCAGCTCAAGAGCCCTCCGCCCCTCATTTGTATTCGTTAGACATACCTAGAGCAGTGCATATGGTAATCCGATAATGCCGACATCAACCCAATCCATATGCGAGCTGTCATGACTCATACACGTGTGCTTCTTCTATGTGCCCACTTTCTCCGATTCGGGTGCCCTCAGGTAGCTCTTCTCGCCCGGAAAGGCTGCGAGAAGCTGCCGATATGCCTTTGCGAAGCGACCGACGTCTTGTGATCTTTGTCCTATCGAGGAACAGTCGCACAGATACAAGGCCGGCAAGCATGCAGAGGACATGTTCCATTTCAAGCAAGGGCAGTTTGCGGTTCTATGCGATACAAAATTGTCTATGCGGGTATAACGAAATTTTGAAAGACATAGTGGTGGGGCAGTCAGCACTAGAAGCTGGCCAAGTAAAATGAAGGGTTAATAACAAGCAGGAAGTAATCGAAAATTCTCTGAAAAAGTTTTGGTACATGAGCTTATCGCTTCGAATTCGAAGGGCCTCCTTCCCGAGGCTCCTCATCTTGTACACGCTTGAAGCCCATCCTCTTGGCGTACTCCTTCTCCTCATATCGCGAAATGGCGTCTGGGCCAGACCAGTGTGCCGAACTTGTTCTATGTCGAAGGCGAGCCATCGTAGCAGGATTCTTGAAGATTTCCTCCATTCTCAAAGCTGGCATCTCGCCAAACAATTGATCGGGATCGAAGGTCGCCTGTGCCGCCAAAGCTTGTCGAAGTTCAGGAGAATGGGTCCATACTGGTCTCAGAGCTGCTTTCTGAGCTTGAACATCTTCGTCGGAATCTGAGTACTCCGAATCAATCTCAGGCAATTGGAATGGCTCTGGTTCCGGCTCTTCTGGCTCCGTCGGCTGTTGCGATGTGGTGGCCTTGGCTGTCGGCTGACTCTTGCCAAACGCCGCAGATGCCGACAAGATAGTTTGCTGGTGCTGAGATAGCAAGGCCTGCTGGTTGCCGCCAGGCTTGGTGGGAAACAGTGGCGCTTTCGAAGAAGCGGCTTGCGGTGCCAGACGAGATGGCCCAGCTGCCGGTGCCTGCTTGGGTATGCCAATGGAGTTCACGCTAGCAGCCAACGCTTTTGTGTTGGAGGTCGATGACATGGCTTGCTTTCCATTGCTGACCGCTGGCTGAGAAGCTGATCCAGCCTTGGTCGGACCAGGTCGAGGTACTGTGGTCTTCGCGACAGGCGGTTTGTGCACGACAACTTCGATACCGTCCATCTTTCGCTTCTTCGCTTGCTCGTCAATGCCCTGAAGACAGGGAGGTCAGCAATCTTGCTAGAGGCAGCATTAACACCGCAGAGACTCACTTTACTCGCGCTAACGACGGTCTTGCTAGTCTTCATTACTGTCTTGGCCTTGACAATGGTGCTACTCTGAGACGAAGCTGCCATACTGGAGTTGAGCTCTTCCCGCTCCTTGCGTTTCTTTTCAGCTCCATTCCTGTCGCCTTGACTAGCTTGTGAATCCTGCTCTTCTCTCTTCGCAGCCAAGAAGGCAGCTCGTTTCTGGTCGCGTTCTTCTTTGACGGCTGCTTTCCGCTCACGTTCGACTTGTTCCTTCTTAGCGGCCGCAGCTGCATTCTGGAGGCTCTTGATCTCGGGACGAGCATTAGCGGAGACCGAGAGGTTGCCGGGCTTTCTGTTATTAGTCGACATCGAAGTACCGGGTCGAGATGGGTTCAAGCTGGAGGTAGATGCAAGCGAGACTGTCGAAGCCCTGCTAGGAGCAAGACTAGAGACCGAGGGAGCTCGTGAAGGTGGTCGATGCACAGGGCGCTGAAAAAGAGGATGACAAAAGCTCACATCAATACACGCTTGGCTAGGCATGCCGAATGAGTGGACATACCTGGATTTCCGACGTATCTTTGTTCGGCCTCGTTGGCTTGAAAGTCGATTTCGAAAAATTGCCTGTGCCGTTGGTGTTAGGTCTGAATTGCTTAGGTAGCGCAGCAGACTGCTGCAATGCATCTGCACCAGTGCTTGACAGTCTATCTCCTATCACCAGGTGCCGAGCGGTCGTGCCCACAATATCGGCCTCATCGTCTGCTTGATCCATTTCTTCATCTTCGGTCTCGCTCACTGCGTCAGTTGTAGGCAGTTCCGTATCGTCACTAAAGGAAGCGCGTGGAATAGCGTCCAATCCAGGATCTTCGATGTCGACCATTCCAGCAATAGACAGATTGGGTGCAGCGTCATTTGACACGGGCGATACTGGTATGTCAGATAGACGAGACTCTGGTCTTGAAGATGTGCCGATGGATCCTTGTTTGTCATCGAATGAGAGTCGTGGCAAGAGGTCTTGCTTAGGAGGTGAGAAGGTAGGTGTGGTAGAACGGGGTGCGGATGCTCGGGTTGGCTGTGATGTGGGAAGCGGCACAAGCTGGACACCACTGAGCTTGCGAGGTGACAGAGATGCTTCGCGCTGCTTTTCCTGTCTAGCCTCTGCTTCTTTAGCCTCAATAGCACTAACGATGCTCTGTACCGATGATGAGCGTTGCCTTTGCACGGTAGGAGGCGAAGAAGGTAGTACCGAGCGCGCTCTATCAATCACGTCCTCGCCAGCTAGGGGCGACGCAAGCTCTTCAATATGTTCTTCGTCCGCAGCCAAAAGGAGCTCTTTGCCGTGAAGTCTCTTGTCCGGAGACGTGAAGGACGCCAAAGGCAGGTTCAGATTGTTCATAGACGGCAAAGATGGGTATAAAGCACTCTGTGGAGTCTTCCTCGCCGCGGAAGTAGTCGAACTTTGCTCGTGCGTGTTCTTGGCCGGAGAGTCCGGTTTGGTAGCACGGAGTGCCCCTGCGCCAAACAAGCTTGCGAAGCTCGTGCCGAAGGCAGGAGCGGGTACGAAGGAAGCGATCGTTGCAGCAAAGGTAGAAGTAGCTGAAGCCGGAAGGGTGCCCATGTCCTTCTGAGTTGCTGCAGTAGCGGAGGCTCCCGTCGGCGAGAATAGGCTTGACGCTGTAGGTGCCTTGTCAGAGGCTCTCGCTTCCGAATTATCCGTCTCTTTGTGGTCAGGCTTACTCGAAACAAAGTTGACTGCAGTCGAGTTTACCGAAAGAGCTGCTGGCTGAGTTGAAGTCGCAATTGATGATCCGAGCGATGCGGAAGAAGGTGGGACGTAGCCTGTTGTACCTTTGATATTGCTGATTCTGCTTCTTAGCAGATCGAACCTCGCAGACTGAGACATAGGTTGCGCTGGCTGTTGCTGCTGCATTTGCGAAGCAAGAATCGAAGACCGAGCAGTGTGCGAAAAGTCGGTACGTGATGCTTTCGAGCCTTGCGAGTCGGCCTCTGTAGAGCCGTGAACACCAGTATGAACAAGAGTGGAAGAAAGTCTTTTGCGGCTTTGAGATGCCAATGCGGCAGTATAGAAGGATTGACGAGTATGTGCATTCGTATTGTTACCTTGGCTCTCTTGTTCTTCGGCTTGAGCAATTCTGTCCTTTGCAGCATTTACAGCAGATGAAGTAGCACCCAGTGACTTGCCGAGACCTAGCCCGAGACCGATGCTCTTCTCCCTGCCATTGGCGCCTCCAAATGTGCGTCCAGGTAAGCCAGCGAATGAAAGGGTGGAAGTACGTTTATTGTTGGTTAAGAAGGACGAGAACACAGGTGATGGAGGGGGAATCTCGACGGTTGAGTCCTTATGAGCAGTCGAATGCATAGTCTCAGTATCAACCTTCTTGATCACTGTTTGCGGCATAACAGTCTCATTGGCATCTTTTGCAGGTGTAGGTGCCATCGCCTTGGCGGTCGGTGCGTTGGTACCGGAAGAAGGTGAGTTTGCAGCTTGGGCGTTGAGAGCAAGCTGGCTGTTGAGCTTTCTAAGCGGAGACTTGGCCGGGGGCGACAAGCCGGAAGGTTTGGCTTTTGCTATTGTCGCGGTTGCCCCAGAGGGTGATGGCGGTGGAGGTAGACTCTTTCCAAGTGCATTGATAGCTTGAGCATGTTGGCTGATCAATTCTTCGTCTTTCTGCAATTGCGATCGTACTTGTGCATCTGCCTTTATTTGCTGCTTTGCCTCATGATCAACGGTCTCCTTGGCGCTGTGCACCGGTGGGAGATGATGTATATTCGTCGATATCGAATTCGTGCTAGGTAACCTAGGTGATGCAGGTGGACTTGTGAACGCATTCGTTTCAAAGCCAGGAACAGCTTTTCTAAGCGAACTCAAAGCTAAGGCCCTCTGCGAATTGGGAGATTGAATGGGTGACAGCATAGGTCGTTTCATCTTCGTAGGTGTCGGGAGTCCAGAAGGAGCAGGTGTAGATGCGGCACTTGCATTTGCGCCTGTCTCCCGCGTTCGACTGCTTGAAGGAGGGGAGTCCATGCGCAACGCTTGCTTGAGACGAGGTGATCTAGTAAGCCCAAAGCGCGGATTTGTCGGTTGTGGTTGTGGCCCTGCATTATTGGCTACTTTAGGACTCATCTCACGAGATGACGATGTGACGCCTCGAGCTGCTCCTGCCAGTGCTGCAATACGTGACGAAATTCTCGATGGACTGACGGGTCGACTGTTCGGGGAAGCCGGTGCTGTAACAGTCGGCGTGTTGCTACCAGTTGCGATTCTTGATGCGGGAACGGGAGAACGAGGTCTAGCTGGTGAATTCGTCGCCGACGTCGTCGTTGATTGAGGTATCGGAACCCTAGAATGACTTCTCAAGTGTGGCGAAGCAGGTCTACTACCTTCACTACCACCATTCGTAGCAGGATTTTTCTTCTCTTCTTCCTGTCCTCTCGCTTTAGTAGGTGATAAAAGACTGGCTATGGAAGCTAAATGACTCATATCCCGCTTGACAGGCGAGTGGTTCCTATATGAACTCGATGTCCCTGCTGTAGGTCGAATAACCTTTGATGCATGATTGACACTTGAGATAACACCCTTTCCAGCGTTGTTGTTTGTGCTGCTATTCGCATAGGTCGATACTGGACGAGCGGGGGATTTGGCAGGGCGCGGTGGTGATATACGACTGGCTTGGACTTGAGCGTTGACTGCCCCTGCACTATTCTGCTGTGGTACCGGAGGTAATGCTTTTTCTCCTGAAAAGGGTAAAAACAAACCTGTCAGCTTACACTCTCAACCATATTGACACTATATCAAATCAGTGCGGAAAAAAACACCACGCGTACTGATTGGGATCTCAACGACCACAGAGACACCCGATGAAGCAGCTGCAGGTGCAGCATTACTACTGGTAGTAGCACCATTCCTGACAGCGTCACTCTTGAGGACTTTGTTTGAAGTATTAGTAGCTGGAGTTTTAGTATATCCCAGTAAGATGTTTTCAATCTCTTCTTCGTCGTCTTCGTCGTAATCGGTTCCTTTACTATCCTCTCCTCCTTCCTCAATGTCTTGCTCGGTAGAAGGTAGGGTGAAGACATCGTCTACTACTCTGACTGGCGTAGTGGTAGTGGAGGCAGTGGCGGCCTTGTCATGGTTTCGAGTGCCACTCGTACTTCGTCCCTTCGCCGTCGGAGTTGCAATCTTGCTCAATCCAGCAGCTAAAGGAGAAAGTAGTTTCCTTCCAGTATCCTGATTGTTCGCGGTTGGAGAGCGAAGAACTCTGTTAGCCGGTCTAGGAGTAGGAGATGGCGATAACGGTTGTTGTGCCTGTCCTTGCTTAGCAGCAGATGCGGATGCTGTGGAGGTATAAGGTGAAGCATCTGCTTCACTTGTAGTTTGAGTCAAGCGCTGCGAACGTGTCAGAGGTGATTGATGAATTGCTTGTTGTGGGTGCTGACGAGGAGCCGCGTTGCCAGGTGAGCGAAGGGGAGAAGCTGGTGCTGATGCACTCAAGTTGGAGGATTTAGCATAGCCAGCCGGAGACGGAGCTTGTCGTTGTGTTTTTGAAGTAGATGATTGCAGAGGTGATCTAATACCAGTAGAACGTGCTGTGGAGGATGCAGAGGTAGTTGCAGAAAGTGCATTCCTCTTGGGTGTAGTACTCGTAGTACTCCTATTGAACGATCTGTTGTTGCTGTTGTCGCTATGTAATCGGTTCGAAGAGGTAGATCTAGAGAATGAAGATGGGGCATTCTCTTTATCCTCCTCTTCGATATAAGTGGATACATTAGCTAAACTTTTCAAGCCTGATTTAGCAGGAGAGCGAGATAGTGAACCCGACGATGATGAAGCGGTACTCTTTGCTAGAGGTCTAGTTGATGATGTTGTCGCCCCTGTTGTTGTGGTGTGATCAGTGGAGAAGATGTTCTTTTGCTTTGAATGAGTGGAAGGACTGTATGATAAAGAGGAGATGGGCTTGGAAGAGGATGCTAAGTCATGATCTTGTTGATGGATCGACTCTTTCACTCGCTTGCGAGCTGGTGATTTGAGTATGTTGACCCATAGGCCTTGATTGCCATCGTTGCCATTGCCGTCGGAGCCGTTGGGAGCGGAGCCAGACGAAGGCGATCCACGCCAGGCAGAGGGGACATTGCTAGATCTGGAAAGAAACAACGGCAAGGGTACAAGTCATTAAGAGTACAGAGGTAGTCGATAGAATGAAGAGAACACTCACTTGACCCTCAACACATCAGCCTCTTTCACCTGATGCAAATATTCATCCAACCAGTCGATGTGCTGATTGAAATTGGCACGCAGTCCATTGAGGAGTGAATCTGTCGTAGCCGGGAAGGCTGTTCGAGGGTCGAAGATGCCAGTAGTAGTAGTAGTGGTAGATGAAGATGATGCCATCGTTGACTGTATATCTTCCTGTGTCTTTGCTTGATGCAAGTTGATGTATCCTCCTTCTGTGATTCAATTCCAGCCAGTCACCACTGGGACAAGCTTGACTCGACAGCCATGCACTGCAGGATTGAGGAAGGGTAAGAAGAGGCCGGCAAGAAGCAAGGTAGACCAATACAAAGCCTCGTTCTTCTCCGTATGATTGTCGCTCGCAGTGAAGCACCTGGAGGAGAAGAGCTCTCCCGACAAATGAGTGTTGTGATCGAGCAATTGGGCGAGGCACGTGACTGAATTACCTCCTCCAACAGAGACAAGAAAGCAGGAAGGAAAGCCAACAAGCCAAGGTACAGCGGTATGCTTTCGCTGAATGATGGAGGTCTTTCATAACGTGCAGTGTTTCCATCTCCTTCATGACTTCAAGCCTTCACCATGCGATCGCTCCTCCTTCAAAGCAAAGAAGCACGGTCAAAGCGCGTCAGGCAGCAAAGAAGCCGCGACATGCGGCGTTCTATCTCTGTGTGCAGCAATCACTTGACTGATACGTAGTATGCTACAATGTCACACGAACGAACAGAGTCAGCCTCAACACACGGATCAACTGCTTCGAATGGCTCAGTATCACCCCATCCGCCATCTGAAGGGAGCAGCAAGGACGACAACGGCAATGACAATGGTCGCCATGAGCACGAGGGACTGTTCAGAGCTCATATGACGGCTGCCAGACTAGCTCATACCCATCTCAGTGGTCATGATGTACGCGCAAGAGCATCTCCAGTCAAGCTGAGGTTCATACGGAGTCCTACGAATGCTGCTACTTTATCGCCTGCTGCTGGTACATCGAGAATACCGCTACCTCGTAGTATTTCAGCGCCTGATAAGCTGAACAAGGGTGATGCTGACACAGTACATGAAGACGGAGTACAGATGGCTTCCTATCCCACTGGTACTCCTCCTCTGTCGTCTCCCATCCCTTCATCATCATTGTGCTCTCAGAAAGTGGCAACCGCTATTGCACTCGATCATCCTCATGGATGCGAACATGATACAAGAGAAGCTTCTTCTTCTGCCGCTATTCAGCAGGGAGGAGAAGTGAAGCAGGCCTTCACTTCGTCTCATCGTAATACCAATTTCCCTTCTGCTTCTTCCTACTCTTCTTCTATCGTCTTCCCCACCACTTCTACTCGTTCGCACCCTCATACGCCATTACAGACTCAGCACGACATCCAGATTCAATCACCGACACCACCCAAACGGCATCCATTACGACCCATTCTCCGCTCTCCTCCCTTGGTTTCAGCACAAGAACCATCCACTGCTCAGCCGACTCGAACCCTCCCTTCGCCCTCAGCACGTCAAGCAAACGAACGACCCTCTTTCTCTGCATTACCGGCTGCCGACACAAGCACTACTTCGATACTGGACGCTTCAGATTCACCTGTTACAGACGTTGCATACCTCAGTCCATTTACAAGAACAGTCGACGGAGAAGAAGACGAATCAATTACTCCCAGTTCTGCTGTTTTCACGAGTGCTTTTTCTTCGCCTTTGGATTCCGCTACTGTACCGAGGTCATTCGGACAGCAGCAGCAGTACTTTCAACAACGTCAACAGCAGGCGCAACAGCTTGTACATCCCACACAAATAATCAATGACGATAATCATAATAGTGCAAATGAGATAGCCGGCCCGTCGGAACCAAAGTCTTCTTCAAGTATAATCAGGAAACACAAATATTCAGCTTCTAATGATTCTATACAGTCCAGATCTGCAGCTAGATCAAGATCAGGGCGTGGTCGAGAAGATACAGGAGAAGAAGAGATCTTACTAGCATCTACAACTTCAGAACTGGATTCACCTTACGTAGATCAAGCTCACGAAAGTCCAGGTTTGCTATCAGGTCAACAAAGGTTCGAGGGAGGAGGATCAGGCAGACTTCAAAGATCACATTCTTTTTCTTCTTCCATTTCATCGATGACTTCCTCAGGGGCAATCAGTCATTCGGAAAGCTTCGCTTCTTCTACTAATAGACCAAGTGGAAATGCTGAAATGTCGCCGCCGCCATCATCATCAAATGTGAATCATAGCGAAAGCTTTCTCGACCTAAGAAGTACGTCAACAGCTACGCCAAGACAAGCTAGAAAAGCATCGTCTTCATCCGCATTGAACGCAAATTCGACTCCCCGAGCGACTCCTCCGAATGCTCCTTCTTCGACTAGTGCATTCGTCACTCCACTCTCATCGGCAAAGGCATCAATGGCATCAAGAACAGCTACGAACACGAATACAAATACAATTAGCAAACTTGCTCCATCCCTGGAGCGAAAGAGGGATGGTACCTTCGGAACGGTACTTGGTGAAGGAAGTGGAAGAGGAAGTGATCATGGATCTCCCGCTTCTATTCCTTCGGTTCCTTCACCACCTCCTGCTGAAGCTATGGCTGCTATACGTCCACCTAGAGCTAGACGTGAAGCGTCAGATCAAGGTTCCATAAACGGTATTGCAGGTCAATTACCTCGAAGTGGAACAGTCGGAGATCTATCATTTTCAAGCCTCGATCTATCGGAGAAGACAAAGTCTAGCCCGAAAGAGCTGAGGGAAGCTTCGCAATCTGCATCAAATGATAACATGGCACAATCTGGTTCTAGCGCTTTCACTCCGCTGAGGGTATCAAGCACTACTGCTATTTCTGCCCCTATATCAGGAGGAAGTCTGAGCCAATCTTCGTCATCTACCCGGTTACTGCCTCCTTCTGGTAATGGAGGTACAAAGGCCAAAGAGACTCTTAGCAGATCACACGCTCGTAGGCCTGAAGCAATTCATCATTCATCATCTACTTCCTCCAGCTTACCATTAGTAAGCAAAGAAGTGAAGACTCCTGTAGTTCCAGGAATGGAAGACCTGAGTAGAGAAGAGAAGAAATCATGGAAGAAATCCGGTGATATTATTCCACCGTGGGACGTTACGCAGCCTTTATGGTATAAAGCGCCTGTATGGGGTAAATTACCACAAAAGGGTATGAGGGCGCATAGTGCTACTCTAGTTCCAGATGTTTCTTGTTTCTCATCTTCATCATATAGTAGTTCTGGTGGATCTTCTTCATTCAGAACGAGTGCTTTTCACCTGTCCGAACCAGATTTGTACGCATTGAACCCTGTACCAGACGCCGCTTCAAGCTTATACATTTTCGGAGGATGCGATTCCAAGACATGCTTCAAGGACCTCTACAAACTCGACATGCATTCTTTTCAATGGAGTAAACCTCGTACTTTACAAAATGAAAATGCACCTCCTGCACTGAGAGCTCATTCTACAACGTACATTCCCCCTTTTAAAAGTCTGTACTCTGGTACTTATGATAGATTGGCGGCTAAGGATGGTTCCCCTGATGGATTGGGTACGAATATGAGAGAAAGAAGTGTGGATGGTCATCTGATGTTTTTTGGTGGTGGCGATGGACCGAACTACTTTAACGATTTATATCTGTTGAACCTTACTTCGATGACGTGGAGCAAGCCTCGCCATGAGTCCTTCAAATCACCGGCGAGCATACCCGACCTTTCCCAAGGGTCGACGCAAACACTTTCATCCGCCACGACATCGCAAGCACAAGCTTCTGATGCATCGGCGAGCTCAACAGAGCAAACGGTCAGAGGACATCTACCATCCCCACGCAGAGCACATACTGCGTTGTGGTACGATAAACGTAAAGAGCTCATCATATTTGGAGGAGGTAATGGAAGTAAAGCACTCAACGAAACTTGGATTTTGGAATGTAAAGATTGGCAAAACTTGACTTGGAAAAAGGTTGAAACACAAGGCAAGAAACCTCGAGTGAGAGGTTATCGTAGGTGGTTACCTCTCTGCCGACATTACAATGTCAACGAACTTACTGATTGCTTCGCTTGATATTGCGTAGATACGATGAACCTCCTCGGTAACAGAGCCATTGTGTTCGGGGGATCAGATGGATCAGAATGTTTCAGCGATGTCTTTGTGCTGGATCTGGGTACGTCCGACCATGTCACTAATGCAGCAGTTGGCCCGGATCAGAAAGTCTAAGATCAGTTTTCCTTGCAGATACATTTACATGGACGGAAATACCAATCTATGAACCCTCACTGCATTGTCCGCGTCTGTCGCATTCGGCAACTCTGATATCACCAACTCAAATACTTATATTGGGCGGACACAATGGTACCGACTACAAGAAGGACATAACTATCTTCTCGTTGGCGACGGGCAAGTTCTACAATGTCACAAACACGACAGCCTTAGGGTCGTATACCACCGTGGGACCGAGCAGGAGAGGTTACCACACAACTTGCCTTAGCGACGGACGCGTGGTCATGGTCGGCGGATACGATGGGAAGAGACACTTTGATGAGGTTTGGTGCCTCGAGGTCGTCGCTATTGCAGCATTTGCAGACTAGGTGTGAAAGCCTTTCAAAGTACAGATGCGGGATCCTATGCACAATATTTTCGAAAAAGGTACAATATGCTACTACTGAGAAAAGCGGCGTCGCATGGTGATAAATTAGATTGGGGTTTTGTGAGAAATGCAATCATGCTACACACGGCAGTACGTCTCGTGGACACTAATGCAACTCGCGATTATATCCCACACTATCTGTGCTCCGATCAAATCGGCCCAGGTGAGGTGCGGCCTTTTCCTGAAATAAGGAGGGCATCGTTAGACATAACCACTGTGGCTAAGTGCTTCTTCAACCTTTAGTTGTAGTATAATGGGTGACACACCTTGTCCACCTGCTGTTTATCACCACCAGTCTCGAGGTGTTCCTCCTTGAAGGTCAAGATCTCAATATCCGTCGCAGGCGCTGTCGTGACTGTATTTCTTGTACGAAGCGCGCTCGAAATGTGGGATAGTGATGGATCATTGCTCTGCATCATCATTCCACCACTGTTTCTCATGTTCAGGTTGAACAGGAGCGTATGATAGTAGGTACGAGCGCACGATAACATCTATATTGAACGGTGGGGATAAACAAGATATAGCAAGGATGCGTTAGTCACAACATCGAACCAGACTGGAATCCTGGATGAACGCTGTCTGGAGCGTACAATGATTGGAGGTCGTGCGGGGTAGGGCGTGCTCCAAGCCATTGCAACAAGCGCTGCAAGCAGAGCGAACGTTACGATCCCGCTTTCAATTGTGGCCAGAACAAGCTGTCGTACGACCCTGCGACGAGCCTAGACATTAAGCGTTTTCCTACAGCGAATGTAATGCTGGACTAGACTTACTTCTTCCCATTGAGCAGATCTTGGCGCAAGTACTTCGTAAACTCAATCACCAGAAGGGCGTATGTCTGCATCGCGACATCCTAAATCATCAGTCTTGCGGTCACATGGAATGGCCCAAGTGGATCATAATGACTTACTGCTGCTACTACCGTAAACTCCATGGCTGAGGCGATCTTGCTAGTACGCATCGTGGCATCGACTGTGTCAAATAAGCGCCCAATATCGATATAGGGCTGAGTTATGCGGATAACCACGAGCAGACCGAGTGTATTGCAATAGGAATGTACAGCCAGTGAGGCACAGGCCAATACTTCCAGAGGCACGCTGCAAGCAGTCAGAGAGCCACGGTGATAGTCCAGGCAAACGATATGGTTTAGAGGTGTGGCATGCTGCCTTTTCATCGGTACTGCGGCCGCTTACCAAAACCACCATCTTTTGGTCAAGCGGTAATAACGATAGATCATGAATGAATTGACCCCCAACAGTGTGACGTCGGCGAGGTAGCATGCAATGATCCACGGTTTGGCTGGAACATACCCAAAAGTAAGGGTTGTCAGCACACCTGGAACCCAAGCTCCGCACGGTCTTGTGAATCTGTGGCCACTCACGCAGTGATAGTTCTTGAAGGGTTCCGGATACCGAGAGTAAAAGCTGCTGATGTGTTCCTACGAATGTCAGGATCGTCGAGACAGTCTCGTTCAGGAACAGGAAGATGACCATGCATTGTAGAATGACGCTGAAAACGATTGAGAGCATGGTCAACCGGTAAGCTACGTAACGGAAATAAGGTGGCGCGTGCGCTGCTTACGAGTCTTTAGATCGGTTTTGACAGTATGTGATCAGTTGCATTAGGGCAACGCCCCATGTTGCGGCAAAGACCCAAGTTGCTGCAAAGACAATTGGGAAAGCTCAGAAATGCTAATCGCCACATGTTCTCAAAGTGTCCCAAAAGATCAGCCACATGGGCTGCTGATGTCCTGAGCTTACCGCATAGAAGACCGGTTTCATCAATGCCAATGGAAGCTATAGTGCTCGTACGGTCCGACATATTCTTCTTGGCTTCTACTTTGAGGAGAGTGCAGCTTCACCCCGAATGCTTCGTGGTGTTGCAGAGCAAAGAGGAGCTGCGTGATTCACTGTAGGCTGGGAAACGACACACTCTGTATGCAGATCAGGTCCGAAGAAGTCCCCAGGGACACATCCGGGATGTCAGTGGCTCTCCGACAAAGGCTTTCCCCACATACTGGAAATTGGCAGGATGGTATCCGAAAAGAAGGATGCGACAGACAAATCTTCCGGGGTAAACAGGTCAGGCGTGCGTCATCACGTGTACAAAAAATATGGGCATTGCAGGTCGAATGGTTGAGAGATCAGTTGCGATACAACGTGTGATCACTCAGTACTTGTGAAAATTGGCAGAGCTACACATTCTCGATTCAGATCATTGGGGCGCGACTGAGCGAATTGGCTTTCTCTCCCTGTATGAGGGCGAATAGGGGCGTATGTGAGTAGTCGGTTCGCTGTGGCCCTAGCAATGTAGCATACCTTCTCTCCGGCGCAGCCGGTCTCATAATCTTGCTTGAATTCGGACTTGCATGAGAGTTCCACTATCTCTGTACCTTGAATCGGGCCACTGCTAAGCGTGTCTCGGGTGCGTAGGGCGCTTGAGATATGTCCCAGTGAAGGTTGGCTGTCCCGCATGACGAGACCGCTCGAAGAGCGCATATTGAGATTGAACAAAAGTGTATGGTAGTATGCACGTGCGCAGCAGGCCATCTGTCATAAAAGTGGAGCCAATTCGGATAGCAATTTAGGTTAGTTTCAATTAGACGAGAGGCGGAAGTTGTACGTCACAAACGCCAACATCGAAGCTCACCAATATATTGATTGTGGATGGCGCCGGCCGGGACCAACTCATGGCGATAAGTGCTGCGGTTAAAGCAAAGGTAACGCTTCCACTCTCGACGGTCACGATGAGAAGTCTCTTCAATACCCTGAACATCATGCGAACTATGAGCTTTTGAGGTCGGCATATACTGCGCGTGAAGCATGAAGCCTACCTTTTTCCGGCAATGAGGTCTTCCCGCAGGTATAGAAGTAATTCCGAAAGGAGCGCTAGATATGTCTGTGAAAAATAAGGGAGTTAAGTAGGGCAAGTCAGTTGTATACCTTCATCAGATCAGGAGGCGAAAGAAGACTCACTCCAGCTACCACCGTGAACTCTAAGGCAGATGCTATTCTCGACGATCTCATTACATCATCCACGGTAGCAAACAGTGTTGCGAGATCTACGCTGGAGCTCGTTATAAGGTCGACGACTTGAATTCCTAAGGTATTGGTCCAGAAGTGGAAAGCTAGGCTAACACACGCTAATACAGCCAGTGGTATTCTGAGGAAGACGAAAGCGAACAAAAGTGAGCACGAGTTCCGACAGGCATCAAGCGCCAGAGCTACTCACGAAAGCCACCACCGTTTGGTAAGGCGGTGGTACCGATATATCAAGAAAAGATTCACTCCAAGCAGGGTGACATTCGCAAAGTAGCACGATATGGTCTGCAGTTTGGCTGAGCAAGACACGTACGAGGGTCAGCTGCTGTCAATGCAAGGTCATCGGACGCTAGCCCGCTCGTAACTTGGGACGATCTTCACGTACGCATTGAGAAAGATTCCAGACTGCCTGGCTTGATCACCAACAGCAGACGATGAATGGAGACGAAACGTAAGGCGGTCCATATAGTCTCATTCACGAAGAGCCCAAAGACAGTGAACTGCAGTATTGGACTTCGAACAATGGATTCAAAATGTGTTTCAGTGTTTTGTTCGATAACAGCGGCACTCCAGAAGACAAGTCCTCATCTAACACTTACTGATCCTTGGACCTGTCGCGCCAGTATGTCACGAGTTGCATAAAGGCTACACCTAAGGTAATTGCGAATACCCAAGTAGCTGCGCAAAATAGTGTGTAAGCATGCGAGGCAAATTAGGGTATTTCCCCGTTGATGCTATGCTCTTACTTATCTTCACTTACAGACAAGAAGGGCCGTCTCGTCGGTCGGATATTGCGATATTGTGTTTGCTTTATTCTGGGAATCGCTCATGTCTTCAAGAGTTGACAGCCAAGTATATTATGGGATGCGCTTCACTGGATGAGTCAATGGAGAGAAGCGCTGCTGTAAGATATAGTGAAGGAGAAAATGAGAAGGTGCGTGACTACGATAACAAGTGCCGGCGGTCCATGATGGCCGCGAGTACTGGGTCTTGGTTTGCCGAAGAAACCGGCACGGGACCTTCGCACTGTAGCTACTAGCCGCTTAGCTGTGTCTGCCGATGAACAACGGACAATGGCCCTTCCAGTTGCAGATCTTCGAACACCTGGCTAAGACGAGATGTAGTAGGGAACTGTTCCGAGAAGAAAAGAAGATGGGATTTGATGCGAGATGGACATGTCGAATTGACTGTGAAAGTTCCTATAGAAGGGATCACATCGCGAGATGCCATGCCAGCTTCAGGACAGACCAGGGACGGTCAGCGACGTAGGGGAGCTGATAGTGTGCTGCTACGATGTGATGGTCAAGCACGATTGTATGCGAAAAGAGTAGAGATGGATGCAAGGTGGATGGAATGGATGGACCGCGTTATCCATTCTTTCGATCACCACAGGCAGATGTGCTCTGCTGGAGCAGGACAGCACCATACTGATCCGGCTGAAGCTTTAAATACAGACGTACTCATCTGACTGTGGATTCAGAGCGTGGTGACCTCTCGGTCGCTCGGTCGCTGTCGCATTTGCACACACTCGCCACCGAGGCGCTTCTCGGCTTCTTTGCAGAGCACAGTAAGCAGGCTGACGGACTGCCTGGTTGCTTTCTCACTTGTGCCGAGCCTCTGAGCATATAGCAATGAGCTTTTCCTCTAGCTGATATCAAGCCGTCGCTATGGCTTCAGGAAGAAGCACCGGTCTGCCAAACGAGCAGACTCCCCTCCTGCGCGATTCGCAAACGGCAGTCGATCATCATCATGTTGCCCACGAAGGAAGATCAGCCAGTCAAGCGCAACAAGAGAAGCAGAGGCTTCCAGCTACGAGCCTCAAGCTATGGCTGCTTATATTAGCGTACTCGAGCTTGCTCTTCCTCTTCTCGAGCAATGCGACCGGCATAACAACGATGTATGCTGCAATCGCCGAGACATTGGAAGCGTATCAAAATGCAGCGACTTGGATGACAGCTAGCTATATGGTGGGCAGAACCGATTGATCTCTACTAATTTTAGTGCGTTTACTGATAGTGCTCCCATGCAAAACACTGTAGATCGCCAGTTCTTGCACAACTCCACTCGTCGGTCGGCTCTCAACCATCTTCCAGCCTACCTCCATCTTCATAGTCGCGACAGTAGTCTTCGGTACAGGGCAGTCGATGGCAGGCTTTGCACCCAATGCAACTGTCTTTATTCTTGGCAGGGCATTGACTGGCGCTGGTGCCGGTGGCTTGTTCACCACTACGAATGTCCTCCTCATTGAGGGCGCGCCAATCCATAGAAGAGGACTGCTGCTTGGGATCGTCAACTGCGTAGTGACGTGTGGAAGTAGTCTTGGAGGTGTCATTGGAGGTGCACTTGCCGCTTCCTCGTACGGCTGGGTGAGTCACTTGTCGCTCTTCCTTCACTTCGGCCTAGGCTATAGGAACACTAACCCTGCCGTCTTTGCAGCGACCAGCCTTCACAATGCAAGTTCCCATAGCAGCTGTCTCCGCTTTCGTAGTATACGCATGCTCTCCGACTCCTCCACCGCGTGCTTTGAAGCTAAGCAGAAAGCAAAAGTGGGCAAAAATCGATTATGCCGGTATTATCACACTTGTAAGTTGAGACACGGATGAGATGCTAGAATGGCCCATACTGCCAGGTGCTGACTGACATCCACGTTCTACAGTCCTCTACATTGACTCTGCTACTCACTTCAGCCATGGCCTCCTCCTTCGCTCTCCTTCCCCTGCTTGGAGGTGTCGCCTCACTGGCCCTCTTTATCGTCATCGAAGCACGTTTCGCACAATTACCAATCATTCCAGTTTCACTTCTCGCAAATCCCGCAACTCTCTTCAGCTGTCTATGTTCGCTACTCAGCATGACTGCAAGATGGGTTCTACTGTATTATTCTCCCATTTGGGCGATGTCAGTGTTAGGATTCAGACCAGCTGAAGCTGGTGCCACCCTCATTCCCACAAGTTTCGGCTTTGGTCTAGGAGGACTATTTGTTGGAGCATATAGCGTCCGACATGCAGGCGGGTACTACTGGCAGTCACTCGTCAGTGTGGCCTTGTTCACGATGACCTACGTCGTCTTCTACTGCATGCCAGTAACAGCTCCGATCAGTCAATATGTCTACCTCCTAGTCTTCAACGGTCTCGGCGCTGGAGCAGTACTAGTCTATACGCTTGCGCATATTCTGTCTACTACACACGAAAAAGCTATCGTCACCGGGTTATACAACACTTTCCGCGGCTTGGCACCTAGTTTCGGAGCAGGTGTGGCAGGTGGTATTCTACAGCGTCGCATTCAGAAGTCCCTCGTCAAATCTATCATGCCGTATAGGGAGAATGGGCGACTCACTGCCGATGATTGGGCGCTTATCAACCGGCTCAAAGGATCGCCTACGCTCGTATGGCAATTGAAGGGGTGGCAAAAGGATATCGGCATCAAAGCATACGAATACGCTATCAAGGTAATCTTCCTGTTCGCTATCGTGGCGGGCATCCTTTCTTTCGTAGCTCAAGTATTCACCTACCCGAGAAGCAAATTTGAGGAAGACGGCAAAGACAAAGCGGAAGAAGAGGAGGAGGTCATTGACGAGCGGACAATATTAGACGATTGAGCGGGTAAAGGCAGCAAGTAATAGGTGATCAAGTGTATCATCATTGTTTCGAGGCAGCGTAGTAGTCACACGAACGAGTCATCTTCGCCCCGGTACCCGGACACTGACGATCCGCCTTTCATGGACTCTTTCCCTCTCTCTCTCTGTCTCTTTCGGGAATGCTACCGCCCATACCGGGAGATTAGCACAACGTGCCCGTTACATTTGAAAGGGTCTGGAAACTTCGAAGGCCTTGCGCCTTTTATGCGATTCTGCCGCTCCCTTTCAAGCGTTACATCAGCTCTCCTCTACACCGATGTAGCTTGGACGCGTGAACGTATGCCTCTTCTTTCTTTTCTTTTCAATGATTCATTCCACCACACACTCACTTCGCACTCACATATAACACATTTCAAACCCTTCTTGAGGCGCCCACAGCACACGTACACACACACTGGTACTATGTTGGCCAAGACACTTCTAGCTTGCACTGCACTCCTTACTTCGAGCGTCTTGAACACCGTCAGTGCCAAGATGACATACGAGACCAAGGGTCCGGAGATGATTTACAGACGGGACACTGACTGGAAGTACAACCCTACGAACTATCTCTTTTTCGATCCCAACGACGATCCTATTCAGCCAAAGAAGGAATGCACCGTTGAGGTTGCTGAAACTCGTAAGCCAGCAGCTTGACAGTCTGGATATTGATCATTCTTTGCTGATCACAACGTTCGTAACTGAAAAAGGCCGCTGCGGACTTGATAGACATTCTCTATGGACATGCAAGAAGAGCGAGGACGGCATGACAGCTTCCTGGGTAGTCGATACTAACACCGGTCCAGACGGCAACAATTGCGAGGTGCGTACAGTGATTGCCTCGCGTTCCGGCTCGGTGGAATCTATACTAATTCCACTGAGACTATCTAGAAAGCATGCTGTAGACCCAACGAGATTGCAGCGAACAGACTCGAGAAGTGCACTAGAGGTCGTGAGCGCGTAGGACCTAAAGATGGTGAAGGACGCGATTTCTGCTGGCAGATCTTGAAGCCAAACATGCTTATCGAGTCTGATAAATAGGTTCTCAGGCTGTTCACACAAGTTCCCCCTACAGCTTTGTGTCTTCTGTTCCAAGTACGACATCCCCTGCCTTTGGTCTGTTCGCTTTGGTGTGCTATGCCACATCTGGCACTGTGACATGTTTTTTGCTTTGCAATCAATTTCCTGTTTATGAGACAGAGCAGAAGGGTTGGCGTCGGTCTGAACAGAATTGTATATCTTGCACTTAGCAAGATGAGTCGAATTGGTTTTCTCTTCCTGCAGTGTACTTGCAAGCATATCAACGCTTTACCCTCCCTTCGATAATAGCTTAGCATGCTCCTTCAACCCGACCTAGTCTGCAACCTCCAGTGCAACAGCAAGCCATGTGAAATGGGCTGCATCAATAGCTTGGGTAGGATGGGACGCGCAGGAATTGGGCTTTAGGCGAAACACCGACGGCAGAACAGCGATTGTGCAGGGTTCAGGGCCGACGAAGCGAGTGTGCCTTTGAGCACCTTATAAATTCCGATGGTAGTCTACAGCTGCAACTTGAGCATATCTTGGACTTGCAGCTATAAAAATGTCCCTTTACAGCAATCAGTCTTCTTGCTTTCCATCTTATCGCACACTTGATCCACGCACACACTCCACTTCTCGTTCTCATTTTTAGCCTCTTTGCACCGTCCATTTTCAACACACTCACTACAGCCCGAGATGATCTGCAAGAGCATCAGCGCTTATGTCGCGCTCACAGCCGGCGTCATGGCCAGTGTCAATGCAGCAGCTATAGCTCCTCGCGATGATCGCAATCCCTCACATCTGCTTATGTGGGATCATGCCGATACTCCAGCGGTGCCATATAACAAGATGCACCAATGCACTGCTGATACCATTGGTTTACGTGAGCGCCTTAGAGTATTGAACCCATTCATTACTCAGCTACTGTTGTTTACTGATAAGGTATGATATGCATCCTTTGTACAGGCGCTTGTTCGCACTATGGAAATGGTGTCTTCACTTGTGTTAAAGGCGAAGGTGACGCTGCTGAACCAGTTTGGGTACTTGACACATCAGAAGAGACAGGCTGCGCCGTAAGTGACTTTCGAAGAAAGATTGACCATTGTCCAGTTTATTGTGAAGTATCTGACGCGTATATATTGTTCGAACTGCAGGATCACTGCTGCAAACCGGCTGAGAAGGGTAAAGACTTGAAATGCACCAATGCACGCTCTTCCCTTAACGGTGGCTATTACTGCCAGATGCTCCTTCAACCTAGCATGCTTGCTACAGACTGAGCTTATACCCTGATCAACATCACTATGTCTTGCCTGCTTTAAGTTTTGTTCGTCTGCAAGAATGTTGTTCCTCAATCGTGCAAAGTAGCCTCGAAGTTCTTCTGTTTCTGTATTGTAGTACATGCTACACGGAACAGTTTATTGATTCGTTCGCTTACGTAGAAGGATGGGTTGCCCTCCTATCAAATCCTCTTGAGCTGCACAATCGTGCAATGGAGATCGACGGTGTTCTCATAGCCTTCATTTGTCTTTCGGTACCAGCTTGCCGTTCTTTTCGACTAGACCCAGTCTGGAGGTCAAAACAACAATGTCATTCAGCAAGGCTGCAATATCAGACACCTCTTATACTCCTCTGTGAAAAGCGGAGAGACACATAACTCACCTTTCCAGATCGAGTTTACCGTCTTTCATGATAGCTTGCTGAATCATTTCCAGGAGTGCTTGTTTACGTGGATCATCATCATCTTCATCACTCTCTAGCTCACTCTCGTCTTCATATGACGCTTCACTATCTTCATCGTCTTCCTCATCTTCGTCACCGTTCTGACCTTCGGCTTCATTCTCATCATCACTCTCTGCATCCTTCTTTGGCTCTCGTGGTTGCTCAATTTCTTCATCTGTCCACGCCTCGTCGTCTTCAGTGTCCACTTTCGTGCCTCTGCTATTAGATTGGCTTCGCTTAGCTAGTTGTTCACGTTTAGCGATGAATTGTTTTGCTAATTCTTGCAGATTTGTAGTGGTAGTAGCTTGTTTCCCTGCTTTAGCTAGATGAGCACCATAGCATACATCATGAAGGGCTTCCCAATCTACATCGAGAGTGAAGTCTCTGTTCGCTCCAGCGTAAAGTACATATGCCTGTCCTTTGATGCTTGTCGAAGTAGACGCGGCTGCAGTACCATCCCCATGCTGTTGATTCAAGAGTATTTCGTTCGCTAGGCGATTGACTGGCAGGCTGGACGATGAAGTAGAAGCATGTACGAGTAGCAGACAGTCTTGAGGTGGTAAATATGCACTTAGAGGGACGTCTTGCACTTCTACAGCTGCTTTGCCTCTCGTCGTTGATGTTTCGAACAGAGACGCGTAGAGAGTCGACGCGTCTTGGGTGTCTGGATTGAAGGCGGGCAATGAGGTTGAAGATGGGTCATCTACCTTGCCAGCGGGTAGGAGTACACCTTGTTGGGATGTCATTGTAGTGTGATGCTGTTCTAAGAGGCTTCTGAGACTCAGCGATGAAAGAATGAGATGCTAGTCGTGGTATAGAGCTAGAATGACTAACCTCGTACGCAGGCACGTGCTCGGTCTGGAAGAATATCCGCACGCCGAGCCGAGAGTGATCGGGGCTCCTCCGACGAGACGAGCAACGCCACCAGGCTTCTCCTTCACGCAGTGCTGTAGATGCAGTATAGATGGATGTATAACAGCGAGGTGTGTGGTGTGACTTGTCTTGGTGTATCTGTGATCGCAAGTAGCAGCAGCCACCCCGGTGCGAGTGTCCTTCCATACGCAAGCTCTTGCCTGTGATAAATGCCCGCTTCTTTTGCGCTCTCACCATGTCCCATGCCGAGGTCACATGCTTTTATCCATCAAAGCCTTCGCCTTCGAGGGTCATGAGGACTTCTTTTCGATTCTATGATATTTTATCTCTTTCTGCTTCTTCATCACACCTTCTTCAAGCATAGCAACCATGTCTAAGAGATCTCACGAACAGATGGCCAATGGCGATGTCAAGGAAGTCACCATCTCCGAATACCTGTGAGTGCTACTTTCTCCTCCTCGTTGTCACTTCTTCGTTCCTGGGCAGAACTCGATGGATACAATCACAAAGGAAAGTCTGCCAATATACTGACTTTCCCTTGTTCTTGCTAGACTTACGCGTCTAGAGCAGGTGTGAGTATAACACTGTCTACTCTGCTTCTGCTGTACTGCATACTCAACGTGCTATACCTTTGCTATTGCAGCGGCGTGACCTGCTTGTACGGTGTACCGGGTATGTGAACGCCTCGATAGCCCGAAACAAAGGCGCACATTCCAACTTAGCATATCGACGTCCAGGCGACTTCTTCCTACGCTTCCTGGATTATGTCGAGGACCATAAAAGTATAGAGTGGATTGGTTGCACGAACGAGGTAAGTCAGCCTTCGTCACCTTATCACTTTCGCCACCATGTGGTTCTTCTCCACTTGAGAGTTATAGCTTATCGTCTATTACATACAAGACTAGTACTGATACTGCTTCTTGTATGGCTTCCACAGCTCAATGCATCGTATGCTGCAGACGGATATGCTCGCCTGAAACAGAATCTAGGAGTCCTCGTGACTACATTCGGAGTCGGAGAGCTCAGTGCGTGTATAAGAACCCCTGCACAAGATTCTCATCTCTGTACAAGAGGGCATGTCGCGCATTTTCTGATCTTGCATTCCATGTTTTGGTGTGATATAGGTGCCACAAATGGTATCGCAGGAGCATTCAGTGAATGGGTTCCTGTCCTTCACATCGTCGGTGTCCCCTCGACAGGTCTACAATCCAAAGGAGCAATGCTGCATCACACCTTAGGAGACGGTCGATTCGATGCTTTCCAGAATATCTACTCTAATATCACAGTCACTCAATCTCACATCAAACCTCCTCACAAGAAATCAGGAACCTCAGATGCTGGTGAAGAAATTGACAGAGCTATCTTTGAAGCTTTGAAGAATAACAAGCCTACTTATTTGACTCTTCCTACTGATTTGGTCGACAGTGAGCACCAGATAATCTACCGCAACAATACCTTATAATGAAGTGCTGATAATTGAACTCTATTAATTTGTTTCTTTCAGGCAAGATCCCAGCTGAAGCATTAGAGACACCCATCACCCACGCTTCAATCACGAAAATTCTCGCCCAGCCCAAAGTCAGCGAAGTCGTCGAAGATGTGATTATCAAGAAGATCTGCAAGATGTACGAACGGTCTGAGAAACCTTGCGTTCTTGTTGATGCTGGCGTTACGAGATTCAGGATGCAAAAGGAGACAAGAGAGCTTATTCAAGCTACTGGAATGGTAGGTCGATAGTGCTCCATAGCCAACTTTTCCGCGGCATGATCACTGAATACTCCATTGGCATCTCAACAGACTTTCTTCTCCTCACCTATGGGTAAGACTGCCATTGATGAGAGCCACCCTCAATTCGGCGGTATCTACGTCGGAACAATCACCATGCCAGAAGTCAAGGATGCTTTCGAGTCTTCCGATTTCATCTTGTCCATCGGTTCTTTAAAGACTGATTTCAATACTGCGGTGAGTAAACCTCCACAGCTCGCCTGGCGGACTATCTCATGACTTTGTTTTCCGTCTCCAGAGCTTCTCATATCGTGTCGCCACTGAGTATACGGTCGAGCTACATCACAATCAGACTTTAATCCAAGTATGTTCCAAAAGCTTTTTACGTTTCGTGAGATTCTCCCACTAATACGATCCTTTCAGTACGCTACCTACCCTGATGCAGGTTATCAATCACTTCTACCCAAGCTCACCGCCGCCATGGCGAAAGTAGCAGCAATGAAGAACAAGTCACACCAAGTCTATCGACCAGCTCACGGTGGTTTGACACAAAACGTTCCAGCGACACCAACACAAAAACAAGCAGTAATTACCCAAGATGAATTCTGGCCTCTATGGGCTACCTTTTTCAAGACTGGTGATGTTATCGTTTCGGAAATCGGTACTTCTAGCTTTGGTCTATTGGATGTACAGTTCCCGGAGAAGAGTACACTCCTCACCCAGATTCTTTGGGGCTCTATAGGATGGGCTACGGGAGCTACCCTTGGTGCTGCTATTGCTGCTAGGGAACAGGGCAGAAGAACCATCTTGTTTACTGGTGATGGAAGCATGTGAGTTGCCGATTCAACCGTGTGCCATGCGGACACTTGACCAACGCAGCTGAATATTTGTCCAGTCAATTGACAGTTCAAGAGATCTCTACAATGATCAGACAAGGCGTCAAGCCTATCATAGTGTGAGTACTCTACCTTCGTGTTAAGAGTGTCCAAGGAAGATCGCTGATTTGAATTCACATACCTGGTAGCATCTTGAATAATGACGGATACGTCGTCGAGCGTCTCATTCACGGTAGAGGCCGCGAGTACAACAACATCAAGAACTGGAACTGGCAGAAGCTCCTGGACGTGTTTGATCCCCCTGCTGGAAGCTATCAGAGTTTCAAGACTAACAATAGACAGGAACTGGAAGACCTACTTGTCAATCCTGCACTTCAGGACTCGAGCAAGCTGACGTAAGTCTGGATATTCCGCGATACATGATACCTGTTATTGTGGCGTGACGATGCAGTGCTGACGCCCCTTGATGTTTCTTCTGCTTTTGACAGGCTCATCGAATGCATCCTCGGTGACTTCGATGCGCCGCGAGCCCTTCGAGCCGTAAGTGCAAGGCACCTTCTTAAGCTTCATCCTCTCATGATGAGACTGACGTTGATCTCCCATTCTGGATATATAGCAAGCCGATCTTGTCGCTCATGCAAACAGAGCTCTCGAGGCATAGGTGGTCTATCCATATGAGGCGGACCATTGCCCTTGAAGCGCAGTCTACAATGGCAACGAGTCTTCCTCAGCTTCTTATGCTTGCACCGAGAAGTACGCAGGAGGCGTGGGAATGTGTCGGTACGAAGTAGTTCAAGCAATCATCTGTGTTGATAGATTTAGCAACTCAGTCATGCTGTTACCGCAGACTACATCTCGAGTTATCTCGGCATCCCTTGTGGGAGGGGTACTCCAGAACTGACTCCGAGTTGACATGAAAGCAAAACAGAACTGTCGAGCCCTTGTCACAGGTAGACAATGAATCACTGCCTGTATCATCATTGTTTGCGCTATTCGTAAAAGCAATGATGGCCTTTGACTTCGTAATGGGGACATGGACGTTAGTGTCTATTGAGCAGAAGTATCGAGCTCGGTGAAAGACGTTGGCAGGAACACTTGTAGACTGCTCTTTCACCACGCACCACCGAAGTGCCAAGTATTTGGAGACTCGCTTGATGAGAAGGGAGTCGACAAGTCCCAGAGGCACCGAAGCTTGACGTACCGAAGCTTGCTCGACGTATGCCGAGTATAGCGAGTGGCCTTGCCCATAGATCCAGCCTGTAATCATAGTAGTTGCCTGTTGACTTCTCACCGTATCAGCTAAGAGAAGTCAACAGGTATGTTGTCAAAGTGAAATATACTCATCGTATCAGCTAAGAGAAGTCAACAGTGTCTCGCTCTGGGCGACAGTGCGCTTAAATAGGTCTATGTGGACACCATTTAATTCGTTTTTCAAACCTCGTAACGACTTCTTGCCTTGCAAAACATACAGACACGTTGCAACTAATTGAACATCTCGACATCGTTCTATAGCATCATTGTGCAACTAATCAATGAGATGTTTTCGTTTGAAGTATGAACGTAGATAGAGTATCTGCCATATTCCCAGCGACACAAGGGTAGCTGCCGTGAGGAGTGAGAACCAATACACTCTTTCATTTGTGGATTCATTTGTGTCCCGCATTCTCGCTTCTCGTCTTTTGAGGTAATTTAATTCGTCTACTATCTCTTTCACTACGCCTTCTAGTTTGCGCATTTCGACTTCTAAGCCTGACAATGACTCTGTTGCATCACACAAACGATGTACGGGTCAGTGAACAGATGAGAGTGATGTTCTGGAGGTAGTCAAATGCTTACCAGCTTTTGCAATGGCGTTATAGTCTACAGCATCGGCTCCAATGTCAACATCCAGATCAACAGCACGCGCAAACTGCTCGTTATCGTTGCTCAAGCCTAGATTTAAGTCACGAACGAGTCAGCAAAGAGTTCATCGCATCTCCGACAGTATGATCCATGTGCTCACCTCTATCAAGCGTATTCGTGAAGCAGACACCAAGGTCGGCATCTGCATGTGTCGTGATTGCCATGCGCGTCTCTCCTTGAATATTACGCTTGCTTTGATATATATTGCGATGATTGCTTCCATCTATGATTTCCATGTCTACCTTTTGGTTCGGTCCTTTTGCAATGTTCGCTCTATTATAACAGTAATGTCAGCTCCATATCTGGCGGTCTCTCGCTGGCTGCCAGACCTAAACAAAGCGTATCGCTTCTGCGGCTCTCTACTCACGTTATGACCACCAGCGTATCTGACATTGCATAATTCCACACACATCTCTGGCGGGGATTCTGGCTGGCTACCAGGTCGAACTTGACTGCTTGCACGGGTTGCAACGCCGAGAGCGCCAGCAGCGTCGCGAGGACGAGGGACAGGAACCGGCTCATTGAGACCAGCGAGGAGGTTGAGGGAGTCGTTGTTGATGCTGTAGAAGCTGTGTGATGTCGCTGACGCCGCGTGTGCTGCTGTATGCGGGTCATGAGGTACTGACAAGGAAGTGCAATTCGGTGAAAGTGCAAGAGTCCACCTCGAAAGGCGATCGCGACGCTGTCTAAGCGTGAAGACGTGTCAAAGTGGAAGAGTAGAATTGAAGCGAGGCAGAGATGAGCTAGACCCCTTAAGTGATTCCACTCATGATGGGAACTGTGTTTTCATTACATACTGAGCCTTCTTGAAGTCACTCTGTTCAAAAGCTTTCCCTTGCCACATCGTCAAACACGCGAGAATAACTCAGTTGTTTAGATGCAATACAACACTGATGCAATAGGAGCAAATGGGATGCATGCTGGAATAGTAATAGCGACTTGGACGTCGGGTTACCTTGAAAGGCGCGCGAGACTGACTTCGAGATGTAAGCGGGTACAGCTGTCTATTGGCACTGAAACGAAGAAAAAGCAACCTAGCTAAGGCAGAACTATAACCATACATGAGATAATGACAGAAGAAGCCCTGCGACAACCCGCAAAAAGACCCAGAGGAGACGATTCTCCCCACCTGATCTCGTAAGGCGAACTGCCTGATAATGAAACCCCCGATTTGAACTGAATGACGGATGATGATCTAGTAAACGAATATTGAAGAGGGGACAAGGTGCATGCTAGCCATGCAGTTAGTCTCGTCGCTGAAGTGACTTTTACAGCTTTCAGGACGAGAGAACCGATGAGCGTAGTGTGGTCTAAAGGTTGCGTAAAGATGAGTGGGTGTGGTTTGCTTGCTTGCGTGCGCGTATTATATACGTTGAGCGATTGATGCGATGCAATATGTTGACAAGTAGCTTGGCATAGGGCTCTCGAGCTTTAGTTTACAGCTTCACCTCGCCCGATGCACTTGACCTTGAAGCCGATATCTTCCAACTTCTTCTGGTCGAGAATGAGACGACCGTCAAAGACAAAGGCAGGCTTGTTCATCGAATCGTAGATCTTTTGCCAGTCGAGGTCCTTGAACTCGTCCCACTCGGTAGCGACGACGATGCCTTCTGCGCCGATGCATGCCTCCATTGCTGATTGGCAGATGGAGATCTGCTTTTGAGCTGCAGGGATGAACAACGATGTTTCATCAGTACATTGCCCGTCTTCACGTAGCATGCAGTAGGGTCGTGCAACTCACCGACATCCTTATCGCCAGCGACAAGAGGGTCAGAAACATCAGACCAGATCTGAGCCTCTGGTACCTTAGGATCGTAGATTGAGATCTTTGCATTTTCAGATCGGAAAGATTTGACAAGTGAGATGGCAGGAGAAGCACGGGTATCACCAGTGTTCTTCTTGAAAGCGAAACCGAGGACGGCAATTCTCTTGTTTGTGATGGTATTGAAGAGCTGTTTCATCAAGAACAATACAGAACGCGTCAGTGACTTCTTATCTCACTATGCAAGGTATGCTTTCTAGATTATGGAGCTACTCACACTGCTGACGACGTTCTTAGCGAATCGCTGCATCTGATAGTCGTTCATCTGGGTGATTTGGCGCCTGTACAAGTGAAGCATCGCGTCAGTAATCCGTGCCTTTCCCACATCGTATGAAAACAAAGATAAAATGTCATTACTCACCAGTAGGCAGCAACTTCAGGCAAGTGCAGACTCTCGCAAAGGTATACCAAGTTCAAGATATCCTTTTGGAAGCAAGAACCACCGAAACCAACGGAAGCCTTCAAGAATTTAGGTCCGATTCTGGAATCTAATCCGCATGCATAGGCGACTTCATCGACGTCGGCTCCTGTGACTTCGCAGATGGCGGAGAGGGCATTGATGGATGAGATACGTTGAGCGAGCATAGCGTTGGCGGCCTGTCAGTGTATAACGATACGGAGACAAGGGAAGAGAGGAAGGTAAGACAGTGAGATTTAGTATTGATTTCGAACAATGCCGCGATTTGATTCCGAGCAGGGTATAAATGCAGGCGAGACTCACCAACTTGGTCAACTCAGAAGACCATAGACCAGTAGTAATGCATCGTTCTCTAGGAACCCAGTTCGCGTAGACATCAACAAGAGCCTGTTGAGCAGCGTATCCCTCAGGGGTCTTCAAAGATCCAATAAGGACGCGATCAGGCTTCATCAAATCGCTAATAGCTGTTCCTTCAGCTAAGAATTCAGGGTTTGACAAGATGTCGAATCTGCATCCTGGTCTTGAGTTTGCTTCCAGAATTGTTCGCATGGATTGAGCGGTTCGGCATGGTACGGTCGATTTCTCGACGACAATCTTGGATGAAGTTGCGACGGTTGCGATTCGGCGCGTGCATGATTCGACGTAGCTGTGTTTATAAAGGGAGGGTAGACGATTGAGAAGTGTGCAAATTGAATTGGTTGGGAAGGTATAAAGAGAGAAAAGACGCGTCAACATACGCGTTTTGCAGGTAGCGATCACCAAGAGAGAATGGACCAAGAGCGACTCACGTCAAATCAGCAGCGAAACCAGCACCGACACCGGAGCTCTTTGTAGGAGTGTTTACGGATACAAAGATAAGGTCCGCCTCGATGATAGCTTTGTCTACTTCAGTAGAGAAGAACAAGTTTTTACCGCGTTGAGCCTTGACAATCTCTTCTAGACCGGGCTCATAGATGGGTAGAGTATCGGAATTCCATGCTGCGATTCGGTGTGGGTTGACATCGACGATTGTTACGATGCTGTGATGTGACGATTGATGGAAAAGAAATTTGTAGTGTTGGAAAAGGTGGAATTTCGAGGAACGTGTTTTCAGGGGGTTTTCAGATAAGAGAGAGAGAGAGATGAGGAGTGAGAAAGAGCGACAAAGGTAGATACGAGCAATGATGGCAGTGAGTCAGAATGTACAGTGACTAGAAAGACGCGTCAATACTGCAATTCTACTCACATATCCGGGCACATCTTTGAGATAACGGAGCATGTTGGGCCACCGACGTCTGTGAGAGAGGGAGAGAAGGATCTCAGGACAGGTTGAATGAAACGAGAAACAGAGAACAGACTCACAACCAGCACCAATGCAAGCAATCTTCTTGACTGTAATGTGTATACGAGCAATTGTCAGTCTTGTTTGTCCCCGATTCATTCACTAATTGGATCTTCGCGCGTCTTCCTGAATTTGGACAGGTCGACGCGTCCAAAGAGAGATGGATAACCAAATAGAACGACACAACCCACCTTTGATGGGTTCGATGTGCGTGCCATTGACGCCGTTTGATGAGACCATGGTGGATCAATTAAGAGAGTATTAAAGATGTGAGAGAGTGCAGTGTTGCAGTAAAGAAGAGAGAAAGAGAAAGAAGGAAGCGTGGTATCGCAGGGATATCTCTGATCTCGAATTGATTATCTTTTCCTGCGCCCTGTCGTTCCCCAGGAATGCAGACTAGCTAAACGATATACTCCGACTCTCCAGTAAGTGACAGCCTCGACTCGCCCGCTCATTGGTAGCACTGCAAGCTACACTACTGTAATCTCCTCAATCATCTCTCACTTTATACTACTAACTTACTATGTACCCCCGCCTACTTTCCTTTTCCGCCCATTCAATGAACTTTGAATTCTTTCATCGGCGCTCGTTGCCACGGACTCACTTGCTGCGTGTCGGATGGAGCAAACTGAATTTACTTCTAACTCGAGACTGGATGACATTGACATATGCCGAGAGTCCTTCTCATGATCTACACATCTCCGAAGCTCATCCGTGTAGGGTTCCAGCACTCGACTTGCGGAAAATATTCAGTATGCATGGTCGTCCAGTCTTGGTCGCCACTTTGTACCATATACGCGTCTCACTTCAAAGGCAGGCTCATGCCCTTGTCCTTACCCCAAAATACCCTAAATCTTACAATAGATTGCTCCTCAATGCTCAATACATTAGTCTAATCAAGAACGCTTTCGTCATGTCTGGTTGCTTCGCTTGGGCTGAATGCTATGGCTTTCGCCACTGAACAGGTTCGCACAACCCAGGCCAGACAGCCTGCAGCCATCAGGATATCAGTACCTGCTTCTTCTCTAGTAATGTTGACCTCGGCGTGACGCTTCATGCAAGCTCATCGTTCACAACTGCATTTGCGATTTCTCGATCACCCTGTGTTCCGCCAGACAGCTTGCAAAGGCTGACCTCGACTCGACTATGATATGGAATAGTCTCCTTCCATCTTACTCACCCAAGGTCATCTCTCCATAATCTCATTTACAAGCGTGAGCAATGTCCGCGCTCACGGGCTACATCGACAGTGCGTCCAGTTCATGCCCTCATCCTTGTGCGAATCCGAACTGACTCTCTGTGAATTGCATAAACTCCACATTAGAACAAGTCCTCGTAGTCACTCAGGACGGACGTGTGATAGTTGTGAGTCACGCTTTAGAGTATTCGCAGCAGTATACCGCTGACAACGTGTATTTTGCACACTGCTGCTGCATTGTGATGACCTACAGGGCGAGCTCAAAGGCTTCGACCAAACTACGAATGTCATTCTATCAGGCTCAACAGAGCGTGTATTCAGTCAAGATGAACCCGTTGAAGAAGTTCCCTTAGGTTTATACCTGATAAGAGGTGATAACATGTACGCTTCTGCTATGCTCTCTTCCTGCTATTCTACGAGCGATTGACTGATGTGTTTCGATCATCCCATTTCAATAAAATCAACGCACTCTTTCCCTATGCGACATTTGATGCCTGCATACTCTCATGCTCGTTCTTGAACCACTTTTATGACCCTCAAATTATACGTCTTCAGCTCCCTCGTCGGCGAAATGGACACCGTCAAAGATAAAGCAACCGATCTTTCAAGTTTACGAGCAGATCCCATTGCAGAAGTACACCATTGATAGCCAGGTTTAAGGAGTGCTAGACGCTTGATGAGTAAGGCACAGCGAGCTGTTCGTGTGCACATCAGCGACAATCACAAACCCAATTCATCTATGAGAGACCATCGCGAAAGTCTCTCCGACGCGAGCACAAGTCTCGAGGTATACCATCAACCCACCTTCATTACTCTACCTATACGGACAGACGTCACAAAATAGAAGGATTCCCTTCAAGTCCACACTCGATTCAATACATATACCCAATAGCCCATGAGGAACGTCGCCTCTACTCGGCTATCTCACCTCGGCGCATCGACCATTTTAGAGAGATTGTCCAAGGAAAGAAAGGCAAGCAAGCAATAAATGAAAGTTTTCAGTGCTCGAAGTCAAATGTACCAATAAGAAGAAGCTTTA
This sequence comes from Cystobasidium sp. 2NF920, assembly GCA_023628255.1. Lineage (NCBI taxonomy): Eukaryota > Fungi > Basidiomycota > Cystobasidiomycetes > Cystobasidiales > Cystobasidiaceae > Cystobasidium > Cystobasidium sp. 2NF920. The sequence continues at coordinate 229,031 of JAMALA010000011.1, forward strand.
CTTGCCCTTTCTTGATAAGAAAGAAAGCGAGAACAAGTGCAAAGAAAAACGGTGTTGTAGCATATCTATTCGACGATTAGGCGATTCCAGTCGCAGGCAAAGCAGATAGGATGAGCTATAATGTCTTCGCACGCACGACCCAGCCTAGTCATCAGACTAAGCCAGTATGATCGTTCATCGCAAAAGGACATTGACCCCTCTGCTTTGCAGGAGAGGAGGAAGAAGAAATTTGCGAAGCTACACTAATTTTGAAGAGGCGATCTCTTCTACTCTACCAAAAGCACACCAGAGCCTCTCTTCCTTTTCTATCAATCTTAAGTATTTTTTTAGCAACGAGACCGTAGATAGCTTTATGGCCCAGGTCCTCATTCAATCCCTTTTCTTTCGCTTTTCCACCTAGGTAGATCTTTAGGTTGTTCAGGTTCAAGAAGGCTTCCGGGGGTGCTGCTGCGTTATCACCTGCACTCGAAACTGAAGTTGAAGTCGGTGTTCCTGTACTACTTGCCCCACTTGCTCCTGCTGGAAGCGGTCGACGAAGTATAAGATTGAGCTTATTCTTGCTACCTGTTGAAGAGGACGGATTGTCTTCTATTTCTAGAGAAAGCAATAAGCTAAGGAAGGTATACAGTAGATGGAATTCGATTATGTTGACGGGCGTGAGAGTGGAAGAAGTAGGAGACGCATTGATGGCTGATGACGCTGATATGCTGGAAGTAGGTGATGTGGACCCTGCTTCCGCTTTTGATATCACGCTGGAAAGCGAAGATCTGTTTCGCATTGACGTAGGCAACGAGATGTCAGCGTCAAGTATCAACCGGCTTTCGGGATGTTTATGACTCACAGTATAGCCTCTGCATCTTTGGACGTCATTTTCTTCACGCTGCCGGGAAGAGCAGAGAAGATCTTTGCCTGTGAACGAAAATATGCAACGAAAATATGCGACGTGGTTCCATAGGTCAGCTGATGTCTGGAGAGCTGCTCATGTCTCTCTTCCAACCTACCAGAACCTTGTCAAGTTGCTCAACTGGGAGCCGGGGCTGCAATTGTCGCTTTGGCGGCGGAGTCGAGGCTGTTGCTTCTTCGTGAGTTTGCGTATCTTCAGTGACACTTGCCAAGTCCTTGCCCTTCCGGCCGCTGAGCACAACAGTCTGATCTTCATCTTCATCATTTGCCATCGAAGTATTAGAAGGTGATTGTACATTGACAGCAGGCACACTTGTATTCAGGCTGGGATGGGTAGCTTGAGTGACCACGGGCGGACTTGACGGACTTGGAGTCTTGCTACTTCTATTTGAAACAGCTGCTGCTGCTGCCTTTTGTTCTGCCATCCGCCTTGCTACCACATCAGGCACGCGTCTCCCGCCTATAGTCGTCGCACTGGTCGTAGCCGACATGGGCGCCTTGGCGGGCGGAGGTCTGCTTGGGTTACTGCTAGCAGTTGACGTCTTAACGGAGGATGGTGCCGTTTTCGCAAGTGCTGTTCGAGCTGGTGGAGCCCGGCTCTGCATTGAAGGTCCACTCCGCATTCTTGAAGCATCGACTTGTCTTGCTTCCTTGTCCAATTCCCTACGCGCCTCTTTCAAGGCTAAAATCTCGAGCTCTTCACGTCGTATTTCAGCTTCAAGAGTTGCAAGATCTTCCTCTGCTGAAGCTTCGATAGTCATTGCGCTTGTGGAAGCTTTCGGCTGAGGCTGAAAGAGAGCAAAATCAGATATTAGTGAGGAGTGTCTTGTGAGTGTGACTGTGATGGCTGCGCAAACCTGATTCAGTGACTCTTCGAGATCTGCAATCGCATCCATCAAGCCCTCGTATTGCGAGTACAGGAGTTCCACGTGCTCGCTTGCACGCTGCATGGGACTGGATGTGCAGAACTCATCATCAGTATCTAGTTGGCACCAGCGATTCGCGTTATACGTATTCAACGACTTACTAAGTCTGTAAAAGCTTTCTTGCAGCTAACAGGTATGCTTCCGGGTCGACAACACTCTTGTTTTGAGCAGTTTGAGCGCGTCTCTTCTTGAGTGGAGTTGCTTTATCAGGAGCACCTATTCTTGCTGGACCTCTTGATTTTGGGAAGTGCCATGCATTCGAAGCACCTCCAACATTGCTGGCTATATGCTGACCTCTCGAGGTCGTGCTTCCACTTGTGCTTCTTCCCAAGAGCGATCTTCTGTGTCGCGCGCGGTCGTCTCTATCATGGACGGAGTGATGGTCTAGGAGACCGTTCCCGGCATTTGAAGCATGTATTCCATCGGTGTATGGGCTATCCTCAGTGCTGAACAGGCCAAGCTCATGCTCGTGTGCATCACGTATGTATTGACCTTCGAACACTTCGGCTGGAGCGAGAGCTTGATCTGCTATCCGGCCTTTCGTCTCCTGAAACTGCAGAGTGTCCAGGAAGGATGTAGATGCGAATAGAGCTGTTATACTGTCTTCCACCGATGGCAGCATTGTGCTCGACAGATGATATTGCCAGAAAGCCACATACGCAACTGCCAGCTCCATTCTTTGCATGAACCAGCTTAGAGAGAGGTGATCGTGCTCTTCTCTTGACTTCAAGGCGACCTCATCAATACTACAGCAGCAGCCTGTTGCGCATTACTTGCGACTGTCTCCAACGACTAGTAGCTCTCTTTGAGAATATCCGGCTTCAATGGCTTGTGGACCTGGTTGCGGCCACTCTCCTGATGACCCAGAGCATGTTCTCCCAGGTGAAGGTGTGAACGACCTGCTCAGAGGCAAGAGTAGGTGCTGAACAGCATCAAGCAATAGTGAGCAGTATTCTCATCATACTATGTGCCATTTCAAAACAGTCGACATCGACAACGTCGTTGCGCTCAATGCAGAAGATGAAAGTCAAGCAAAAGACATTCTGAAACCATGGGACGAGCGACTAGACGAAGAGAAGTACGTTCGCAGTGACGCAGAGTGAGTATGACGTGGCTCCCGATACAATTCACTCTAAACAGCAGTTATTGACATCTGTTTCTCAATCAGTGAACAGCTCATTAGTATGTGGCGACGCCAGTCAGCTGTCTCTCCGCATTCGTTTCTCACGCTACCTTCCACATTGCAGTCCGCATACCATTCACTGGGTCAGTCAAGCTACGTTCTATCATTGTGAAAGGTGCAAGAGGAGAGTCGTGCCCCACGCAAATGAAAGTAGTGAGTCCGCCCTCTCTGATCATCTTCACGTCTGGCTTAGCTGACAAAGGCAATTATATGACAATTAGTATGCGAATATTCCGGATATAGATTTCGACACAGCAGAATCAGAGAAGCCGACGCAAGTGATTGATCTGGTGGACTCCAAAGATCCAGTCGAGTACCCTGTTCCGTGAGTACAGCGCGATTAGAAACTGTTCAGCGGATCCGAACGTCTCACGAGTATAAATACAGGGCCACGAGGTATCCTGCCGTTACGCTCCTCACACTCTTTTTCGATCAGAATGCAGGTGGAGAAACGAGTCAAATCTACTTCCTAGGATTCAAAGGCGAATTTACGAGAAGGTCAGAAAGACCCGGTGCGTTCATTTACGAAGCGCAAGCCAATCCTGCCGACCACGCAAAATTGCCGGGCATGGAATCGGGAATGCATAGTCAAATTGGATAGGCCATGTGTTGCTACATTGGCGGGGACATCTATCCACAGATTTGACGAGTGTACTTGTGCCGCGTTCTTTCACAAGGTGCCACGGTACACAAAATAGCGTCGGCGAGGCATTCAGGCGAAGGCACTCTTGTGCGCTTCTTTTGCTTGTGGCGTCGACCAGTAACTTCCGTTTGGGAACTCGTATACGTTGATAGCCTCCTCGTGCATCTAAAGAAGGAAGCAATGCGCCAGCATATGCAGATATCAATCGAGAGCGCTCAGCAACAGCTAGCTATTAAGTCAAAATCGCAACCTACGCGGATGCTGTATCCTTCCTCGTTGTTGAGCGGGACATTGTATCTTCCTTGGCTGTTTATGGAGACAGGATATACGAAATGCTCATGGAGATGGTCGACGTATTCAAGCACATTTCTCTCCATGGTTCCAGATCTGCACGTGTATATCACTTTAGCATAACCCGAGATCTTGTGGACTTGTCCCAAACGACTTACACCGCAATGTAGTCAATCAATGACAGATGAATGACGAGTTCGCATAAGCCTACACCTCCTGCATGCGGGCATACTGGAACGTTAAATCTGACAAAGCAACTAATGAGCGCCGTCGTCGTGCCACGGGCTTTCAGGAAGACATGACATACTTGGCTGCCATCAGGAGCACGGCGAGAATCTCGCTTATGCTTGACATTCGACACTAGGTCTATGGATGTCAGTGTTCCGTACATCCTAAGAATCCTGCCGACTTACACTGTCGATCTGGCAAACGTCGATGGCCTCAGCTTGAAGTAGCTGTTTGAAAGTCATTCTACAACACGAGATCAGTTGAGGGCTCAAAGCATGTAATGAGGTGGTAGCTTGCCGATTATGTGCGTGCTCGCCGGTAGCCACACCCATGATTCCCTTGAGACCAGCTCGGATTTTGGCGTGACCCAAAACATCATCTGGCGCAGTGGGCTCTTCGATGAACCAGAGGTTGAATTTGGCCAGCTTCTTACACCATTCTATGGCTTGATCAACATCCCAGACTGTCGTGAACAGCGGAGCCCAGCTTTTCAGCCTCCGAAACCTCATCTTGAACGAGAAAGCCATATTCTTACCTTGATTGGCGTCCATCATGAGCACACAGCCTGTCGGACTGGCATTCTTTCCTTGCAGACTTTCTGGTGTAGGTGTGACTTTGCGATCTTTGAAGTTGGCTGGATCATCGATAACACTCCGCACAAGAGCAAGTCTACGAGCATCATCCTCCGGTGAAATGCCGACCTTCACCTTGAAATGGTTGAATCCCTGATCAATAGCTTCTTTCGTCAAGCGGACGACTTTCTCGTCGTCGTAGCCAGCCCCTATGATTTTGAACCAAAATTAAAGCTGTTTGACAGACCCGTGATGGCGTATCGTCTGGACTCACATCCTACTGACGTAGTATAAGCTGGGTAGCCTTGCTGAAGCACGTTCTCTGTCCGTTCCTGCTTGGTGGTCTCTCTGCTCTTCAACAACGTCAAAGCCTCTTCTTTCGTGATGGCGTCCGAGATATATCTGAAAGCTGTACTTTGTACGAACTCCTCGGGCGTGAAGTCGCAAACTGACATCGTGTCAAGACACGTCACTGTGCGTAGCTTCGGAAAATAGCTTACTGAGCTTCCACAGCGGTTTCCCTCGGGCTCGTGCGAACATATCCCACAGAGCATTGCTGACGCTGCCAGTAGCGAGAGCGATAACACCCTTTTCTGGACCAATCCTACAGGGCACAAGGTATCAGACTTTTGTGAGCAAATATCGGTTGGCGAGGACTTACCATCGTAATTGAGGATCAGCAGTGAGCCAAGACCAGGTCTGTCCCATATCGGCAAATAAAGCTTCTGTGTCTTTACCGACAAGCTTTTTGGCAACTTGTTTGATGGCCTATGTATCGGGCAGATGTAAGATTCTTTTCTTTACTGTCGATGTTTTCTCAGAATAGGCTTACCTCGCATACAAGGTCGTTGCCTCGGCCAATAGTAAAGGTCATGCCATACCTACCAGGAGTGGTTAGCCTTTGAGAGCATCAATGCAGAGACGCCTTCACTTACCCCTTTAAGTCAGAAGACGTTTTCAAGATGATGTAGGCTGCCGAATAGTCCTGTGGCGCGTTTGAGTAGGCATTGGGCATGAGGGTAGCAGTAGCGGACGAACTTACACATTCGGTGTTCATGGCGTCTGTGCCATCTCCAGATAGACTAGCAAGTTCGTGACAACGTCAATACAAGCTTGCGGGTTGGGCCGATACCGTGCCTTGTGTGCGACTCACGATGTAGGGAACCGACTGCAACCAAAGTGAAACAATCATCAGCCACTCTTGTACTATATCACTGTCCGGACGTCGTATGGAGGTTTGACAAGCAATGAACGCAGGTCAAGAAGGGTCTAGTGTCTTGCTTGCCGGTCCGGCGGCTCTTGCTCGGTGGCAACGACTAGCCAATACACGACTGTGCTCGCGAAGAAGCATGTCTTCTAGCACAGGCGTCCATGTCACGAAGTACAGTGTCGGGTATGCAAAGATGTATAGCGACTTGCTGAACGAATGGCTGGATAGCTATTCTTGGATTCTGAAATTTGATAGCCGACGATACCATAGCGTCACTTACAGGTCATGAATGTCAAATCCGGTGATGGTGACCATTGTCAGATACCGGCGAGAGTCTGGGGGAAAGAGTGGAGCTGATTGAGGTACGCAAAGTAACGAAAGGGTCGTCAGAACGAGAAAGCAATGCATATAGACAAGCCGAAGAAGAAGCCGAAAGTAGTGCTCGATCATTCCGAATAAGAGCGACGATAACCGGCCGATGATAGACATGGCAAGGCTCCGTATTCGTACAAACCTGTCTGATTCTGTTTATTCGCCAACAAGCTGGCAGGCCTGTACTTCAAATTTCACAGCTTATCATATGGTATGGTCAAGTAGCTCGAGTCAGGGTCAAGCGGAGCTCATCGCTTTTGGCAGAAGATAGGGCTGGCATCGCGCTCATGCAAGCATCAGCTTCGTTACTAGACTGCAGGATACTCAAGGAGTGACTGGTGGTCCCCCCGCGGTGGAGCAGGTTCTTTATATGTCGGAGCATTTATCCCTCAGGCTCTACCGGCAAATCGATTATGTCAAAGGCTCGTCGAAGGCTGTACGCAAGCCGGTTGCAATGCGGGCGATATGGCCTCCAAGATGGAGGCACTACATCATCAAGGCTATGCAAGGTCATTCACCCTTGCCTGATTCCGCTTTGAAGCTCATCTGTCTGGATAGGACTGTGACGCTCCTGTGAGCTTTGCTGCTTGTTGCCCATACAAGATTGCTTACAACACCGTAATAACCTGGCTTACAATGAAGGTTACCACCTCTACTTCATCAGCAGCGTTGCTCGCTTTGGCGCATTTAGCTCACTCGGCCTCGGCACTTCCAGCCTCATCCGCTCACCTGCAACGCCGGGAGGCCACAGGAACGATAACCCCAATGTGTTATACGGTTGCTTTGCCAAGTGGCCTAGAGTATAAGCTATCCGTAGCATGGCCTACGATGGTTGAGCCAAAGGCTACCTCGAGAGTTCGTAAGTACCGAAGTCAGCCTGCACTAGACCTTGGACACTAAGCAGACATGGAATGCAGGCGTAACAATGCCTGATCAGCCCAATCAGCCTAAGGTGCTGTATGAGATCCCGGAGAGTGAACCACTCGCACCTCAGTTCGACATGTACATGTTGGGGATACAGTATCTCGACAAGAAGATAGCAGGTTCAGGTATCTCCTGGGGTAATTTCGATGACATGATGAAGAATGGAGCAGCTGCCACTGTAGTCGCTGGAACCGAGCCTCTAGATGTTACGTCTCTACCAGGACAGATTGAATTCACTGTCACTTCCGGCGGCGTGTCCAAGGTTGCTGTCATTGGTAAGTTCAACGTCGACAAACCCTGCATCGCCGCGTGCACTGCCATCCATTCTTTTTTTGGATCAGCCAGTATGTATCTTGTCAATGCTCACTACTATTGTATTTCCCAGACATTGCGAAAGACTGCCATGCAAGATGAACGCACACCTGAAAGCAAATGTACAGGACCAGGACCAATCAAGCAAAGTCGACAGAAACATATCACTCAATATCAAGACATATTACATTTATCATAATCCAATTTCATATCTATATACCTCGTCATACTTATCTCGTGTCTAATAGCTCATCATATTGTAGCCCTTCCTTACAGCAACGCGTCTAGTCCTACGTCGCTGGTCGACAAGGGACGTTATATGAACTTCTTGTGAGGCTTGATAGTTGCAGCAGAGCGTTAACGACCTGACTACAAGAATTCGAGGGCACTCTGACCTTGCTAGCAGGTCCCGAAGCAACATTGTAGTAGACAGGTGGCTTCCCCTTTCGCGGATATGTGGGTTTCCATTCAACAGCTCGACATCGAGAAGCATGCTCATTCAGTGAAGCCAGCGTCGAATGAAAGTATATGCAGTACAGACCAAGGACCTCGTGTCAGTCCTAGCAAGTCTCCGCCCTGCTCGGATCACTTCCATGCTGGCCTTGCATGAAGGGGATAGTTTCCTTTCCCTGCGATGCAAGGATGCGTATCGAGGCCAGGTCTTGCGTTTCACGACACAAGCGCCCACATTCCGCTGCATACTTCATCAATCGACTAGACCAAATGTTAGCCAAGCATCAATGAAGACCGCAAATACCTGCACATTGTTTACTCTCTTGCTGTTCCAGACGTTCTCTACATCCTTTTGCCAAGCGACCAAGTACACAGCGGCCACCGATTACGGATTTGGACCTTTGTACATAGGACTAGATGTGGAGGGGGACAAGCTCACTAGATGTGAAAACTTGAATATCGCTCTTGGAGGTGGATTTGGTCCTTATCGACTAGGTAAGAGGGCTCCCTCCTGACTCATGGTTCCGTAATGATGTTGAAGCTTGATAGAGAGCTGACTCCTGTCACCTTGCCCACTGCGCAGTGTCGGTCAATGCTGCTGATAAGAGCACGCCTATACTGCTCAAGACCAATAGGACTGCAGTATGGGAAGTGGCAGTAAGCGAGGGCTCGCATGTCGCTTTCAACGTGACGTGAGTTATCTCATCCTTTCGCATTAAAGCCTTAGTTCACATGAACGGGTGGAAGCTAATCAGCCTGTTTGACATTATCAGTGACAGAGCCGGAGCGACCTTTCAGACTCCCCTACTGAATGTCAAAGCCGCACCCGAAGGTGTAAAGTGTGGAAGTAGTAAAGAATATACCAAGAATCCAAAGGAGGAGGAGGATGAAGTCTCAGGCGGAGTTTCGATACATTTCCAATTAGACGGAGGGCGGAGATTGCCAATGCTTTTGTCACTCGTTGGAGCTACTCTTGTGCCTGCCTTTTGGACCGTCCTGTAATTAGTCCCGATTTTGCGGTTTACCTCAATATCAAACCTGAGTTCCGGAAGGCGCCGCTGAACATTGACTTTTAGCTGAGAGATGATGTCTCGTGAAACCTGATCACGAATGGATGTTCGGGATAGATTGCCTTCGACAATCGCGTCACGGAAGGTGTTCTTGGCTATCAGATGGACATTATAGAAGCTAGCTAAGTTGAAACCTCCTCAATCGCCACAGACAATAATTGAACGAATTTGTATCGATATAACGCAGGAAGAGAGCTCGACGTGATGAAATTGTGAATATGAGTCTTTGAGAGATACCTCGAGAAATGATATCGTAAAGCATTGAACATAGCACTGGCCAGTACATGGGGAACGTAAACCGCCTGCCCGGTAAAAGTGCACCCGCGACCAGTAATCTATAATCTTGACGATGCGTGCATTCATGTGTTGAGCTTTGAGCTGGTCAAGCAGCAATTGCCAAAGCTGCAAGAACGCCGCACAAAGCGATGACCATCATCTTTCCATTTCCAGTGTGCTTGGCAGCTGAACCGGTAGGTCTGGCACCGGGGCCGGAGGATTGGGAAGCAGTTGACGAGGTTCGATTTGCGATGTTGGTAGATACGCTTGTGCCAGTGGCCGTACCGGAGACAGCTGTGTTGGTAGGTACAGCAGTGAGTGTTGCTGATCCAGTATTGGCGGGGACTACGGTAACGCCAAGTCAGCGAAGGCTATCATTGCAAATATGTGGACTTTCGATATGACAAAGAGAAGAAGGATAGCTAGAATACTTACTTGCCAACACAGGAGGAGGAGGAGTCTCACCCCTCTCGAGAGCTGAATTGTAAGCTTCCTGAGCTAGAGCAAAGCTAGAAATGAGCGATATGATATCGGCATTTGCAGAATGTAGCGAAGGATTGGCAGAGACTGCATTGCGAACGAAAGAACGTACAATGTCAGGAGAAGAAAGTCTCGAATATGAGAGGGGGCGATAAGTGACTCACGATAGGCTGAGAGTAGTGTCGAGACTGCGCCTGCATTGTCTACCTCGCTTGAAACGGGGGCAGTAGTAGGAGCAGGGGCTGGAGCGTCCTGTTGTCTCTTGATGTCTGTTCACAGGCAATTAGAGTGCGTGAATACTTGAGTGCACGCTCTTAACTGTTGAATTCAATCACATACACTCCCTCGCAGCCATTGCCTCTACTCCAACGAGGTTCCTGGCAGCTATTCCATGCTGTAGTTGAGCGATGGCAGCAATTGTAGATGAACGAATGAGCGGAGTAAGTGAGAAGATATACGGAACGAAGAGTGAGGTCGATGAGCAGTCAGTGGGAAGACAAGTCCTTTCATAATCTCTTCCAGCAATTCCCATTCTTCGTCCAAGGTCACTCGTGCCTCCTTCTTGGCTGGCCAGCGTTGAAGGGGGAGAATGCACAGGATCCTTCCTGGAGAATGCCCGACATTCTTCGTTCTCACTTGAGTATTTTCCCAAGAGGGCGAAGTCATTATCCTAGAACAGCTCGTGTGCTATTCTCGTACACTGCAGTGTTGCCTCCGGAGTCACCGTACAGTCTGTCTTTTGAGCGAGAGCAACATATGCTTCTGCCAGCTGCATAGTCAGGACGGAAGGAAGGGCAGTGCTGTCGATACTGGCATTGAGAGACTCTCGTTGTATGTTGAAAGGATGATCTGGACTCTCTCTATAGTAGCTTGTAGGTGTAGGAAAGAAGAGCTTCACTGTGCTTGTGATCTTGTAGTGTAGCGCGATCACCATGTTCCTTCTCTTTTAAAGCCAGCTCACTTCTTGCTCTTCTCCTGACGCTTAAGGAGAGAACAGCACTCAAGACAGTCACCTTCGCTGTCACACAATCTCAATATGTCGTCGTCGCCTCGCCTGCTGCTGTCCAAGTGCAGCTGCACCTGTGGAGCAAGATCATCACCAACACTATCATCCGTTCAAGCAGGTCCATCGAGGAAGTCCATGAGTACCACCGCATCGCGGGCAGCATCTACATCAACCACCTCAACTCATAGAATACAACCTCGACAGAGATGGTTGATGCCCAACTTCCAAGCTCGCAAGAGAGGCGTTGACTTACCTCCTCCGAAAGCTCAGAAATTTGAGAACAAGGTGGGTGCAATTGCAGCTGTCTCGACATGTGTATCAGTTTAGCCATGTTTTACTGTTTCAAAAAGCTAAATCATATGCATTGACTATGCCTTTGTTCAGTTAAACCTACCCGATGGAACAGTCTCAAGCATATACACTACCTCACCTCGACCTAAAATCGCAATCACAAAAGATACGACAAATCACCCTCTGTGGGCTTTCACATCGGCCGGTCGTGATGTAGGGGGTGTACAACAGGAGGATGAAGGTGGTAGAATGGGTAGATTCGCAAGGAAGTTTGGTGCTTCTCAATCTAACAACGCCAGTTCTGAAGCCGACAAGAAGCCTGATCAAGGAAGTGCTTCAAAGACTACTACTGAAGCACAAGGTTCTACCGACAAGACATCAAGCAAGGATAAGACAGCTAATAAGAAGGAGGCATCTTCGGCTCCTGCAACGACTAAGCCTGTCGAGGCTGCTAAGCAAGAACAAGCCAGCGATGATATGGACTTCTTCGATCTAGCTTTGGAAGGTGAAGAAGCCGAAGTGACAGGTCACAAAGTAGTAGAGGAGACAGGCGGTAAGAAAGGAAAGAAGGGTACCGGAAAGAAGAAGTAAATAAGTATCTAGATACGCCGATCCTGCAGCTGCACTAGAAAAATATCAACTAAATGTGAAAGCTTCCGCAAATGCTTGCTCAAAGCGAGGTTCCCAAGATGATGTTGTTACAGCAATTCGTTTTCGTCTCCATCATATGAAGCTCTCATATTCAGAAAGAGCAGAAAGAGCAAAACGGAGAAGTGTATTTTTCAGCAAAGCAAGTTATTGGTGAATGCTATGACTCTTAAAAACGCTTTTCGTGGTGAAAAGTCACAGCACAACGCATCTCTCCACTAAATGTCATCAAGTACAGCAAAGAAGACTAACCGTTACTTCTCGCATGCATAAGATACGAAATGCCAATATGTGTTGCCATATGCCACTAAAGACTTTTTATATTCGATTTCAGCAATGAGATGGGGAAAATTGTCCCATCTTGAGGATTCTAATTTTCATCTAGAAGACAATAACACCTCTGAATCTAGTCTTTCCCTGGTGCATTCTCTCAACGGCGCTTGATACCTCGTCAAGTTTGCATTTCTCAACCATGCATTTAACGCCTTGGTTCTGAGCGAAAGCAATGGCTTCTTCGCTGTCTAGCGCATGTCCAGACGGCCATCCATGTACGCTGATTCCCTTCATGATCATAGGTACGGTAGGTACGGGTACGTCACCGACGGCTACATGAACCAAAATTTACATGAGACAATAAGATAATAAAGAATCAAGTGAATCAGCTAATGTTTTTTTTTTCCAAAAACAAAAGCAAGATAAAATTTGTACTCACGAGCCAAAATGAGGACCTTTCCAAGAGGACCACAAGCATTAACCATTTTACCCATAATATCAGGATTAGGAGCAGTAATGACTACCAAACTAGCGCCACCTAATTTCTGAAGAGCTTCCGCAGCGTCTTCTTTGGAAGTATCAATATAATGATTTGCGCCTAATTTAGTTGCAAATTCCTTTTTAGCATCAGAAGATGAGATCGCAACTGTATTATATCCCATTTTCCTGGAGTATTGTAATGCCAAATGTCCTAAGCCTCCTAAACCTTGGATTGCGACGATGTCTCCGGGTATTATGTGCATGTTTCGAATACCGTTGAATACTGTTACGCCGGCACAGAGTAAAGGAGCTGCTTCGGCTGCGTCGATATCGTCGGGTATCTTGACTGCAGCATTGGACCACAAGGTAGCGTATTCGCCGACTGCGTGCAATTGTTAACGATACCGAGTGAGTTCAGGTCAGTATTCGAAACTGGCATGATAGTGACATCTGATGAGACACTCACAACCACCATCTTTAGACACTCCATTAACTTGAGCATTCTCGCACATCTGGAATAATCCTCGTCGGCAAGCTTTGCAGGTGTCATCCTGGTATCCGTGCCAAGCTCTGCATCATCGATATTGACAGGTCCAAAAATAGAACAAAGACGTGTGCAATCAGCTTTCATGATACTTCCAACTGTATATTTTTACAACTTCTTTCGTCTACTTCTGTACATGTTCATTCAACGGGAGGCCATTGAATGAACATGTACAGAAGTAGACGAAAGAATGGAACAAAATGCGGAGATGTCAAATAGATTACTCACCCTCCAACTCTATCACCGACCTTCCAATGTTTTTCATCAGGCCCGACAGCAACAATCTTGCCTATGACTTCGTGACCAGGAATAAGAGGGAATTTAGCCATAGGTCCCATATGACCCTGCTGAGTTATATAGTCCGAATGACAAATGCCACAAGCTTCAGTCTTGATCACGACCTGGCCAGCTTCGGGTTTCTTGAGTTCGACCTCTTTGACTTCCCATGGCGCATTGGGCTTCTCGATGACGATGGCTCTGAAGGTCTTGGGTAGGTCTGACATTGTGTTACTTTAGATATGCAATGCTTCTGTGGTAATGTCAGGTGGAGAAGGGTAAAGTGGAGGCGATTGATAAGCTGGGCTGAACGGAGTGGAATGACGACCTTGAGAGAGCTGCTCTACTCACCAATTATGTATTTTATCTAAAGTATGCCTGAAGTGATTGGGAAAGAAGAAGAGAAGCGAGAGAACAGAGGAAACAATAAATTGGAGCAGCTTAGTGATGATGATGATGATATCCACGTTTCCCTCGGATCAAGGAAGGGTGATCGAAGGGATGTCGGCGATACGCACATATCACTCCGTCGGTGTTGGTGTCTGTGGCTTTGCGCTGCCACGGCGATTATTGCGCACTTCGTATACTTGTATTGTCAGCATGGTATATTCAAGAAGTGACGGGTCTCACACCCAATCGCTTCTTTGAATATACCATGTTGATGGATGGGCATAGTTTAGCTGGCAGCGAGGAAAGCGAATAGTCACGATGCAAGTGACAAGGCAAACGAAGAAGATTAGGACAGCGCCATAAAGGATCGCGTTTGTAATAATAGGATGATAGGAAGCTACCATGATAATGATGGGGGATAAAGACAAGAGCTAGCTGATCATTTCATAAATCCAACGTGAAAGGACGAGACCTCGATGAAATGAGCCACCTACCTCGTGGGTATAGTCATGTAACGGTTTAAATGATGATGAACTAGTAGAAAATAGTGAATAGATAGTGAATAGTCTAGGATGGGTGAATAGCTATATGAGCAAGCGTTGAAGCGACAAGGGGATGACGAAGAATAGACTAGCTAATCCAGCCATCATAGCAATGGAAGAGGAAACCCAAAAACACCATCCCAGTAAGATTGGGACAGGAAGGATTGATCTCTAAATAATAGCTTTCAGCTTAAGCCTTCTTGGCGACCTCGTTCATGCGGGCTTTTTGACCAGTTCGCTTGACGGCCCTCATTGCCTTCATGGAGTCAGACATGTCTCGCTCTTGGACTTGAGGATTGGCGGGCAGGGTGGATCGCTTGCGGGGTGCGACACCTAGGAAACCAGCGGGAGGGCAGAGGCCTGTTTTATCGATGGGAGAGGGAGAAGAGCGAAAAAGAGCGGAGTCAGTATTGTTGTTGTTGCTGTGTATGATGTTGTTGAAGAAAGGGAAGACAGAGAGTGTTGTTGTTGACGGAGGGATGGGAGGCAATTGGAAGGGAAGAGTGACACAGAGAGAGAGAGAAGAGCAAAGGGAAAGGAGAGAGAGAACTCAAAGAGAGAAGAAAGAAAGCAGAGACTGAGAAATACTGTACTCACCAACATTCTTATCCTCAGCTAGAGAACCCTTCTTCTGATCATACAAGCAGTAATAAGCAAAAGGATCTTGACCGACTTCAGCAGGGTAAGAGCAGAAGAATCTACTGGCAGAGTATGAGTAGTTGACGACTCCTAGATCATAGCCTGATTTATCCTTGACGGGGCATAGGAATCGGATGACTGGGGTGCCTCTGTGCGTGTGTGTTTATAGAATATAAAATGATGAGTCAGTGTGTGTGTGCGTGTTACCCTTGACAACAGAGGTGAATGAGACGAAGAGGCGGTGCTGAGACTAAAAGCCAAGAGGAGAGGATGTGTGCGTAGGAAGAGTGAGGAAATGTGAATAGACTCACGAGACGGTAGCAGGGCTAGAGTCATCTACGACGAGAGCCTCTGTGCCAGTGACGGCTAGGAGAGCAGCGACGGCGACAACAGCGAGTTTAGCGAACATGGTTGGCTTTGTGGGGATGTGTTGATGAAGGTAGTCGGAGATATAGAGCGGAAGGGTGCAGGTAGCTATAAAGCGGCGCTGAGTGCTTGAGAGAGAGTGTAAAGAATGTGGGTGGTAGTGCTTGAAAGTACGCTGTGTTTTCCGATGAGAAGAGAGAAGAGAAGCAAGGAAGGACGAGGCAAGACAGTTCAGAGTTTTATTCTTCCTCCTCCTCTGCTGTCTGGTCTCTGTCAAAAATCCTTCAGCCAATGAAGACAGCGCGATGAGAAGGTGAAGGGGGAGGCACGAAGGAAGCGAGCACACCACTGTGGAGTAGACTGTTCGACAGCCAAAGAAATGACTGAACATGCAAGCAATGCAGAGCGGGTCTGAGCATAATGTCGCTGTTGTGGGTCGCCGATAAGCTGTCCCTGTGCGTTCGTAGTTATTGCCCCATTTGCGTGCTCTTTTCTTTGCTTGCTTCTTCAGCGCGCTGTAAGTTGTTGGACGGTCTACGATACCGCACACACTGCCTTTAATTGTGAGACGCGTACATGCCATCACGACGGCGATGCATGATGTCGTCTGTTTATGCTGAGAAGCCTGTGCAGACAGTGTAGATACCCGCTTATCAGCTTCCTCGCGAGCATGGGACGCTCCTCTTCCGAATGATACGCTTGGGCCTTTCATCGGTCGGCTTTGGACCAGTTGTGTGGCCGACAGAAAATCTATATACGCGTCTGTTTAGCAGCGACGCGTCAAGGCATTGGAGGTCTTCAGCTTCTTCTATTTTGTTGTTGAGTCGCAGCAGTATAAGATATCAGGTGACGCGATATGGTATGGATGAAGAAGAGGAACAGAAGAGAAAGCCTCTTGGAAGTGAGTCTGAGAAATCGATCATCTTCATCGAATGGCGTAAAGGGCACGTTTTAGTCTGGTGACGCCAGGTCACACTGTGTGATAGTTGGCAGTGATAGGCCTCCTCGTATGGTATGATATGCCTCTTACTCCAAGACTCTCCATCGCCTTACCACCCTAATGTTGCCTGCTTCTGTACCGGTACGGTACTGGAAAGGTGTGATCGGATCCTCGTTATCACCTTTGAGCTCCATGCTGTGTGGAAATTAACGGCCAAGCCATATACAGAGCAAAGAATATGTACAGCTCTCAAACAGGAGCTCTGACTTCATGACTTCAATAGTAATCTCATTCAGGTGGTCACAGCGATTAATATGCATACATACATGCAAATCCGATCACCTTTCCTCCCAAACGCCGGACGCACGCCATGCAGCGAGCTTTCATAGCCTGTGCTTTCAATAGTTACAATATCCTACTCTCTCATTTATCCGTGAAGACAACATGCCAGGCGACCACTCATTAGTCAAGAGCGATGATCCTCAACATCCTGCGAATCTGATACCCGAGTCCGTCTATACGCTTCGAAATGAACTGGACCATTTTCTTTTTCGAATACTGAATCCTTTTATATGTGAACCCCGCAGGCTATGTCGGTTGTTCTATACACTCGGATGGGTCACTGGTACGGGTGGAGGTATCTCAATTAGAGATGGGTGAGCTATCAACCCTTTCAAGTATTAGAAAAGAGCTTTGATAGCTGACTCTGTCACGTTTTGAAAGTGATCACGTTTTCATTGCTCCGTCGGGTGGGTAGTGGCGAGGATTTTCGAATCATTGTACAAGACTGTAGTTTTGCATGATGCTGTCGCAGTCGATGGGTTCAATACAACCTGTCCATATAACTAATCCTGTTTCGTACCCTCCCTTCTACATCCTTTTCTTATACAGGCGTCCAAAAAGAGCGAATCCAACCAGAAGACATCTTCGTCCTACTCCGAAGTACACGCGAGCATTTGCGTTCACCTGAAAAGCCATTGAAACAATCAGCATGTACTCCCTTATTCTTCAACGCATACGATCATAGAGACGCAGGTGCTTGTATACATACGCATTCTCAACATGCTGTAATGGTCACCCTACTTTGGCCCGGCAAAGTATTTAAGATTAGCCATCAGGAAATGATTAAAGGGATGAAGATTGGTGGAATTGGTAAAGCCTTGAGCTGTGAGCACGAAATTATCGTCATCAGAAATGAAGTAATCCACTGCTAAGAGTACTGAATTGGCCTCTGATGATGCTATATCTCGAAATAGACCTGGATACACTGGTCATACCTATCATCGAGAATACACCAGATGAGGAAGATCTCCGGTTCGACATGGAGAAAGCCTTAGTCGAATATCCAGATGCGTGAGTCTCTTTTGCGCAGCAATCTAGAATCAATCAACAACATGTCCTTTCACTGACCAAAATACTCACGAAAAATTCCTGCATGAATTTTTGTATATCGGTTGAACAGACCCGCCGTGCTTGTCAGAAGACATGGAACATACTCATGGGGCAAAGATACGTTCACTGCGAAAGGGCAAGCTGAATGCCTAGATTATCTACTTGAAATTGCTGTCAAGATGCGTTTGGCGGGAATGAAGACTGAAGGATTAGAGACGTCGCCGTAAAATCTGAAGGAGAGCTCTTTGCAATCCGGTCCATTCAGCTTTTACCTGTAGACCTATACATATGGACAGTGTGTTAGAATATGTCGAATGAGAGCTGCAACAATAGCTAGGTATGATACCATGATTGTTTTCCCACACTATTAGCAGTCGGAGACTTGTTCATGTGGAGTGACCAGTTCCATGATATGGAAGCCAAGCGGACAAAGGCTACTATAAATGGCGAAGCAGGATCTGCTAGATTGCTCGATTCCGAGCCTGTCTGGGTCTTCCACACCATCATTTATGATATCTTTTTGAGGTCACGTAAAAGCAAGAGCTTTTCTGCACACGTCTCCAGAAATGGTGATCGGAGCTTCTTGACTCTCACACGTGCTTGATGAGACTTTTTCATATGAGAGCCTTGATAGCGGTGTTGCTTGCGTCTTTCTTACCTTTGCACCAAGCATAATCTTGAAGACCTTGTGACCACCGCTCAAGATCTAGTCACACGCCTCCACTCGTGCAGAGGGCTCTTGTCAGACAGACCTGTCTCCAGCTCGCTTGTTCCAAAGCGAAGCGATAGATAGATAAGGATGGCATCGTCTTACAAGACTGCAGCCTCGACGAGTTCATCAGCTCTCAGTTCTCCAGAGTTGTCAAGAGAGAACAGCTATGCTCTTGAAGATGGTAAAGACGGCATAACACTGCCTGCTCGTGGGGCTTCAATTGGTCAATCCAAGGCCGATACTCCTGGTAATGCTACTGCTGCGGGTGCATCGTCAAGTCGATTAGCATCTGGCAATAATACTAGCCATCATCATAACAGCAACGCTCACAGACACGACTGGCTGTCACCGCCTTCGACGCCTAATCCTGATACTTCCCCATTCTTTGACGAGTCTGAGGCTAAGAGGTTGCACATGGTGAGTCGTTGCTGTCATTGTCTGCAAGCTGTCAGGTGATGTGTAGGCTGATCGTCCATATTGAATCTATTTATGCAAATCTTCCATATTCGCAAACTAATGAAGGCCGACTCTAAGTACTACGCTACCCATCCCGAACAAGAGCACAAGCACCTACCCCATAGTCAGTCAAGTACTCTCATGCCAAACTTGGAGGCTCTCCTAGTCACGAGCCCTTCAGCTGGAGCATCACATACCAACGAAGCTATGGGCGGAACCTTACCTACTGTACCCTCTTCTCAACAACAACCGCAACTACCAAATCCCTCTGTATCATTTGCACCTCCTACCATATCGACCCACGAACCTCGCTCACCTACTAAATCTCGTAATCCAAGCATTGCAAGAACGGCAAGCGATATCAACGGTACAAAGTCTGGAAGTACATCTGGAAGACCTAGTCCTAGTAGATCGCCTTCGAGAGTCGCAATGCCTGAAGGCGTACCAAACTTTAAGTATAGAGATGATTACTCCCCTCAATTACCGCCTCTGAATAGATCGAATTTAAATCCCGCTGAAGATGAGGAGATTGAATTAGGTTTGCATGCGGCAGACGATGAGGAAATATCAGCTGAACTACGCGAACTGTACAATTCTTTCCAGGTAAGGCTGGCTCAAAAAATGTGTGAACTATGCTATTTCTATGCTGAATTTTGGGATGACATTAGACATGCATTGACTTGAGAGAAAAGTATATCGCCCTATCATGTCAGCGACTAGAAGACAACCCTTTGAATTACGATGGTCAATTCTCACCACGTCAAGGGTCAACCTCCACTTCTGCCTCTCGACCTGCCTCTCCCGATCTGATTCGCAAAGGAACACCTTCAAACAGCCGTCCTACATCAGTCAAGTCACCTCGTACATCATTAGATACGCCTCTGCCCGACATCGATGGTAATGGTGGCAAAAAGACGACATTTGAACCATGGAAGATATACCCACCTCCTCCTAAACCACATTGGGAGCATCGAGATCCATTCACTGCAAAAGCGAGCGTGGACGGTGATGCAGCTCACAATGGCCAGCCGGAGTTCAACATCAACGATTGTGAGATACCGGGAGAACATCCCTTCACTTATGAGATTGACTCGATGGGAGTCTACCAAGTCTATAAAACCGAAGATACGCGTAAGTAACGCTAAGCCCTACTAATGAATTATAGCTCTTACTGACTCGATGACACATTCGTAGCTCGCACACCAGAAAATGTCGCTTATAAAGTACCAAACCTGAAGGAGTATTTTATGGACTTAGAATATATCCTAGGAGTCATCTCAGATGGCCCTGCGAAATCTTTTGCATACAGACGTATTCAATACCTTGAGAGCAGATGGAACCTATACTGCTTGCTGAATGAGTATCAGGAACTAGCCGAGATGAAGGTAAGCTGTCGGTTTCGAGTTGTGAGAAGTGCGGTGGTCAGGATAATGACGGTGCTTTGCTTTTATACCCACAGAGAGTGCCTCATCGGTAAGCTCAAACCAGACACTATACACACCGCGCACATTTCTGAACTCACACTGCCTCTCGAACTACAGTGACTTCTATAATGTCCGTAAAGTAGACACGCACGTCCATCATTCAGCATGTATGAATCAGAAGCATCTTTTACGTTTCATCAAGTCCAAGATGAAGAAATGTGCGGACGTGAGGACAATTCATTTCCCTCTGACTCTTTAGTTCCAGGCTAATTGTCTCAATGTTGTACAGGACGTTGTCACTTTCCGTGACGGTCGCTATCTCACTCTTCGCCAAGTCTTCGAGTCGCTGAATTTGACCGCTTACGACTTGTCGATCGATACATTGGATATGCATGCGCATAGAGATGCTTTCCATCGCTTTGATCGCTTCAATGCGAAGTACAGTGAGTGACTGTCCTGCCGAGATTCAGCTCACACCTGTTCTGACGTGATATTTGACGCAGACCCCATTGGCGAGAGTAGATTGCGAGAAATCTTCCTTAAGACTGATAACCATGTGCAGGGCAAATACCTGGCAGAAGTGACCCAAGGTGCGACACAGCGCGCCGAAGAATGGCGGGAGTCGAGCTGACATTGAGGTGTCACAGAGGTATTTGATGACTTGCGAGCAACGAAGTATCAGATGGCGGAGTACAGAATATCCATCTACGGAAGGTTAGTTAGCATGTCACTCTCACTAGCACTGGAAAGCAGACTGACTGACATGTAATTCTGCAGATCTCGCGGAGAATGGGATAAACTCGCTAAATGGGTCGTCAATAACAAGCTGTTCTCAGATAATGTACGATGGCTTATCCAGATCCCTCGATTGTACGAGGTCTTCAAGGCGAGCAAGACTGTCGAAAGCTTCGGAGATGTTGTACAAAGTATGTCACGAGTCCAACGCAAGACCGCGTTCCCGCTCGCTGACGTGTTGAACCCGCAGACATCTTCCAGCCTCTGTTCGAAGTGACAAAAGATCCAAGAACGCACCCCGAGTTGCACGTCTTCCTCCAGCGCGTGATTGGCTTCGATAGCGTAGACGACGAGTCGAAATCTGAACGACGGTTGTATCGAAGTGAGTTGCTCCCCTTGTGCCAAGACTATGTGCGGCAGCTGATTGTCTTGAGTTACAGAGTACCCCTTCCCGAAAGATTGGGACACGCGGCAAAATCCTCCCTACAACTACTGGCTATTGTGAGTTGGCCTGGTATACGTAAATTACTCTGCTTGAAGCTGAATGTAGCGCATTGCCCTCTTAGCTACTTGTTCGCCAATATGGCTACTTTGAACAACTGGAGACGAGAGCGAGGCTTCAGTAAGTCTCATGCTCCCGGTGCGAACGCGATATGCTTGCTTACGCTCATTCTACAGATACTCTTGTGCTGCGACCACATGCTGGAGAAGCTGGTGACACCGACCATCTCACTTCCGCATTCTTAACATCTCACTCAATCTCACACGGTATCCTACTGCGCAAGGTTCCAGCACTTTGCTATCTCTACTACCTCGAACAGATTGGAGTTGCCATGTCACCACTTTCCAACAATGCTCTCTTCTTAACTTATGAGCGTAATCCTTTCCCTCAATACTTCAGACTTGGAATGAATGTCTCCTTGTCTACCGATGATCCGCTCCAACTGCATTATACGAAGGAGCCGCTCATGGAGGAGTACAGCGTGGCAGCTCAGGTCCGGTTACCTTGTCAGATATTTCATGAGAGGTCCAGCTGATGTTTCGCTGTCCATAGATCTACAAGCTCTCGCCAGCGGACATGTGCGAGCTTGCGAGAAACAGTTGCATCCAAAGTGGATTCGAGATGGAGATCAAACGGCATTGGCTGGGTCACGACTGGTATCTACCAGGTGCAGAGGGCAACATAGTGGATAAGACGAATGTGCCCAATGTGCGAGTGGCGTTCAGATATAATACTCTGATGGAGGAAAGGACAATGGTCAGTTCTGCTGCCGATTATGGTAACTGACATCTGGCTAACTACGACTTTGTTACCTCCAACTCACCAGATCCGTCGATATAGCGATAGACATCAAGATACACCTGAACCTGCTCTGCAGACCAAGCAGACTCGTCCTGATCTTTTCCCTTCTGCCAACAAGAATGATGCCATGCAAGGTGGCGGGGAGTCAAATGTTGCTGCACTGGCGATGGACTCGAGTCAGATGCCAAGTATGGCTAGCTTGAACCCAGGTCAATGAGTATCCCGAGTCGAATTTGAAAGTACCCTGCAGAGTCTAGATAGAATAGGACAAGGGGCGAGCCGGCCCAGTTGTCCACTATAGCACTGCCAGTCCTGCGGTCTTCCTATTATGCACCGTATCACACTTGTAGATTGCAAGCAAGCAGGCTGAATGGCGTCCGTCAGTGTCTTCTCCAGACCGGGCCTACAGCTCGAAGTCATGTGACCTAGATAAATGCTGTCGGTCCTCGAAGCTCCGAGGCCTATCGCTGTTTCGAGCAAAAGCGGATGCCGCATCTGACCAGGCGATGACAACACACCACCGGCAGTTCCGACTCGCTCGACCAATATGCGTGGTGCGAGATTGCTGTGCTGCCTTTTGTATCAGTCTCCTTGCGGGCTTGTCATTTTCTTCGTCGGAACCGGATGCCGACGCGGACTTTGTAGCGCGTCGGGATTTGCCACCGCGAAACGCACGAGATAGTGTGCCTACACGGAGAATCGCAGCCAAAGGGCTTATACAGACATGGATATAAAAGCACACACACATGCAATGCTCCTTATCTCTTCTCTCTCCTCATCACAACCAACAAGCACACAAAGCCTCACTAGCCCCCATCAGCTCTCCAAACTTTTAAACACCAAACCTCACCTTTAAAGCCATCATGCTATCAAGAACAGCATTCTCCACTGCCAGAACTGCTCTCCGAGCCAGATCTACAATGGCAAGAAACGCCTCTACTGCCGTCCCCAAGCCAGTAAGCCTCTCTGCTCTCCAATCTTCCCCAAGCAATCATGTACTTACGGATTATTGTATGACCATCACAGCATGGCGGCCCAAAGAGCATGCTCAGTCTAGAACCCGAAGTCTACCCTCTTCTAGCCATCGTCGGTCTAGCATGCAGCGTCGGCACCTATGTCGGATTCCACAAGCTCAGCTCAGACGCCAACTTACGCCTGTACAAGAACGATTACTCCAAACCTACACATCAGCCATTGTCGTTCCAGGAACGCAAGTTTGGTCAACAAGCCGGTGGTCATACATACAAGGATAGCCAAGGTAAGTCGAATATACATATCTTGCTGTACTTCGTGAATCTTGAATGGCTTTGCTGATTCTTCCACATCAACAGGCTGGACAATGGTAGCCACAGGAACAAAGGCTCACCCAGTTGAAAGAGCATCCCTGATGACACCTCCTACGCCAGAACAGCGCATATAGAAGCCATACTTCTGTCTCGTGCACTACACATATATCGTTCCATCCGCATGCATCGTTTTCAGCAGTAGTAGTTCTACTTAACCATGTATCGGTATCGCAAGTCTGCTAGAAGTACTTAGCCAGCAGTAGTCTTAATCACTGTAATATCAATCGGGAGGTATAGAGAATTTCGAATTGGACAATGTTCGAGGTTGCAGCCTTGCAGCCCTGAAGCGGATTGGCATTTTGAGCTGGCTAAATTTCCTGGCACGAGTGTATGCCCGAGGAGGTTGACTGTAACGAACGGCTTTTGCAGGTTCTTCTTCGCTCATGTCATTCAGCAATAGATTTCGTAAATAGCGTGGGTTCGCTGCTTCTGTACTGCATATTTGCAGGCAGTCGGAGCTGATCAGACCTGCAAGTATCGTCTCGATCTGCTTTTTGTCGTGCAGTCCTGGTCTTCTATAGGCCAAGCCGTATTCAGAACTCCTGATTCGCATATACCAAGATGCTTTCACTACTCTCACGGTACTGTCAACCGTCTACATCACGCAGTGTGATTGCGCCTCTATTCGATGCAGCTTCTCCGAGTAAGTATCGAGACACGATTGTGCCAGCAGCTGTTTTACGGCTCCAAAAGCCCAAGTGGGAGTATGCAGCTGACAAGAGCACCCATACATAGGCACAACGCAGATACGTACTGCTACCAAACGAGGAGGTGGATCTACCAAGAACAATCGCTCTTCTGCAGGTCGAAGATTGGGTGTGAAGCGATTCGGAGGACAATATGTGCAAGCAGGCGAGATCTTACTTCGACAGAGAGGGACGAGTTGGTGGCCGGGACAGCATGTGAGTGAAGATACTGAACCAAGTCTACGGAAGTAAAAGCAAGCTTTGATCTTCCTGTGCTGACAATCATTTCTCAGGTCGGCATGGGCCGTGATCACACTCTTTTTGCACTTGAACCAGGCTATGTGAGAATGTACAAGGAGCCACGGACACCGAAACACAAGGCTGGAAGCAACAATATTCTACAAGCACCTTCATTCCGTAATATGCTGTCGCACAATCCAGCGACAGGTCAGACCATTGCCCTGTCGCCGCAGACGAGTGCTGCTTCGAGCAGTACCACGTCGTTCTCGACTACAACGTCCGATGCAGCAAAGGCGGATGAAACGACAGAAGCGAGTATGGGCACAAGAGACCTCATCAAGAGGAAGGAGAGAAGGTATATTGGCATAGTGCTTGACAGAGATGAGCAACTTCCGCGAGACTTGCACGAACAAGGCAGAAGCCGTCGGCTAGGCGTTGTGCAGTTGAAGCAGTGAATCAGCTGTGAGATAGAGTGCTTCCTGGGATGTTATTCGTAATGCCATAGCATACATACAAATGAATGCATGTCCGTACTTGACAAAGCTTCCTTGTATACTTTGTGCCGATCTTCTTGCCATGCGTGCCGTGCCGCCTTGTCTTCGCCGTGAATTTCGCAAGTTGCAAGGTCCACATCATCAATTCATTTGACTCTTCTTCTTGCGCACTTCTGGCGCACCTCAGCTTGACTGACACAAGACAGTAGACAGGACCGACCATCTTGAGGGAAGACCCACTCGCTGTTCATTCACCATGTCAGCTCCAACACCGTGGTCTGTCCGTGAGTTAGAGCTTTCTGTTCTGGGGGGTGCAGTTCCTCGTTATGCGCTCATCGCACCCAGCGTCTATGATGCTGTGTCACTGTATCTGACCATTGATTGCGGATCTGACAGTGAACGTAGAGGGCGATAATGACCTCTCAGATGAAGAACTAGGTTCAGCCCAGGATGAAGACGACTTGCCAGATGCTTCGTCCATCCTAAGCCCCGCCTCGAAGCGAGCAAAGAAGCGTCAAGCTGCAGCGAGGAATAAGCGAGCGAAGATGGAAGCAAAGCAACAGCAGCAGCAGCAGCAGACATCTACGACTTCTCAACAGCCTGCTAAGAGCGTCCCGGGTCTGCATATTAAGCCTGCCAGCTCTAACTCGACGCTGAAAGCTGCCGCCAGTGCCGTTAATGGGCAAACACCTGCTTCCTCAAAGACCAATGGAGCTTCTTCTTCATCTACTTCAGGCAAGAGCTTACCTACTCCACCCACTTTCGTTAGCGATAGTTCATCCATAAATGGCAGACTGGCCGCAGACTCAACTGCCTCCAGCTCTTCTCCGGCCGCTGGCAAAGCTCAGCTCGGAGATCCGTTCATCACAACCACACAGCAGCAAGCTTCGACACCATCATCCTCATCACTGCATCCAGCTTCTGCCTCTGCGTATACGTCACAATCTCCTTCTTCAACAGCAGGGACAGACTATGCAGCATCAGCAACTACAGAGACGGAAGATGAGCAAGACGCGAGTATCTTGCTAGATGATGACGAGAGCACCAGCAGCGCATCAGAAGACGAGGAAGGTGATGCTAGTCTGATAGAAAGCGAGAAAGCAAACCTCGAGGAACCACCTACTCCTAGACCGGCTCCTCCTAAAAGTGCGCTTAAAGCAGTTGACCAGGCTGCCAATTCAATCAAGAGTGGCGCTAGCTCCGCTCTGAATGCAGTTGCGCAAAGTTCGGCAGTACCTTCGGCAGTGCAGGACTTGGCTGCTTCTGCTAAGGATAGTGATGTACTGAAGTCAGGAGAGACTACTGCTACTGCACAATATGGCAGCGATCATGACCCAAGCAAAAAGTGGAAAAGCATTGTTACGCGCACTGTCTGGACTTTAGTCATGATAGCTGGTTTCTGCGGTGAGCGCTCGATGTTCTCCAATCAATTACTTAGCTTTCACTCAGCTGATGTTTGCCACTACCTTCCATTAGCTCTCATGACCATGGGACACGTCTACCTCATCATGCTAGTCATGTTCTGCCAAGCTGCGGTCTTCAAGGAGATTTCAGCACTTTTCGACGTAGCTGCCAAGCCTATACATACACACCATCACCATAGTCATAGTAAGAATGGAGACAAGCCCATTTCACCAACTAGAGCCGCTAGAGACGCCCGCGCGAGAGCGGAGAGGGAACGATGGAGTAAAGTCACAAGCTGGCAAGTTTGCACAGTATATGGGCTGCAGCACCAGTAGAAGCTAATGCTTTCTCTCTGCAGGTACTTCTTTGCCGCTACAAACTACTTCTTGCACGGAGAAACTATTATCTACTACTTCAAGGTGAGTTCATCTTCCTTGCCCTCGCTGGCACCCCGCTGACCTTGATCTACACCTTCCTTGCAGCACATTGTCTTCGTTGATGCATACTTCATTCCATTCGCACGTCATCATCGCTTCATTTCTTTCATGCTCTACGTACTCGGCTTCGTAGGATTCGTTACGAACTTGAAACGCAATCAACTCCGCAGACAATTTGGTCTCTTCTGCTGGATCCACATGAGCTTGTTGCTCATTGTTGTTTCTAGCCACTTCATCGTCAACAACATTCTCGAGGTTAGTTCTAAACTTCTCTGAGATGGTCACATGCAATTGTTAACGATGGTTTCTATGCTTTCATAGGGCATCATTTGGTTCTGGCTACCCGCTAGTTTGGTCGTCATGAATGATATTGCTGCGTACGTATGGGGAATGCTGTTCGGACGAACACAGCTTATCAAGCTCTCACCCAAAAAGACGGTTGAGGGTTTCGTCGGAGCTGCATTCACAACGGTTGTCTTCGCATACATCGTAAGCAGACTACCAGCCATCAAGAGATGGGAGATCAAGACTAACTTTTGCTCTGCAACAGTGGGCTACCATCTTCATGCGATACAGCTACATGATCTGCCCAGCTACAGATCTCGGAACGACAGCCTTCTCAAGCGTCCAATGCCAGCCGAACGACGTCTTCAACTGGCGCTACTTTGTCCTTCCAAGCGAAGTCAGCCGCATCATAAGCATGGTCTACCCAGTCGAACAAATACCGTGGGCACCCTTCCAGTTCCACGCTATCGTAATGGGCATCTTCGCGTCACTTGTAGCTCCATTTGGCGGATTCTTTGCTTCAGGCTTCAAGCGTGCTTTCAATGTCAAGGACTTCGGAGACTCCATTCCGGGCCATGGTGGAATGACAGATCGTATGGACTGCCAGTGAGTCATCTTAGAGCGACAATAACATTGATGTGAAGAATGATAGTTGACATATGCGCCTGACAGATTCCTCATGGGCTTGTTCGCATATGTATATTACTCGAGCATCATTCGAGATAACCACGTCACTGTCGGCCAAGTTATGCAAACTATCGTCTCAAGCCTGAGTCAACAAGAACAAGCGGAGTTAGCGAAAGCTTTAGCTGGCTACCTGGCTCAACAGGGCATCACATGGAAATAGCCGCCTGTGTGAGGTGTTACAAGACAGAGGGAAAACGCAGCTACCTAATTCTAATGGAAACCGAAAGAGTTCAGCCGTCAATAGAAGCATACCCCCTTATAAAGCGAAGCTTGTGTTGTACATGCGTAATGCTATACTATCAAAAAGAGGCATTACCACGAATGCCTATCGCCACCAAGTAGAACGCAGGCTGCAGCTTAGTAGTCATCCTTGCTCTAGAGCAGGGTATCATTCGAAGTAGCGACCTGGTCTGTGCAAGAATGCCCGAGTCTTCTGTTCGCCACTTATTGCAGAGCACGTCGACTGGTTCTTGCGCGACCGAGGCTTGCACATTAACCAATTCACAAGTATAGAACAATGGCAGGCATCAGAGGCGAACCCATCAGAGGTAAGCTAAAGTTACTTCCTATAGGCTCATACTGTTACTAACGTACACTGTTCCGACTGTCCAGGCGGCGTGTGTATCTGTCTACCCAGCTGGCATGCAATATGTGAAAGTACAATTGACATTCTTCGTTCCCTCTACAGACTCGAGGTGGACAAGGCTTGTTCAAGTGGAGCGATGTAGCAGCAGATAGTCAAAGGGAGAACTACCTCGTATGTTTCTGTCAGAAGTGGGATCATAGTTGCGCAGCGTCTGCTAACTCCTTGCACTTTCAAAGGGTCATTCGGTCTTCGCTCCCGTAGGGCGATGGCAAAAGAACAAGGACATCAATTGGTATGCAAAGGATGACAAGGATGCAGAGGCTGCAGAAGCAAAGCGTGCAGAGATCAAGAAGCTCAAAGAGATGGAAGCTGATGCTCTAGCTGTGGCGTTGTGAGTCTTTGTGGTATCCGCTACTTAGGTTCGGAAGACGGCTAATGAATCGTATGTAACAGAGGTTATGCACCGACACGACGACCTGCTGAAGAGCCTGAGAAGACAGAAGAACAGCTTGAGCAAGAACGACTCGAGAAAGAACGAAGACGCCTGGAGAAACATGCTGCGAAAGAGGGCAAGCGAAGAGCAAAGGAGGAGCTACGAGCTGAGAAGGAAGCCCGTAAAGCAGAGAAGCGAGCTAGAAGGAGAGAAGAAGGCCATAGCAGATATTACAGCGATGATGACAATGTCGACGGTGAAGACAGCAAGCGCATCATCAGGAGGCATGATGATGATCGTCGCAGAAGCAGGTCGAGAAGTCCAAGAAGAGAACCACGAAGCGAAAGAGGTCACCCCAAGGATAGACAAGACCATAAAGAAAGGTCGGCAAGCAGGCATGACCGCCATGAGAGGGCTGCTTCGGGTTTGGAGCATGACAATGAGAGTAGAGAACGTGACCACGCTCGAAGGAGAGACGATGACCGCTCCAGAGACCGCAGGCGAGATGATTATGACAGAGGAGAAGGTCGACGTCGTGACTATGATGATGATAGGCGGTGACCGTTTACTAATTACTCGTATAGATAAACGCATTCAGTATCCAAATGTATATCCATTTAAACGCCACAACTCGATTGTGTGCTCCATTACCGCGTCAGCACTCTTCTTTGTCTCTTACGTTCACCATTATTGCCATCCTTCAAGACAGTCAATGCGAAGATTAGCGACTTCAGCTCATGCATCAGTGCTGCAAGCGAGCCGTCAAGCTTGCTGCTGTTGCAATGTCGCCAATGCAGGCCCGGCGATCATAGCCATTCGAGAACAACGTAGAACATACGCATTATCTAGATATCGAGACTCGGATAGACATGGCAAAGCAGGTGAGTAGTATACCCAGCGACAGACTAGACCATGTCCTGATCACCTTCACGCAGCAAATCGCTTCTCCAGAGGCAGATCTGCTGCAGAATCGCGGCACAGTCGAAATGTAGACCAGTCGACTTCCGCATCAAACAGTGTTATACCTTCACATGAGCCACCTCCTCCGCCTGGAAACACTGGAAACACTGGAGAGCGCAAGCCCTTTTGGTCGGCGTATGAGACGTATGTACCGCAAGGTCCAGTCATAGAGGAGACATCGTTGGAACCGCCACCGGTAGCACCTGGAGACCTTCTTACGCTGGACGACGCAGCCTCTCGCATACTATCGGAGCCGTCACTGGTCGTAGTGAGGCAGATTGAGATGATGAACGTCTTTCTTGGATTTGAGCAAGCCAATCGCTACCGTTTGGTCAATGCGAGAGGGGAAGATGTCGGTTTCTTAGCAGAACAGGAAGGTGGATTCGGCACGTCCATCGGCAGACAACTGCTGCGAGGTCATAGACGTAAGCTTTTACAAGCTTCTTTCTCTGAGCATCTTGCTAACCCGCTCTGTGCTTAGCTTTCAATTGCGTCGTTATGGACACGGAGGGAAACGTAGTACTGCGAGTGACGAGGCCTATTTCATACATCAACTCGCGTATCACTGTTTCCAAAGGCGGAGATCCACCGAGTGCGGCGAACAAGATAGGTGAATGTCAGCAAATATGGAGTCCATTTCGCCGAAAGTACGCCCTCTTCCATCGTTATCGACCTGAAGATCCGTCTACACACCCTGAGGCGAACAACGATACGAAAGCTTTGACTATCCAAGAGGGCACCGAACCCGACGAGAGCTATGCTCAGTTTGCGAATGTAGATTCTCGGATGTTAGCTTGGGATTTCTACCTGCAGTCCGAAACTGGGCAGGTATTGGCATCCATTAATCGGAATTTCATGGGCTTCGGACGAGAAATATTTACGGATACAGGTCAATACGTCCTCCGCTTTGACCGCAAGATGGCAGACATGGAAGTCCAGCAGCGTATTACGCAAGGGGTGGGCATCAATGACGAACTCAAAAAGGTCGCGAACGAGAATGAAGAAGCGAAAGAGCATGCTGGCGAGCAATCGAAAGCTTTAGTACAAGTGGACGAAGATAGAGGTCTGACGTTGGACCAGAGAGCAGTCCTGCTGGCAACGGCAGTGACAATCGATATTGACTACTTCAGTCGACAAAGCTCAGGGTGGGTGCTTGAAAGAACAGGAAAGAGACCCGACATGTCAGACTGAATCATTCTCCGCAGAATGCACATGCCGATGCTCTGGATGCCGATGCCTATGCCTGGAATGGGCGGCGGAGGTGCAGAAGTCCCAATTGAAGGCGCTCCCGGAGCTCCAGGAGGAGTAGGAGACATCAATACTCAACAGGCGCCTACGCCTTCATCATCGTATCCAGAAGATGCTCCATATGCATCGCCAGAATACGGAGAGTCGCCAGGAATTTCAGACAGTTATGGAGGATCAGATCCATACGGGGCCGTCGGATCAGGGGACGATGTGATGTCAGATCCGTGGGCTAGCAATGATCAGCCTTCAGGGGACGGAGAAGGCGGAGGGGGTCTCTGGGGTTTCTTCAACGACATAAGCGATTCTTTCGGCGGAGGTGACAATTGACCGCATGCGGCAATGTACAATTATGTTCAGTAGCCGAACAAAGTATTACAGCCATGCAGTATACTTGTCGCAAATATCTGACCTGTCTAGACTCCCGTACACGTTTGAAAATTTGTATGCTGTGCGCAGAAGTGAGGAGCCTCTGGTTCGGCCGTAAGGCTGTATGCATTCGTCACGTTACCGTGACTTGGCAGAGGGGTGTATGATGATCTAAAGCTTTTCTCCCTTGATCCACTTGTTCACCATCGTAATAGCCACCTCTGGCTGATCGTACGGGACTGTAGACGGTCGGGATCAGCCATTTTCGTCAATGCTGTACATGCCCTTCGCTTACCCATATGTCCTGCTTTCTCGATAGTGGCAAACGCTGTAAGTGGACAGACATCAGTAACTTGCACTCCATTTGCGCGTGAGCGGACTTACTGATCTTGCCGCCACCTAGACTGTAGGCTGTCTTTGTGTCGCCCGCTTTGACATCAGAGCCATCAACCTTAGCTGACAAAGGTTTCATCTCCTCCGATAAGTATGTTTTCGCGCCAGTCCAGACGAGGTTGTCTAGCCATCTCTTATTGGACATCCAGTTGCAGATCCAGTCGTACTAACAAAGGCACGGTCATTGTGACATCAGTCTGGTGCGACTGCAGGTAATGTGTAAGACTCGAACACTCACTTTACCATTGTAGATCAAAACATTGACACCACGCTCAACGAGCGCAGTAACGTAGAACTGTCAGAATCGGCGCTTCAGCAAGGCTAACTTCAATATGGCTTTGGGCACCACTTACGTAGGTACCAGTCATTGGTGTTTCATCCATGTGTCTGTTGAATCTGCCACCAACCTGGCGGATCCGGTTCGAGAAAGGTTAGCCTCCGACTATGGTCATCAATAAACAATAGTACTTACAGCACTGCTGCAGCCTTCAAAGCTTGGTCTATCAGCTGGAATTCCCAGCTTCTTGCGATTGACAGGGTTATCAAGCAAGTTTGCAATTCTAGAAGTCGAGCTATAGCAGAGATCCTCGTGCAGCGTAGGGCATGGCTTGCTGATGTCATATGGATTCCAGAGAGCTCTCATATAAGGAACCATGAAGACTTCGCTGCACTTTTCATGCGCAGCTTCACATGCTCTGACGTCGTATCGGTCTAAGCATGATTCTGTGAGCCATTTCTCGCAGGTTGGGATCTGAGGTCGTCACCAGTCAGTATCGGATGACAATTGGTCGTGTTGGCTTACTTACGTAAGATTGCATGTTGGCGCAAGTATGAATGTCCAAGACTGGTCCGGTTGGGGCACCGCTGACGTTGGTACATGCTTGATCGTAATAAGTTGGGATGGCAGTCAGGACATCGGTAAGACCGTTTCCAATCATGACACTTTGCAAATTGATTGGCGTCATTCCACCAGCGACAGCCTTGGAGTTGTGGTCAAGGATAGCAGCAGCGAAAAGGGGAATGTAGCGACCTCCGTAGCTCTGTAGGGAGCCAGTCGTCAGTGAATGGGACACTCGCGAAAACAAAGCCTTCACATACCTCGCCGGCGAAATGCAAAGGCCGGCCCTTGAGGTCGGAGAAGGTCTCAAAGAAGAGCGTGACGAATGCCTGAACGTCTTTGGCGGCTCTGTTGAAGAAGTATAGTCAGTTGGGCTCGAGCATTCAGTCACAAATCATAAAGCTGACTAACTTCTCAGTGGATCCAACATGTTTATGATGGTCAGCGCTGCGGAGGTACCACGTGAGTATGTGCATCAATGAGACAAGGCTCAATAGACCTACTATGAGAAGCCAACACCGACTCTGCAGTTCGCGAGTCAACTCAGCTTCATATCATCAGAAATGGTAGTCCAAGCACTTACGGCTGATCCAGGAATAGCAGATTAGCATTCTGATTCCAGGAGTAGGGATTGTGTTTGGTAGACGCAGTAGTGTTCTTGGGATCACCTTCTTCGACGATCTGGCAGGGTCCTAATTCCATTAGCATGCCCATGCTCGAAGAGCAGCCAGGGCCACCATTGATCCAGAGGATGACGGGGTCCTCGGAGGGCTTGCTTCTCGACTCAAAGTAGTAGAAGAAGAGGTGGGAGTCTTCGAAATCGAGGTAGCCCTAGTTGGGACGAGCAGGTTGTGAGCGTTTGGGAGTAGCTTCGCGTTGCCGATCGCTGCTGCTCATAGACTCACCGACCAGGACCGAGTATTTGCGCCGTCACACCAGCCGTCGTTCCGCTTGTATCTCATCTGCTTCTCAGGGAAGTCTACGTGTCTAAACAACGTGAAGCCTTCATCGTCTTGATTGTCATGGTAGTCCTTGGTCATCATGGAGTCGCCGTTCAAAGGGACCTGCTGACGGTCAGCATTGACGACTACTGCAGACCCGAGCAGGCCAGCCAACAGCAGCAGGCTTAAGCCTGTTTTCGGGACGGATCGCATCTTGTGAGCCTGCGATGCGTAGCGTAAGAAAGATCAAATGGTTATAGCTTAGAAGCTGAGCTGTTACAGCACAGCTTCGCGAGCATGTGGTCCTCTCAATTCTCGATCACGCTCTCTCTATCAAGCAGATAATCGGCAAGGCGGCATATCGATATCTTTCCGCTTCAACCTCTATTCTGGGCAGTCTTTGACAATGCTGAGGACCGAGATGGCAAGACAACATCCCAGGAACTTCAGGTAAACTAATCTGCTTGTCTGCTCTCACTACGATGCGGTACCATTGTCTCCGCTTTCGGAACACGCGCGATGTAGGGAGGACGCTGGTCTGACGCGTTTATAGCGTCTCACCCTTGATCCATCTGTCCACCATTGATAAGGCAACTTCGGGTTGGTCGTAAGGCGCTGTGTAATGTAGTAGGACGTGAGTGCTCAATATGCGCTTTGTACCTCTGTCTAATCCTGATATTCCTCACCCATATGTCCCGCTTTCTCGATAGTGGCAAAGGCTGCAAGAGAGTAAATGTACAGATCAGCTCGTTGCGCTTCTGTTCTTGACCTGAAGATATCTAACGTACTGATTCTACCGCCACCCAAACTGTACGCAGTCTTTGTGTCTCCGGCTTTGACAGCACACCCATCAATCTTGGCATACCACGGCTTCATCTCTTCAGACAAGTAGCTCTTCGCGCCGGTCCAGACAAGGTTATCTAGCCATATCTGGTTGGATTTCCAGTTGCACATCCAATCGTACTGAGGCAGTATGCATGGGTGTTGGCATGCTGCAGAGTACGTAGAGAAGGAGTATGGAACTCACTTTGCCATTGTAGATGAGAACATCGATGCCACGCTCAACAAGGCCGGTATAGTAGTGCTGCAGAAATCACCTCTTCCAGCATTTACGGCAGCCCGAGGAGCGTGTGGACTCACATAAGTACCAATCATGGGAGTCAGGTCCATGTGTCTGTCAAAGCTATCGCTGACCTGGTTTCCTCGATGTGTCAGCCTTGCCGGACACAGGCCGAGACTACCACATTTACCTTCCAGCTAAAACCTTCAAATTTCGGTCTGTCAACCGGAACTCCCAGGTTCTTTCGAGTGACGGGATCATCAAGATAACTAGTGATTCTTGTGCTCGCACTATAACAGGCGTCCTCATACAATGCAGGACATGGCTTCGTGACGTCGTAGGGATTCCATTTTGCGTTCATGTAAGGATCCATGAATATCTTGGTGCATTGCTCATATGCACCTGCGCATGCTCTGACATCGTATCGGTCCAAGCACGAACCCCTAAGCCATCTCTCACAGGTAGGAATCTGAAAAAGGTATATCTCAGCGTGGAATTCAGCGAATAGAACAGGCATAACGAATACAGCAGGCATCACGAAATTTACTCACGTAAGCCTGCATGGATGCGCAGGTCTTAATGTCTAGCACGGGACCAGTGGGCGCCCCACTAATGTTTGTACAGGCTTGAGTATACCATGTTGGAATGGTAGTGAGCATATCAGCGAGACCGTTTCCGACCATGATACTCTTTAGATTGATAGCAGTCATGCCTCCGGCAATGGCTTGCTTGTTATGGTCGGCTATTGCGCTGGCAATTAGTGGAACGTAACGTCCGCCATAGCTCTTTATGTCACGTAGTGGAGTGTCTTATCAGTCTATGGAGCGCTTACGTTGTCTTGATACCGGACCACTGCTCACCTCGCCTGCAATGTGGAAAGACCGTCCTTTGAGATCAGAAAAAGTCTCGAAGAAGAGGGCAATGAATGCTTGGACATCCTTGGCAGCTCTAGTGGGAGACAAAAGTCTTTCAGCCCAAGGATGATTGCAATGACGTCCAATTACACACTTGTCACTGGTCCCAACGTGTTTGCCGTGGTCGGCGCTGGTCGTGAGGTGTATCAGAGTCCGCTATTCCCGAGGTATGCATATAATCTAACATGACATACTACGAGAAGCCAACGCCGACTCTGCAGGTGCGAAAGAGTAAGTCGCACAAGCATCGAAACATGAATATGTACAGCACCCACGGCTGATCTATGAAAAGCAGATTGGCGTGCTGGTTCCACGAGTAAGGATTGGGTCTGGTCGAAGCTGTGGAGTTTGTTGGAGGACCTTCTTCGACTATCTTGCATGGGCCTAGCTCCATTAGCAGGGCCAAACTAGCAGAGCTTCCAGGTCCTCCAGCGATCCATAATATGACTGGATCCTCCGAAGGCTTGCTTCTCGATTCAAAGTAGTAGAAGAAGATATGGGAATCGTCAAAGTCAAGGTAGCCCTGGTGAAGCAGAAAGAATGGCATCAGCCAAACAAAATGTTCCTGCACAGAAAACAGCAGTTGGCCAGACTTGAGTAGACAGGCAGACTTACCGACCACGAGCGGGTGTCGGCACCGTCACACCAGCCATCACTCCGCTTGTATCTCATCTGGTGATCAGGGAAGGCATGATGCCTGAACAAGGTAAAGCCTTCAACCTCACTGGCTACGGAATCGCCGCTGAAGGGGACCTGGAGACAGTCAGCTGTAAGGGTGAGCAGGCTGGCCGCCATCCAGAGTAATATAGCCCAAGTGACGCGCATCTTGAAGAGGTCAGTAGGGAAGTCCACCAGGATTCAATATGTGTGATAGCAAAGCAATAACCGATTCTGTGAAGAGATTGCTGCCAAGAAGCCATTCATCATTTGCATTCTCGATTATCCTTTGTGCTGGCTGGGCTTTGGTGCGAAACGTGGTTGTCTTCTCTCTTTCTGCTGCCCATCGGCACTATCATTATGTCCTCGCGACTCCGGGCGACATTGAGGAACCGTAGAGGATCACTTTGACATGCATGCAGCGCTTGCTTAACTCATCGAATATAGTCCGAGTGGGATTACGGAAGAAAGCGAAATCCAAGAAAGCGAAAGAGCGATCCTCGTCCTGCGGTCTCTTCCGCCGGCAACTTCGAAAAGAGACAGTGTCCAGAAGCCCCCACACAAGGCACTTTCATTTGCCGCATTAATGTGGAAGTAGACAAATGGTATCATGGCTAGGATAGTCGTGAAACATCGACATCATCATTGCCATTCTACGCTCAATGGCTCCAAGCTTGCTGAGGCTGCAGCAATGGGAAGAACAGCCATTGAACGGTGCACGCCAGAGGTTGCGGGTGCCCTTGCCATACGCTGTATTAGATTAGCAATCTCGCGGGCCACAAGAGCTCCCAAGCTACCTGTCTACCAAAGCCGGTAGTCCATACGAATGCGAACATGATACACGCCACAATTCGCTCGCTACAACCAAATATTTGGACAAGGTTACAGTATTTTTCGACATCAGAACTTTGATCAGTCACGTACTGGAGATTGTCTCGCAAACTGCATCTCTGCTCTATTCGAATGATGTATTTGATGGGCAAGGCGTGCTGCCGGCTTGCTATATGTTAGGTGAGTAGCCTGCGACTAATATCGCGTGCTTGATCTAGGTCTTCGCATCTGCAGAGTGTCAAGCACCCTTCAAAACTTGAGCGGACAGCCTGTCGCACTCGCGGAGTGCATCACGAATACGATCTCTTTCAATAACCATGGCTCAGAACAATGGTGGTGCGGCCTGTTTCACAGCAGAGCAGAGTTTCGCTCAGCTGACTAGGCGTCTGCGCCTGCTTGCTCCCTCCACTCACTCGTCTCTCAAACTTGCTTGCACGCCGACTCGACAAAACCTGGAACACTGTGCCTTTTACACGTAACACCATGCCGCCGATGTGGATGTCCGTAGACCTCATGCGGTCCCTCGATAACTTCACGCGGAAGGCGATGTACATTCAAGCTCAACCTTTTGTCTATGCTGCCGACAAGGAGAAGCAACTTGAGCTGTTGAACGAGCGTATGGCTGCAGGAAAGAAAGACAGAGAAGAATGGCTTGCTGCTCGGGCTGCCGAGACTGAACTTACGAAGGCAGAAAGAGAGAAGATTAACGAGCAACTGAAGCTCATCAAGGCAGAGCGCGAGAAGGAGAAATTGGAAAAGAAGCAAGCTCAGAAGCAGCAAAAGTTGTTAGAGAAAGAGAGAGCCGCGGTTGAAAAGGAAGAGAAGCGAGTCCAGGCTATTGAGGAGCTCATGATGAAGCGAGAACAACAGAAGGAAAAGGCTATAGAACAAGCCAAAAAGAGAGCAGAGCAACGTGCCGAGGCTGAGCTGAAGCGCGAACAGCAGGTATGCCCCTTTTCTGCAAGCTTGCGTCAGGGAGCATGCAACTCGTCTGACACGTAGTATATGTGACACAGGCACGCGAGCGGGAAGAGAAGGTCAAGAGAAGCATTCTTGAACGAGCTGAGAGGGAGAAGGCTAGAAGAGAAATCGCAGAACTTACCAAACAGGTATATGAAGAGGTAAGGGGACCTCTTGACAGTTCTTGCCAAAGACGCGAACTACACTGACTCCCTAATTATACAGAGACGTAAAGAGCTAGCCCTCGAAGCTGAGGTGAAGCGAAGAGAGAAAGAAGAAATTGAAGCAGCGGCACGAAGGGAAGCTGAGCTGATAGCAGCTAAGATTCGTTCTGAGAAAGAAGCGTACGAAAAGGTATGGCTAGCGCTCAACTGACAAATATCTCTTCCCGCACTATCTTGGATACTGACCAAATGGTGATGTTTGACAGGGTATGCGCGACTTCAGACTAGCAGCCATCAAGTAGGCTTCTTTCCCATTAGCATAGTGTTCTCTCGTCTGATTACTTGACATGCAGAGTGGAAGCGGAACGAAGACTCGAAGAGATAGCCGAAAGAAGGCGTCTGCGAGAAGCAGAGTTGGCGATGGAGACCGTGTCTCCACCTCGAGTCGATCCCATCAAGGACATGGCAACCGCCGCTTGGGCCGCCTCACAAGCAGCCCACAATCCCCGGCTTGCGGCTGGCCATCCGAATGCAAATCCGTTGCAGAGTGTTTACGTCGAGGATGACGACGAAGAGCCTATACATCAGGTATGTAATGAATACGGAACTACTGGATCGCAATATTCACCTTTGTTTTCTTTACTCAGAAACCCTCTAGGCCGCAGAGGGATCCGGCTTTGTCTCAGCAAGTTAACAACACCCTCTTACGGCTTGTACAAGATGCCAAAGACCGCTTGGAAGTCGAGAAGAACCAAGCCAGCAAGAATGCTACTCCAGCAACCGCC
Organism: Cystobasidium sp. 2NF920; assembly: GCA_023628255.1. NCBI lineage: Eukaryota > Fungi > Basidiomycota > Cystobasidiomycetes > Cystobasidiales > Cystobasidiaceae > Cystobasidium > Cystobasidium sp. 2NF920. Next base: position 268,006 of record JAMALA010000011.1, read on the forward strand.
CAGCATCCTCTGCAGGGCGGCCGAGGGAGGGCACCGCCACAAGAAGGGTCAGTCCGTCCCGCTCATGGTCGAGAGCAGTTCCAAGACTCGCCCTTGTTTGCTCAAGAGGACGATGAGTCTGATGACGAGAATGACGGTAATGATGACGAGCATGCTAACTATCTACAGGAAGAACAACACCTCTCGACCGACTCCGATGACGAACGATCTGAGACATCATCCATTGCTTATGTAGCTCGGAGCAAGAGGGTTTCTAGCTCACACGGCAATCACAGAAGGGACGCTAGTGTCGAAGATTATCGGGCTGGCCCTGCTAAGCGACGCAAGAGCACAGCAGTTTCAGCTTCCCGTCTCTTTCCCTCCCCCGCTAAACAGTATGTAGAAATCGAAACGACCCTAGTCTTGAACTTGCTACGTCGGTCCAAAGAATTTGTAAAGCAAAAGAACAACACCTTCGCCATCAAATGCCACCGCGATGGGCACGCTATGTACCTCACTCCGATGTGTGACGGTGAGCACATACATCACTGTCATATCAACCTGTCTGACAATACTTTTAATTAAAAAGTCCCGGGGTGCACAATCTCTCGCCTGGGCAATGCAATAAGCGTCGTCCACAACCAAAGACTGCAAGATCTGGAAGGATCGCCTGGACAAGCTGAATTCCACACTGCTTGCGGTGTACGAGCTATCAGGGCATTAGCTCGAAAAGCGCACGATGCAGGTTACAACGCCCTTGTAAAGTTAAAAGCCTACGATCCTTCTGGTACGCCTAAACGGCAATACGCAACCTGCTTCGTTTCAGGGATTCCTGCTGTGATCATTTCGGAGGGAAAAGACGCTATCGAAGAACCGACAGGACCGCGGCCAGAACATGCTAGAAAGCACGGTATTCCGCCTAAGCAGAAGGCCCAGCCACCGAAAGACCAACGTCACGATACAAAAGGACACCGGCGGCAGCCCGATAAGCCGGAGGAGAGACGCAGTCAGCGGCCAAAGTATCTGGAAGATGTAAGACAGCAGCTGTAGTGTATGCGTGACAGTGTGCAGTGGCTGACCTTCATGTCATCAGTTTTATCACTGACAACGCCGTTGTCGCGCTAAAATTTGCAGGCCAGATTTCAAATTCATACGTGCCTTGCACTGCAGCACCGATTACCGAAAGGTCACCAGGCCTTTGTACAACTCTGTATACAAACGGACGTCAACTACATTGTCAGGGCAATTTCCTGTAACCTATACAATTTTGACGCGAATCTTGTTACTGCCCCGCTTCCACATCGACTTGTACAAATAACTATAGCTACAACGACAAATATGCAACAGATAAGCTGTACTTTTTAAAGATCCCTTCCTGCAATGATCTTGATATAAGTCTAAACTGAGAGGTAAACAACGGCATGGCAACTCAAGTACCCCAAGCTGCGAAGTCGCAGATCTCGTATGCTAAGGTCCAGAATCGGCGATAGATCATCGTATGCGTTTGATTTCGAAGTGCTGATGAGCCCTTGTCTCTAGAACATACTGAGTAGGTCTTCATCACTGAAGGTCATGTTGCGATAGGAAGTGACGCCAATCGAAGAAAGAAGAGCGCAAAGAAGTATGAAGGGAAGAATTATATAGATGGAGGGCGCGTGGGCCACCATAGCTGCTACAAGATTTTGATGCGATTGTGTGCTGTACTGATTATTGTCTAATTTGTCTTGAGATGAGAAGGACACTTCTTCGTCTAAAGCACCGTCGGCATCGTGAAAGTCGGCGTTGAAGTCATAGATGTCGGAACTGAGGGTGGAAGCAGAGAGATTGGATGTCAAGGTAGGGCGACAGAGCCTTTCATCTGGCAAGGCTGGCGTGAAGCCGTAGTCTTGACGAAGGGTGTCGGAAGGGGTGTATAGCGGCGGAGAGCTCAGAGGGGTGTTGAGTGGTGAGTGCCTTTCCATTAAAGGAGCGGAAAGAGTCGAGGACGATGCTGATAAGGATGCACTTGTATATTCGGGTAAAGGAGAGTAGTATGCTGGCGGTGGTAGATCGACAAGCTCTGAGGCTTCTTCCAGAGAGCGAGGTTCCGCTGCTCGTTCGCGGAAATACTCAAGGACGGTAGCCCATCGTGCTAACAAAGCTGGTCGAGCGAAGTCAATGACGAAGGTGTCGGAGCCGTCGTCCCCGTGGTAGCTGATGCAAAGCTGGGACTCTGAACACAATTGGCCGGATGGCGGAACATAAGCTTCCTATCTATAAGCGACCAGCTCAAAGGTGCAGCTTACCTCCTGTCTGCTGAACATCATAGATGTTCCGTAGGAACACACGGCCTTTCAGAGCCCAGTCCTTTCCTCGCGAGTTGGGCCGCGTCCTTTTGCGGCAGCAGATGAGGATGTTTGAGAAGAGGAAGATCTGATACTGCCTTGTGATGGCTTCTTCCAGATGACTGCCGCCACTGACCGGAGTTCGAGAGACCATGACCTTCGCTTGAAGCAAAGGTTTACCAAAAGAGCACAGGCAGTGACCCTTCCAATGTTCCACGCGGGCAATGAGTGGTTTCACAATGGCCTTCTGCTGGTCGGACAGCTTGTCGAGGTACGCGCGAGATTCGTGACAAGAGCCCATGCTTTCACGCGTGGCGTGGTGTGGATAGTGGGCAGCACGCGACCGGCGTTGGGCAGGAGCAGGGTAGGAAGGTTGGGTTGGAGGCAGGAAAGAGATTGAGTAGGACATTTTTGACGTTGACGAGGGTGTCTCGAGGGAGGAGTAATAATAAGGCACCGTCTCCTATATGACTTCTTCTTGGACAAAGTGCAAAGGAGCTTAAAGAAATGAGTACCCTAGTGATCGAGGCGGAGTCCAGAGGGTGACAGAAAAGTGAGCAGGAGCTCGCGAAGATAAAGTATGTACAGCTTGCTTGAAAAAGGTCTTGAATGATGTGGTGAAGTGGTTGGGATTGGTTCGGCTACCTGACAAAGTCGAAGGTATTGTATCTGGAAGGTGCTTCGGGAAGAAATGTGGAAGAGCTTGGGAAGGAGAAAGATGAAGTGGAAGACTGCCTCCGCCTAACTGACGACCGAAACAATCACGAACACCGGCTCTGGCATGCAAGCAATCAGCTTTCCCAAATGCAGCCTATGTATGTCTGGCTGAAGAAAGAAAGAAAGCTGTGAGAGCTTCTCTCAGAAGGAAGAATGCACTGTCTGTGCTAGCCCCGAGGGTCGCAACACCACGCTTTGCTTAATATCTGGTGAAAGAGGTCTCCCCTATATACACGCTCTCACATTTTTGCGGGGGTTTTCACCTCATTAGATCAAGCATGGCTAATCGCGCGGTGGCCGCAGGTGCGGTGTCTGCAATGCCGCTGAGCATGCCTCTGAGCTGTCCTGCTCGGATGTGACAATCAACCCTGAGTTTATGACATTAAGCACATTTCAAAGACTTCTACTCGTTCGTCTATTATCTGGGCTAACCAGGCTATTCCATAGCAACTCTCGCGTGCTGTAGAAGCTCGCGGGTCGAAGCGAAATCTACCGCCACCAACCTTCGCCCTCGTTTCCGGTGCGGCCAGCGAAAGTGTACGCGTAAATTGATGGTCAGCTCCAGGCCAGCATTAAACTGAAATGGTCGAATACTGAATAAAGCAGAGAGTGCGATGTGATGGCGAATCTTTTCCTCTATTGACACGTCTATCACAATCCCTGAAAGATTCGAGCGCGCTGAACCAGATTAATGCTCATGAAATGCAAATCCTCAGCGAGCATTATTACCAATCTACCACGAGAACCAGGTGTGCTTAACAAAGCAAGGGCAATTGCTTTAGAGTGCGTCTAATCTGATCGACCGTATGATACAAGCTCGGGATGTGAAGACGGAGACTATGATAGTGATTGCGACTTACCCGCTGAGCTTTGCATAGATGAACGGCAATGTGACCAACCTAATGCCACGATGGTGTGCGCGTATCATACGATATAGCGTCAGACTGCTGTGTTCTTTAGCACCTAGTCGATCTACCGAATGATTCACAAGGACAGCTAATCAAAGCTTCTACTGAGCAAAGCAGCAGCGGCGCCGGTATTGCTAGCTCTTCTACTCTCTATCAATTGAACGACACGTTCACGTTCTCGTATACAAGAAGCCATGCTGTCATGTTGGACAACCCGATACTTGATAAGAATGCTGTCCCTGCGAACGCGCATCAGGAACTGCAGATTGCGATCGAAGGCGGACCCGCTCCTGAACAACCCATCAATGTATGATACGGACGAAAATGCCGTTCCCTGCCATCGCGCTGTGTAGTTCGATACCCGCTTAGCCCTCTTCAGGCAAGCGGCGAGGATGCACAGTTGCTTACGAGAATGTGATCACGTGACTCAGTCGCCTCGTGTATTCGTCAGCGAAAGCGAAAAAAATTGTCCCTCTGTCGTTGAATAAACCATTAGAACGAGCCGGTACAATCATCTGACGACAAATGCAAAGTACAGCTGACTAATTTACAACAGCCTATTCTCCCAAATTGATAGGCTTGTGCTCGCGCAACACGAAAGGCACGGAAAGTACAGGCACGATTGCGGTCTCTGTAATGACTGCTGTGATGTCTTCAGGTCTCGTGACGTCGTATAAAAAGTTAAGAACACCTAGATTTGGATTCTTATCCGCTTCAACGGATGCTGGCAGAAGTCCTGCAGTTGAGGCTGCAAGCGAAAGATGGAATTCAGTTAGAATTCAGCAAAGGCAGTACGTACTGAACATTGTTGTACGCACCCAACTCGTTTCCTACGATACTATCCAGCATGATGCGATCACTGAACTTGTACGTCTCGCAACAGCAGACCACAGGCACGCCAGCTCCTTTCGACATCATAGCCACTGTCGCGCTGCCGGCTCTTGAGAACATGGCACCATTGGACAACATGGCAGCAGCGCCAAGAAGTGTGAGCGATACGCTCGAGAGTACGGAGCCGATGGAAGCAAGGAGAACGTATGTGCACGGTATATCGGCTGCCAACAGTGATCGTAGCAGATTCTTGCCTTCATGCATTGGCCGCGAGTCTACAATGATGACTGAGAATCGTCTGCCATGTTCTTTAGCCGCGAGAAGAACGCCTTCTACCAGTGAGGATCTGGTGGGAGGCGAGGCTCAGCGACACGAGAGGTAGCTCTAGCTTTTGCACTACGCACCTTCCAAAAGTAAGGATAACATCGTCATCCTTTATTTTGCTCAGCGCGAGATCTTCGACAACCTTGCCAGCTAAAACTATACGGTCCCGAATGAAATGGTCTATACGTTCGCAAAGAAGCTCTCGTGCCTGTTGACAGAAGGTGATGAGTTTCTGACGCACTCAATGGGCTCGTTGCGTCGCTCACATCGTCGTCTTGCATATCAGGTGGGATGTGAGAGATCTCCCATTTCAGATATCTGATTGCATTGCCCATGCTGATCGCCATAGGTCTCGCTTGGACCAAGTGTGTTATTTGAGGCGACAGATGCGCTGGTAGATGGCGAGTCAAGGATTTGCCCGGTGGTACTATGTATGAAGAAATAACCTAAGAAAAGAAGGGCGATTCAGAACAGAACCAAGCATCATGCCCCTAGTTGGCGACCCACGTCTTTGAAGGCCTCTAGCATGGCTATACACCTCGCATTTGCGCCGACGATTCTAAAGTCTGCATATTGCAGCGCTAAGCGCAATATGCTGGGATGTATCTGCTCCTTGTGAATCTTCGCATTCAATGATTTCGCAGACTTTGGCGGGTCGAGATGCAGGAACATGCTGAGAGGGGAAGGAGTTGCACCCGCAGCTGATGTTTGAGCATAATGATGTCCTGGGAGGGTTGTGTCGTTCGCACTTGTACTCGATACATTCTGCTGGCTAGCTTGACCGCTTTGCTGCTTTCTGGAGCCGCTTGCACCCTCAGCGTTTCTGGAAGACCCAGCAGCAGGAGCATCTTTCTTCTTCGTCCCATCTTGAGCTCCCTTCTTGGCTGGCTGCTTTTCATCACGCTCCTTCGCTTTAGCTGCACGCTGCGACTCCTGTAGTGGTTTCGAATGCCCGAAGCAATTGTGAGTCAGTGAGATGCGTGATCGACTACTGCATGCAGAAAGCCAGGCAGTTCTGCACCATCTAGGCAAGCGCAAGCCGCCATAGACATACTTGGATGGCTCTTCGTTCAGCTGTGCAAAGGAGCGTAGACGTCAGCTCATCCTGCAGACCTGCCAGTGCTGGGCTTCCACGCACCTTTTGTCATTTCTTTCATAGCTTTTCGAGGCCCAGCTTGACCTGCTGCAGGCGGACCAGCTGGAGCGCCATTGCTTGGCCCTTGCTGGGAGGTCGAAGCCTGTGGTTGCTGCTCGTCGGACGGGGCACCCATGATATTCCTGCTGTGGTGGGTGAGCCAGATAGCTCGTGAATCGCCCGCCCGGTCACGAGCCCGCCAGGTCCTCGATCACGTTCTATGCCAGCGGATGAGAGAAGTCGATGAAGAAGACAGGCTTGAGGAGCGCTTACTTGCCCAGTTGGCTAAAGCTGACAAGGTGGAATTCAGCTAGCTGTCATTTCTATAGCTGTTTGTGCGCTAGTCCACCGCATGGCACTGCCATGCCGTGCCTGTCCCTTCTTACGGCAATGCATCAGAGACAGGAACTATCATACATTGGTATATCATACTTGATGCAGGGCAATGACCTGCGCTTTGCCGGAAGCGAGAAGATCTACGCATTCGCTCAATTTATTATCGAATGCCTCTATCCGGTTCAGGTTGCGAACAATGTCTACCAGGCTCACGAGCCAGATGACTGTGTTATGTAGGTAGATTTCCGCGATAATAAGCAGTAGCGATCTGATCTGGCTCAACCGAATATCCTACACCAGTTACTTATTACACAGACACAATGTGGTCTCGTAATAATTATGTATCAATGCAGTCTTCACAAGCTGAATATCGTGTGCTGTGCCGGTCTAGCCTTGTTAAATGCGCAGCGATGCCATGCACCTGCTCAGCTCTCACAATCCTGCAGATCTGTAAAGGCATGACTGGTATTGGTCTCGTCCCGTGCTAGCTAGTGCATCGCCCTGTCGCAGGGTCCTCGCTGAATCCGATGTGCGTCCCAGCTGCGGCGAATGTGCCAAATGCTCACAAGGCCATAATACAGCGAGCTCGAGTAGGCGTGCATGCCAGAATGCATAAGGAGAATACCTGTAAATCCGCCAACCAGTATATCATCCGATATATGAGTATGGCATGGTTCGGCCTCGAACCAGTCGGTACCTTCGGGCAAAGCCAGATTATCTGCAAATTACATGCAAAGATGGATGTCATCCTTCCAAGCCGCGTAAGTGGTCGAGCCATAACCATATTGGGGACCGTTTCTGACTCATGAGTGAATACGTTCCGTTCCACTGCGTCAAAGTGCCATCTGGTTATAGACTTGCTCTGACTCAGAAGAGTCTCCACAGATTAAGATAGATCGAACGTGGGTGGGGTCAAGCGCCCCTGTACAGCACATTGATATTGACGTGACACAGCAATTGAGGCCATAGAGACGAAAGAGTAACTTCGTAAGGTGGCAGTGACAATGCATTGTGTCCACTTGCGATAACGAGAGGCGTTCGACCCAACGCGTAAAGTGTACACGGCAATCGGCAGCCGAAGTACAGCCGCTGTCTCCTCGATTGCCCTGGAGGTTCATGGCGAGGCTGAGAAAAGGAGGAGAAAGAGACAGATTGGTGAGCCAGTACACTAAGCGGTGACAGCATAACTGCGCGAAGCTGATTGATATCGTCTGTATAGTGTCTTTGCAGCGGAATAATCAGTCTGGCTGACTTGCCCTCCGGCGTTGTCGTAGACGAGTCAGTCACCGCTTCAATGATTAACGTACCGATTCCTGCCAGGGCCCACCGCACCGCCAGAAGTAAGCAGCAACAAAGCGGAATCACAGTCAGCGGGATCCCGCAATCGTGACTTGGCGACTGGTGAGGGGGAAGGAGCAGACAATGGCATCGCCGACTCAATTGAAGACACCTTTCCTTTGCTTTCGTCTGATGCAGAAGCAAGCAGACACCACAGCACATCTTCGCGTATAGCAGCTCCCTCTTTATCGGCACTGCTATCAGATTATTATTATTTATCGCAGTCGCGGCCTCTCCGCCAGTCTTAGCGCGCCCAGCCACAGCAAGCATGCGGTTCTTCAAGCGTGCACATGCGGTCCGTTTGGAAGTCCGCGTGCATGACAGCACAGTCTATCTTGGGAGCCCAGACTCTCACAGCTCGCGCAGCAACGATAGTTCATCATCATCGTCATCACTTTCTTCCTCTTCAACACCATCTGCCTCTCTCCGAGGTTTCGTCCGCTTCGAGCTCGACTCGCCGCGAACGTTTGACAGCCTTCAGGTCCATTTTGTGGGTAACCTAAGCATCCAGTCCGGCGCCACGAAGGCACATGGCAAGGCTGCTCCGGCGCAAGAACATGAAGTCCTACGACATGAGGTAGATCTGCTCTACGACCACTCGCCCTACTTTGAGGCTGGTTCTCATAGGTGAGTTGATTTTACCATGTACCTTTCGGCATTGTTCGACTGCTTGCGGGTTCGGCCGTCGACCCCTATTTTACCCCAGTCTCCCTCCACCAGCAATACCGGTATGATACAAGCAGCTGACTTCTTTCTTCTGCCCGGTCACAGCCTGGAGTTCGCGATCCTAATACCATCGACAATCAGTCCGACCATCCAACATGCATCCGGAAAACTCCAGTATCTCCTGTCTGCCTCGGTGGAAGACAGCAATGGCGATCAATCTTGTTCAAGAAGCAAGGAAGTACAGCTGGTGTCTACCGGGGCATCCGCTGCCATATCTACAAGCAATGAAGAAGCACTGGTCGATATTGTTTCGTATAATCATGCCGTAGGGGTGTGTCGCCTTTCTTACCTTTGCCTCTTGGCTCCGCGCAGTAGATTAGCAGACACTGATGAACATTGCGGTTTCAATTTCATCGTTTCTCAACAGCCTTTCTCTGCCAGACTTGTTAGTGATCAGCCTACAGTCGGCTCGCTCCTCTACCTACACCTGCACCTGCCCTCTCCTCGTGAAGGCGTCGTTCTCTATCAAATCTCTGTCTCAGCTATCCAGAAGACGGTCATCAGCAGCAGGCAATACGGCATGCGCGAGCAAATAACTGAGCGACATCTTCTACGATTATTCAACTTGCCGCATAACAAAGGTTTCTCGGACATTCCACCACTATTCGAAGAAGTCCAACAGATTCGACCATGGAAAGCGGGGGACGAGGTCACGCTCGAGCACATGCTACGCTTGCCGTCTCATGATGTGAGTACTTGCCTGCGTTTTCCTCAAAAAGGTGTAAAGCCATTGACTTCCGTACTCTCCAAATAGGTCTTCTCGCCAAGCACGCCTCGACATCTGCGTAGAGATAAATCTGCACCGATTTCCCTGACCACATCCCATTCTATCTGTCTAAAATTACGCTATGGTACACCTGAGCGAGAAGTCAAGGAATTACAGATATCTCGCGACTTCACTCTACTATCGTGCAAATGCGTGGCAGATACCGTCGTCGCACCAGCATACTCCGTCAAAGATCCTCGTGCGACTAAACGTCAAGGCCTCCTCCCAAATCTCAGTTTCTCAGGCAGCAATATTGGACCTAGCGTCAGCCAATATGGTCATACGCCCGCTGGTCAAGGATGTGCTTGTGTTCGGGAAGGAAACGCTGAGCAGATCACCTCACTTTGGAAGGAGAGATTCGCTGCACCGCCAGATTTGCAGGTCGACCAGAAGTTAGCTCGCGCGTAAATAGCTTCCTTGGCTCAGACAACACTGCAAGGCTTTTCGGACGAGAAAAGGCTTCTGATTTTGGCCTACCTAGCAAAGGGCAGGCGCTTCTTTCTTTCATTATACGTAGCAGCTTCTTTACTATACGTTACAGAGCAACTAGCACCTTTTATATCTGTCGGGTGATACGAGACGAACGCTTGCACAGGCACATTAGGTGCAGGTGGACATGGTAGGAGGACATGGCAGGAGAGAAGAGCCAACGGTTGTAGCATAGTCTGGTTATAGCACCAGTTTGAGGAAATTGTATATCGTGTTATCGCATAATGCCATTCACACTGTACTCGCGGAGGTCTCGGAGTCGGAAGCGTTTTCCGCCTATGTGACTTGGCCCGTAAGCAAGCATAGTCCGGTGATCTTTCATACATTTGTGATTGCCATATACGGTTTATGGGACCCCATTGTAGTCGATCGCGTTAAGACTTCTTGGGCGATAGTCACCTCCGCAACTCTAATCTTATGGGTCGTGCAAGGACAAGCGGGCGAAATGGAGGACGATCCGCTGACCTTTTTGTGGACTTCACTTTTCAATTTCGATACCCACCTTGTCCCTACAGACGTAGACACTCGTTAGTACTGCAGTCACGAGGGAGGAAGACCATTAGATAACTGTATCTCAATATCGATAGTATGCCAATTTGATGACCACTGATATCAGGAGCCTGAGCCCCACTCCTCTCACCTTGACTCCGCTCTCGCATCGACTGCGTCTGTGCACATTGAGCTATCATTACTAAGCGGGGTTCTGGTATAGACAACCGCAGAAGGTGCCGGTGCCTGCTAGGAAGTGATGGTGCGCTGCCTGGCTGGAAAGGCAAAAGTAGGAAAAAGGCTTGGAAGGGTGGGTGGCGTTGAACAAACAAGGAGTTCCACAGCAACATCAAAGGAGGCCTCTGTGAATAGAAAGCACTTCTTGCCATTGTGATGTATGATTTTGGAGAGCCTTATGCTTGTCCTCTTCCCAATGGATAAAGCACTATGCGCTTTCGGAAAGGATTAGTCTCGGTGGAAGTTAGCTTGGAAGACCGCGTCGTCTATCTGGCAGGTTCCAGCTACGATGGCGAAAGTGCTTCAGTTGGAGACGGCGGCGGCTCCGACGACCTGGCAGCTCGAGGAGCCCTTCTACGTGGAAAGGTTACTCTTCGCGTAAAATCCGCATGCTCCTTTCGACACTTACGCGTCGTACTGGTCGGCACACTCCGAATGCCAGCAATCAGCAAGGAAGGGCTTGACGATCAGGACCTCGCGGCTCGCAGACATGATAATCTCAGACATGAGGTCCATGTTCTCGATGGGCGGTCCCCTCATTTGTCGGATGGCATACACATGTGAGTTACCTTCCGGTAGAATCCTGTCTACTTGCTGGAGTGGCAGCGAGAGGTGTCATGGCTCTACGAGGTCACGTGCCACTACGGTACTGAGGGTTCTTCGTCAGAATACCGTTTGCTGTCCTGCTCCCTTCGGATCTTCAACCAAGCTTCCGTTGTCCGTACGGCAGACAGGATTATAGGGTATACGCTTATGCTGAGGAAGTCTCTGGGAAGGTCAAGATATCGGAAGGTCAATACGTCACACTCCTGTCCTCGGGAGACGTTATCGATAGTGGGAGACCCTTGCTGGACTTGGTGACCTACCACAACTCCCTTGGAGTAAGAGCTACCAGTTTTCCTTTCGCAGCCATTCTTTGCTGAAATACCAATCTTATCAATAGTATATCTCCGCAACAATGCATTGCGATATACCTTCTGTCGGCGCCCAAGCTTTCCTTCAGCTGGAATTACCTGCCCCTCAGTCAAACATCTCTATAATTGGTATCACTGTCCACCTTGTCCAGACTGTACGAGTGTACGTCGATACTTCGGCACCAACAGTCCGTACAGAGGAGAAGCAGCTTGCCAGATTTTTTAACGCCGCGACCTTCGGGACGATAAACCCATTCACTGGAAAGGTAGCATACGGGCCAAGGTGGCGGCCAGGCGATCCAGTATCGTTAGCGCAAAGCATCATACTTCCCACACACGAGGTGAGTATGAAGCAAGTGGTCCCTGCGGTTACGCGCCACTTGCTGACACGTACACGCGCTACCTGTACAGACATTCGCTCCTAGCTCTAATGCGTCGAAAGCAATAGACGAGACGGAAGCAAAGCTGCGCATGACGGTCTCGCATCACGTGCTCATCAAAGTTCGATATCAGACAGCCACACAAGCCGTAAAGGAGGTTACAATCACCTCGCGGAACATATTCCTTCTGTCTTGCAAGTGTCTTCCGAATAGTCTCGTTCTTCCCCCATATTCCCCCGAAACACCTATGGCCGGAGAAGATAAGGAAGGTGGACTAGATTGGTTTGGGATCGGCAGAAGGAGAACCACGGCAGCGAAAGGGAATGAGGAATGCAACTGCTTCGTACCTAGGGAGATAATACAGCCAAAGTCATCAGAGAAGGCCTGTTCAGTGGTGACGGCAGCACTTAAGATTTAGGAAACGTGGTTGGGCCTTTGGAATATAATCATATGGCGGCCCAAAAGCGTTGAGCGGGGAGAACAATGTGACGGGCTTTACTATCAGCTGTGTTGTGGGAACAGAAGACCGTGCGGTAAAAGTGGCGGACATAGCGTTTGTAAGGATTAGTAGCTCTATTGTTTGGATTGCAATGTGCTTCGGCGGATACAACTGGTCCTCGTGTACTTTAGATAAAAGCGACCCGAACGTCCCCTGAATTGTAGCTTATGAGTGTGGGGGGCTTTCATTTTTGTAGTATGTGATGCTGTCACGCAGCTGCAGAGGGTATGAGAGGAAATCAATCAATATCCATTTCTGGCTCAGCCTTCTTTGGCTCCTCTGCTGGCATCTCGGCATCACCGTCGGCCTTAGGAGGTGCTTCAGGGGCCTTTTCAGTCTTTGGCTTTGGCTTGGCTCGGTTGAAGATAGGCAGGCAAGCGTAGGTGACCTCCTCACGTCTCTTGTTGATGTCCGTTGAGGTGAAGGCAGGAGGTTGGCTCTTCATTCGCTCAGCTTGCTTGGCCTCCATATCGTCCAACCATTTTTGCGTGTTTGCGCACTTCTCGATAACTGTCTGCAAATCCTTCTCTTCAATGTGGGAGTACTTGTCGTCTCCTGATGTCGCCTTGGTCATGAAATCCGCTAGAGTCTCACGAATTGCCTTAAGCGCTCGAGGACGCTCTTCGGTCTCTCGAAACCGAAACTGAACTGGGTCTCCGATCTTCTTTAGGACATCGAGCTTGGCGACGTATGCAGATTTCGTGGCATCTTCGCCCTAATATCATGAAGACATAGAATTCAGCATGTTGTAGAACGTTAGATATATAGTAGATGAGTAACTTACGTCTTCCGAGTATAACCAGTCTTCAGCAGACGACAGTTCTGATCTGAACTTGTCCTTGTCGGCTTCAGGCATGAAGGCCTTCCACGACGAGTCGAGCTTTTCACGGGCATAGTAGATATACTCTTCAAGAGCGTTCTTCTTGTCTTCGGTCTCTGCAACGAGCTTGTCGGAAGCGAACATTTGTCCTTCCTCCTCCTTCATGCTGTCAACGACGTTCTGGTCTAGTCCAGTGTGGCTGAAGACGGCAGGAACCTCCTTCTTGGTGACCTTCTTCTTCTTTTGCACAGGAGCGGCAGCTTCAGCACCCTCGGCGGTATCCATAGGGGCAGCTTCCTCCTCAGCCTCGTGCTCTTCCAAGATGTAAGGAGAGCCAAAGGTGAAGATTCCGTGAATGTCAAGACGAGCCTTGACCTTAACGGTAGCGTGGTCGCCATCATCGGTAGGGACGATGTTCTTGACGGAGTATTTTGCGATCCATCGGTTTGTGCCAGCGGGCAAATCGGCAGAGTCGGCGTATCGGGCTTCAAGATTGAAAGGCTCCTTGCGGCGCAGAGTGACTGTTCTGTTGGCGGGGACGTGTGATCCCTTCTCGAGGACCCGGATCGAAGTATCTGAGTCGACATCGTTCTTCTCCCAGCAGATATCGATGGGGTATGTGTTGATATCGGTGACTGAGAAGTCACGAACTCGGAAGACGGGTGACAAGACAGCGCAAGCAAGGGTGGCACCACGGGCAATGGCTTCATCTTGATTGGTGGTGGTTGAAAGAGGCTTGCCGAAGAACTCGGAAATTCGGGTCTTCAAAGCTGGAATACGCGTAGATCCACCGACAATTTCGATAGAGTCGATCTCTTCTTTTGAAAGACCGGCCTCAGCAAGTGCCTGTTGTAGAGGAGCAGCTGTTCGGTCGAGTAGAGGAGCAATGAGCTCTTCGAACTTCTCTCGCTTCAAGTTACTTGAGGCATCGATGTCGTTCATCAAACTCTCAACGGTCAAGGGAGCTTCTGTGTTTGCGGAAAGGATCTTCTTGAGCTTCTCGACAGCGGCAAGAAGACGGAAGCGAGCTTTAGGATTTGAGAAAACGTCAATCTTGTATTTTGTCTTGAACTCTTCAGCGAAGTGCTGAGCGAGTGCAAAATCAAAGTCTCGTCCACCGAAGTGTCTGTCCCACGCAACGGACTTGACGACTAGCTTGCCCTTGTTCAATGCGGCAATGCAGACCTGGTAGTCGGAATATCCAATGTCGACGAAGACAACATGCTTGGGTGCCGCTTCAGGTTCAGGAAGGTCGGTCTTGGTGATACCGTATCCCATAGCGGTAGCGGTAGTATCGTTGATGAGGCGGAGGGGGTTCAAGTTGGCGATCTCAGCAGCGTCTAGGACCGCTCTTCGCTGTGTGTCGGTGTAGTAGCAAGGTACGGAAATGACAACATCGTTGATGGCAGCACCGGACTCTTTGTGTGCGATTTCGCGTAGAGACCCTAGGTACTGGCCGTAAAGCTGGGTTGCGGATAACTCCTTGGGCTCGCCAAGGTAGTTGATCTGCATCGGTAAGCATACTCAGTCTCGTGGCTCCACATGCTGATACCAACACGGCCAACTCACCTTGACACCAACGGATCCAGCAACATCGCAAAGTTCAGGTAGGATGAACTTCTTCTCGTATTGCTCGATTTCAGGCTCGTTGAATTGACGACCGACTAATCTCTTCAATGAACCAATTGTGTTCTTGTAATTGGAGGTTTCTTGCGACTTGGCAGATTCACCTGCATAACGATTTCTTGGACCGAATCCGACGAGAGATGGATTGAGTCGGTTTGAGGTCTCGTTGGCGATAATGTCGACACTGTTATGTAATTACGAGCGCATGTAGAGTATGATGTTGAAAATAGTAGTAAGTTCAAGATGTCAGCTTTCCGATGTCAATGTCCTTTGTCTATATATCTCTCTGTCCAAAGCTTCAAACGCACCCTCGGTTTCTGCAAGTGAAGGACCAACAGGACGTCAGCTGGAAGTACAAGGCGTAAGGTGACATTCGATGCTACGCACCTCGCCAAACCAATCTTGGAGGTGAATGAGCCAATGTCAAGGCCGACGACGGAAGTCCTGTTGTGTGTAGCATCCAAGGGATGGTCTGCGTCAGCACTGCATCTTTACATCCAGGGCCATTCAGCAATTCAGCACTCACATCTTGGGATATCAGGTGATGAGTTGTGAAGAGTAAATGTGGTAATAAGAGAACTACCGAGTTGTGTTGGATCTATCTTATGTGTGCCCTTTGGAATTGCTTTCAAAATGCAGGTTGATCAAGCTTTTTGCTCTTTCCTCACTGTTCGTGAAATTTTCCAGAAGATTCAAGCATGATGTGGCGTAGCTGGCTGGATGGTGGAGGAGCGATTTGTAGGGCTCAGGGATCAGACTACATGCTGATATAGCCATACATACGGCATGTGCCTAGCCACACAGACGCCTGCTGCTGTTGTATCGCAGCATTGCTGTCCTGATACACGTGTCCGGATGGACGTGATCGGGGCGCTTCACACAGGCGTGTTGTGTTATTCCCAATCTCTGTCGTGCAAGTCTTGAGACGGACAGATCCACTTCCGACTATGGACTAGCTGCAACTCGCTGTCGTCTGAGATATGTATTCGCCCGCCTTTGCTCACCTTTCTCAGCCACTTGTGCTCCAGGCTTGCCCGATCATCCTCGTGCACGAATTGTAAAATTGCGAAGATCCACCATGTCCGCACTGCTGAGATGACGACCACTTCTGACACTTCTGGCCTGCGTTGCTTGCAGTAGTTCCCAAGGCAAGATGGCTGACTCCACTATGAATGGCAATGCCAGCGACAGCGGCGACGAAGATGCTTTCCTGCAGAGTCTCGGGCTCAAGCAGAACCTCCGTAAAGGAAAAGAAGTGGCTGCAAAAGCTGCATCTTCCACCAAAGGCAAGGATAAGCTTACTACTGGTGGTGGTTCTTTTCAAAGCATGGGTAAGCCAACTTCTGAACCTCCAGATTAACTCTGCGTCGTTGCTGATCTTGTGTATAAATTCCTGCCACGCTCTGCTTTTGGTTCCCACTGCTGATGATCGAATTGAACTGATAATATACCACTGATACTGCCTCCTTCCAGCCCTCAAGCCGGACCTGCTGCGAGCACTGCTACATAGAGGCTTCACTACTCCTACTCCAATTCAACGTGCCGCTCTACCTGCCGCCTTGACCGGCCGAGATATCGTAGGCATGGCTCGAACTGGGTCAGGCAAGACTCTAGCATACATGGTACCTCTCGTTCAACGACTGGGTGCCGTGCATTCACCCAAATACGGCGCAAGAGCCTTGGTCCTCGTTCCAACTCGTGAACTAGCCCTTCAAGTACTCAAAGTAGGCAAGGATTTAGCGAGAGGAGCCAGTCGAAGGCCACATCATAAATCGACAGAAGATTCACTAGGTGGAAGTGCCGGCGACAGCTCGAATGAACAACTCCGCTGGGGTCTCATCGTAGGAGGAGACAGCTTAGAAGAGCAATACAATCTAATGGCAAGCAATCCGGATGTTATCATAGCAACACCAGGTCGACTACTCCACCTTCTAGTCGAAATGAACGCAAGTTTACGAAGTGTCGAGTTCCTAGTATTCGACGAAGCAGATCGTTTATTCGAGTTGGGTTTCGAAACTTCTCTCACTGAAATCATAAGCAAATTAGCTCCTTCAAGACAAACACTACTTTTTTCTGCTACTTTACCGAAAAGTTTGGTTGAATTCGCAAAGGCTGGTCTGCAAAATCCTAAATTGGTTAGATTGGATGCTGAAAGCAAGATCTCGAATGATCTACAGATGGCTTTTATCTCCGTCAAGCCAAAAGAGAAAGAAGCTGCTCTACTACTGTTACTACGAGATGTGATAAAGACGCCTCAAGCTAGTGAACTGCCTACCTTTGGAGAGCCTTTAACAGACGATGAAGACGAAGACGAAAGGCGGAGAAACAGCAGAGATACAATGCACGGACGCGATGGTCAACATCGCCGAGGTGGCTCTCGCTCTTTCGCACGTGGCGTAGGCAAAATCGGCTACAAAGATCAATCAGAGTCATGGAAAGATTACAAGAAGAAGAAGCACGCTGCTGGAGCGGGTGTCGATCGTGACTTACTAGCGACGCAAAGTATCGTCTTCGCAGCTACAAAGCATCACGTTGAATACCTATCTTTACTCCTAGTGGACGCTGGCTACTCCGTTTCGTCAATCTATGGTTCAATGGATCAATCAGCTCGTCGCTCACAACTTGGCCGCTTCAGATCTGGTAAAACTTCAATCATGGTAGTCACAGATTTAGCAGCTAGAGGTATCGATATTCCACTACTTCCCAATGTCGTTAATTACGACTTCCCTGCTTCAGCACGTACTTTTGTTCATCGTGTTGGACGAACAGCTCGTGCAGGACGAAAAGGATGGGCATACTCGTTCATCATCAACAGTGAACTAGCGCATCTGTTCGACCTTCAACTGTTCTTGGGTCGACCCCTCATCACGGCACCTACGGATGTCGATGATTATGCAAACAATCTTGTTTTGGGTACAATGCCTAGAGACAGATTGGATCTTGACAACGATCATTTCCGGTCAAATATGCTGGAAGATTCTTCTACACTCTCTGCTTTGCTCGCGGTAGCTGAAAAGGGACAGAAAATGTATGAGAGATCGCAAACCAAAGCAAGTCAGGAGAGTTACCGAAGAGCGAAGGAGTTGGTGTCCAGTGCGAAAGGTCTAGCTGGAAGTGAACGAGAAGTAGAGGGTGTTCATCCTATTTTCGCTGAGTTACTCGAGTCAATGTCAACGATGGGTACCCGAGCAAGTATGAAGCTCAAGTCTAATTCCTCAGCGGAAGCTTCTAGAACGGACCTGCTTGCACAAATCAATGCATTCAGACCTGCAGAGACAGTCTTTGAGATTGGCCATAGAGGAAAGACAGTGGCTGCACAAATCATGCAGAAGAGAAGAGTGTCACTAGGTAAATCACAGGCTAAACAAGTTAAGAAGGAAAAGGAAGCAGAAAGTGATGAGGAGCATGTATCGGGTGAAGCTGAGGACGAGATGCCAGTGGACGGTCCCACGGGCGAATTAGCAGATGAAGAGGATCTAGTGGTAAGTTCGCATGAGACATTGGAGCCGTCTGGCGAGGGTATTCTGACCAGCTTTTGCTCGGCACAGTCCGCTTTTGAAGAAGGATCATCGTCAAAGAAGCAAAAGAAAGACTATCGCGATCCATCTGTATATATGGGTTATGTGCAAGAAGGAGCAGAAGCCGAGCGAGGTTACTCCTTGACTGGAGGAGACAATTTCGCCGCTCAAGCAGCCAGTTCAGCGTACGACATGAACGTCAATGACGAATTAGGCGCAAAGATGGCACCGCAGAAAGCAAGTATGCTGCGATGGGATCGGAAACATAAGAAGTTTGTCAAAGGTGACGGCACAGGATCAGACAACAAGAAGCTTATCAGAACTGAATCAGGAGGCAAGCTACCCGCTTCATTCAAGTCTGGGTCTTTCGATGACTGGAAGAAGAAGCAAAAGGTGTTCTTGCCTAAGATTGGAGAAGCTGAACTGAAGAATCGGCAATTACCTAGTAGAGGCGCTGGACCTGGTGGACAGCGCTATAGGCATAATGCAGTTGCTGGCGTCAGAGATCCCAATGCTAAACCTAAGCGAGATGGCAAAGGTGGATATATCAAGGATGACAACAAGAGGAAGAAGCCTGGCTTTGGAAGCAAAGACGGCGGTGATGACAACGGTGCTGGAGGAAAGACTCGATCCTCTACTAGCGAGAAAGTCAGGCAGAGTAAAGGATCTGGCGCTCAGCTCAAAACGGTGGACCAGATCAGGAAGGATAGATTGCTCAAGGCTAAGAGAGTCAAGCGATCCACGCAGCCAAGCAAGAAGGGTAAAGGAAAGAGGAAGTAGCTTGAAGGGTTGCCTTGAATTGATCCAGGTCTTCTTTGAGTTTTCGCTCTTGTTACTCTGTTGTTGTATGCAGCACTTGCGCCTGGAATCATACCGAAACGGTCATCGTTCAGATTAATTGCATTTGTCCTCTCGCTAGCGCCGCAACCAGGCTAAAGCCGAGTAGGCCTTGGAGCCAGGTAACTCTCGCTCCAGCCTATCGTCACAACCCGTAGGTCTTTGCTTGAGTAGTGAAGGAGCATAGTGAATCGTCGATATTGCGAATAATGAATAATAAATAGCCAAGATAACAAGAAGCTAATAGTACAGTACTTAGATTGCGTATCGACCGAACCACGTAATGCAACTGAATAGGTATACGAGACGACTAGCGAACCAAGGGTCTCTTGCCGGCACCTTCGTCTTTGAGCGATCTGTTCATATAGCCTTGCACCTCGCGCAGGCTGTTTGTTGTATTGCAAGGC
Organism: Cystobasidium sp. 2NF920; assembly: GCA_023628255.1. Lineage (NCBI taxonomy): Eukaryota > Fungi > Basidiomycota > Cystobasidiomycetes > Cystobasidiales > Cystobasidiaceae > Cystobasidium > Cystobasidium sp. 2NF920. The sequence continues at coordinate 287,606 of JAMALA010000011.1, forward strand.
AAGTCATGTCAGCGAAAATGGTCGTAAATCATTGAAATATTGAAGTACTCACTATTCATCGTCCAAATCGCCCTTCGTATCTTTGCTGTCCTTGTCTTCACCCTTAGCCTTCTTGCTTGCCGGTGCAGCAGCATCCTCTTGCGTTTTTGATGCCGGATCTACAGCAGTTGCAGTTCGCTTGCCTCGTCGTTTCTGCAGAAGTCAAGGGAGAACAGACCTGGGGTACTTAGTAATCTGGATAGTCTTTGAATTGCCTCATGGTCTTCAGGACAGTCGCTCAGTGTTGCCAATGTCACCTACAAATCGGTCATTCATGGCCTTTGCTCCTGGATACGCGATTATGGTCGAAAGCAGCAGTTTGCACCACAAAGAGCAGGTCTCAAGACATCAGCATAAGTTCCCTAGTAGCAAACTGTAGATTTCCAGCTAGCTGGCATTCTCGCAATGCACGCTGTTCTGGCTCACTAGCAATCTTATCATCCGCAGTCTCTGGCTTCTTGACCTCGAGTGCTGGCTTAGAAGGTGCAGCCGTTACAGTTGGGCTTGGAGCGGGTGACGCAGGCTTTGGAGCCGTTGCCGTCGCACTGATAGTCGCAGTACTGCTCTCAGGCTTGCTCGTGGATGCGACTGGTGAGGCAGACATGATGGGCTGCGCGCTGATGTGGGCGAGAGGCAACACAGCTCCGTCATCCTGAAGGTCTGGTCGTCCTCGAGACCACAGGCGGATGTGGCGAAGACTCAGGCCCGGCTTAAGCAAGAAAGGGCAAACGGGACTAGTATGTACCTAACACTGATGTGTGACTTAACAATTGCATTGCCAGCTCCACACAATCCCAAACGAATGCGTCTATAAGCGACTCGAACATAAGTGTCTGCCTTTCTGCAGAACTAGTGCATATGAAGTGTCGCATGGCTTTTCAGCCGTAGAAGACTGGACGGTCTCTGGAATTAGACTATGCCTCAACACGGAGAGGCTGCTCTCCCCCTTCAGCAGCAGAAGTGGCAGCGACTCCAGTGTTCGCCAGAGGCTTATTGGCAGGGAAAAGGAGGACTTCCTTGATGTTGGCCTTGTCGGTAAGCATCATGACCAGTCTAGACACGCAAGGAGTCAGTAACACACTGATTACCGGAAGCAGTGACTGCATGCTCACCTGTCAATACCGCAACCCCATCCACCAGTAGGAGGTAGACCGTGCTCAAGCCTGTCAAAAAAGATCACAATCAGAAAAGCGGTTTTGTAAGCATGCAGAAGACTCATACGTACGCATTGATGAAGGTCTCGTCAACGATCTGTGCCTCCTCATCACCAGCATCCTTCTGTCGTGCTTGCTCTTCGAATCGCTCGCGTTGATCGAATGGATCGTTCAACTCGGTGTAGGCATTTGCCAACTCCTTGGTAGCGCACTGAAGCAAACAAGCACAAATTCAGCATAACGTAAAATGGAAGGTGATGGCGAACAGCTGTACTTACGAAAACTTCGAAACGCTCGCAAAGGCCTGGGTGTTCACGGTGTCTCTTAGCCAGAGGTGACATAATTTGAGGGTGTCCCATGACGAAAGATGGATTGATGCACTGAGACTCGATGAACTCTCCGACGAGCTTGTCAATCATTCGTGCGGTAGTACGTGGCTCTGAGCAGTCGACATTGTGCTTGATGCACAGGTCGGACAGGAACTCTCGTGTCTTATCTGTGCCAAACTCTTCACCAGGTGGGAACTTGACGTTGAGTTGCTTCTCGAGCTCCTCAATCATGTCGTATCGCTTCCATGGTGTCGTGAAGTCGAGCTCGTACTCTGGTGCACCTTCACCCTTTCCTTCAGGGTGATACTTGATCTTATAGCTACCAGTGATAGCCTTGACCATTCCGCTGAACATCTGCTCAGTCATTTCCATGAGATCGTATACATCGGCATAAGCCATGTAGAACTCGCAGATTGAGAATTCAGGATTGTGTGTTAGATCAATGCCTTCGTTTCGGAAGACACGGCCAATTTCGAAGACTCGGTCCAGACCTCCTACGACTAGCTCCTTGAGGTAAAGTTCGGGTGCGATACGTAAGAAGAGGTCCAATGCAAGCGCGTTGTGATGTGTGACGAAAGGCTTGGCGGTTGCACCTCCAGCAATCATGTTCATCATGGGTGTTTCAACCTCGAGGAATCCCTGGCTATCTAGGTATCGTCGGATGTAGTCGACAACCTTGGCACGAGTGATGAATGTATTTCGGACTTCATTGTTCATGATCAAGTCGAGGTATCGCTTGCGATGTCTCAGTTCCTGGTCCTTGAAGCCGTAATGTTGTGTTGGCAGCTGATGCAAATTCGGTGAGAGGAGCTTGATGGTGTGAGGGGAGATAGATAGCTCGCCCTTGTTACTTCGGGATGGATATCCAGTGACACCGACAATGTCACCTCGTCTGAAAACGGAGTGAACGTCGGAGAACTCCTCTGGGTTCTTGGCCTCTCGAGCGTTGGCTAGCACCTGGATGCGTTGTCCATCACCGTGGATATCGTAGAAACGGAGCTTGTCACCAGAAGCACGCATGGAATGAATACGTCCAGCAATGCTGACTTCCTCGTTCTCAAGCCTGTGCAAACGACATTGTTAGCATAGTGTACCAGTCAATTTCGACGAAATACGTGGGACATACTTGGAACCATTCTGGATCTTGCCTTCGGCACCGTACTCTTCAACGAACTTGGGAAGGGACTTGGTGACGTAGAACTTGTGTGGGTATGGCTCGGGGGTTGCAGCTGTTCTTTGTGAGTCTGGGATAGCTCGTAACTGCTTGATGGTACGTGATCGGAGCTCGTAGTATTGCTGCAGACATGATGAAAGCACTATGAGCCGTGTGAAGACGACAGACTGATAAAGTGAGCCTACATTTGGTGACAGCTCCTCCTCGTCCTTGGCTGCATCCTTTGCAGCGGGCTTTGCAGTCTTTTCAACTGCAGGTGCAGCAGCGACCTGCAAGCGTGGAATCACGAGTCAGCAATCATGCAACAGCAAGCCGGTCGTGTATGACCAGCTCTTTACCTTTTCAGCCTTCTTTGCTTCCTTTTCTCTCTGCTTCTGGCGTCTCTTGAGCTCGCTGGTGTCGCATAAATAGTTCCCATCAGCTTTTGCTCCAGGCACTTCTACGCGGACGTCTTTCTGAAATTTTGCAGCTATCACAGGCTCACCTCTTGCTGACCATTTCACCGGTCACTTCATCCTTGTGAAGGTTTTCTGATGATCCGGCTGCAGCTGCACCACCGGCATTGGCTTGTGCGGCCTCTGCAACAGAAGCCGTCGTCGTGGTCGACGCATCAGGCGCCTGCGAGGTCATCTTGCTTGATTGAGGTCGAGTATGAAATACGGTCGAGTAATGGATTGGCCTGACTGGAGGACGTTGGACCCTCGAGATGTGCACAAAAGACTGTTTGATGAAGCCTCTGAGCATGCAATGGGGTAGACCTAACAAGTTGGGAGTCAAGCTACATCCCTCGACCTGCTAGCGAGCTGTGGCCTTCATGTCCGACATGGCCACAAAGAAAGCCCAGCGAAGTGCAGTAGCATCAGTAGAGTGAGTTAGTGAGCAATACAATCATACACCTCCGCTAAGCCTTAACAGATGTCTAATTTAATTGTAACAGCAGGCACAATTCCACCCGGACACCTTCGTGACAAGCCATGATACATTATCGCTGCATGACAGCATTTCCTTAGCACGCACGTCAACAAGGGGAAATCCCGTCCATACTGGTATGGCAATGGCTACTATGCTGAACTGCGATAAACCAGAGACGCCCTCATTTCGCAGGTCGTTAGTTTCCAGTTCTGCCATCTAGAGCTAAACATTTAGATACTTGTGTCGATGAGTCGCACTTCCATCCTCTATACTGATGCCTGAGTTCAAGACGAAGGCCTGGTATATGACATTGGTCCGCATCACCTGTCTTCCACTGGACTCCGTCGGAGTTCACCGCACTTGCTGTCACTTACTATTTCACCGCGGAAGCACGAAGATCATGCAATTCTCAATTATAGACCGGCACGCCAGATCCAGCATCGGCGTCAGACAGATGTGCAATGGCACAGTACTGAATGCATCGCAGCTGAAGGACACATGCATTGCCGATACAGCAGTGCAACCATATAGCAATCACAGCAGTACTGCAATCATGTTATCACAGCAGTACAGCGAACACAGTACACATAGCATACCTCAACCCTGATGTGCGTTCTTACAGCATTACTCCACGACACGGTTGCTCAGAGGGGATCGATACGAACCTATCTATTCGCAGCATGCTCACCGACACAATAGTCGATATGCCCATGGCACAAACGTCCTCTATCTAACGAAGTCCTGAGAGGCTCCCTTGGCTCAGTGTGCTTGCATTCTGGGTAAAGGGTACTCGCATAGCAGCGCTCTAGCCAAGCGGGTTTTAACCGGGCAGCAATGACCTGTCGAAGCCTAATCAGCTGGAGCCGACTGCGGGGGAGTAACGTAATAGGGTCACGCCCATTAATGACAGTGGTACCCTGCCAAGTCTAGGACATCACTACTGCTACACTCATGGTCTATATACCTCCTGGCTTGGTTGATGACCTGCGGGATAGTGGGGAATGGAGGAGCGCTTTCCAGATGCTAAAACACGTGGGAGGTGCCCCAAAGTTTTTCCTTTTTTTGACTAGACGACGGGACGATACATCTGGATAGCAAGGGTTCGAGACCATCTGCAAGTAGACAAGTACGTGGTAACCCACTCTTTTGCCTCTGAATCTGGCAGTCTCACCCCAAACAGGAAGAAATGCTTGTCTTCGCCACCGTCCGTTTGTACGTACGTTCGGCTGTGCTCCGTACGTAGAAAGTCTAGGCGGTATTTCAAAATTGGATAGGTTAGATCCTCAGACAAGGGATCTAGCAGGAAAAAGCATCTTTTCCTGATTTCAGCAACTGGTAGTGCGCATGCTAGCATTTGTAATCTCTCGGATCTTCAGACCGATAAATGTACGAAAGTGAGAGATGGGCCAGCTGAGATGACGACTGCCGAGGTCAGCGTAAGTACGTCATAAGTCGACAAAGTAATGGCTGTCAGAGTGAGCTGTGTCCAGCGGTCGTCCGCTTCCGAATGCCGCTGAGATTGTTTCTTTCTTCACTCAATAAGCCAGGGCGACTATAAACTGTACTTCTCTCAGCATTGAGGATTCTGACATGTGACACAGGCGAAGTAGCTTTGCGCCAGCTTTCTTCGACCTACTCATGTCTAGTTCAAAAGCGCATTTTCCTTTTTTTTCGTGCATTCAAGGTGGATAGACAATAATACAGTCGCTGGCGTCTAAGCGGAAATTTGTGACCTGCTGGCGAAGACTTAGAGACAGAGAATGTCGCCAAGCAGACATAAGAAGGAGAGTAAAAGCCGAGTCACACGAAAAGGAATATGAGAAGGATAGTGCAGTGAAATCTGGAACGAGCTCGTCATGTAGCCTGTAGAGAGATACTTACAACAAGGCGGATCACGTGTTTGGCGACCAACTGCTTTTGCCTTGCATGCGAGATTTGGACATGGAGGGTGTGGGCGGCTCGCAGCTTACCTCTTCACCTCAGCGTCGTGTTCAGGGATGCACTTGTCCGACTATGAGGCGGGCTTGTCCCAAGCCATGCCCGCTCTCGCGCGCCATACGTTGCTGCTGCCAATTTGTGTGGCTTTTGCAGCAGTTCTTGCAGTTACATGGCTCACAAAGAAAGGCGAAGAAGGTGCAGTTCCCTTCAAATGGAGGCGGCCTGTTGAAGCAGAGTGCGTATGCTTCTACATCTTTATATATGATGCAGGACTTGATGCTGATACTTCCTTTTAACGCCCCATTCTTCCTTGTGACTTTGTTGTGTCGCGCGCATTGTTACTTGCATTATGTAGTCCAGCATGGAAGGGCGAAACCCTCTCGAAGCCACATCTGCACTATCATGATGCATCAAAAATCACTTCGTATGACCCATCCAGTGGCGCCCACATCGCAACATTCCCATCGTTGTCTCCTGCTGCGGTTGACGCACAGATCAAGCTTGCGGCCAACGCGTCAAAAAGTTGGAGCCGCACTTCTTTCGTTCAAAGGCGTCAAGTGCTGCGGAGTCTCACGCAATGGATCATCAACAACAAGGAACAGATATCGCAGGTGTGCGTGAGAGACACTGGCAAAGGCATGCTCGATGCCGCCCTTGGCGAAGTCATGACCACCCTTGAGAAGCTGGACTGGATGATCAAGTATGGCGAACACTACTTGAAGCCGGACAAGAGACCGTGAGTTCTGCGCAGTATCAGGTGCTATGCGGTCCACCTGAGCTAACATGTTTCGATCCCGCTCCAGAACGTCCTGGCTAATTGCGCACAAGGTGTCGCACGTGCACTATGAACCTCTCGGTGTGGTCGGTGCTATTGTGTCCTGGAATTATGTAAGCCCCCCTTCTCTAAGTACTGTTCAGCGGCAAAGATCTGACAAGGTGTATCGCAGCCTTTCCATAACCTTCTTTCTCCTGTCATCGCCGCTTTGATGTCCGGTAATGCTATAGTCATCAAAACAAGCGAAAATGTAGCATGGTCAAGCTCTCACTTTGCAACAGCCATTCAGTCATGCTTGGAAGCTTGCGGTCACGATCCAAATGTCGTCCAAGTCCTTATCGGCTGTGAGGGAGAAGCAGCTCGTTCATTGACCAGGAGCAAGGAAATTTCCCATCTTACATTCATCGGTTCAGACAAGGTCGGCAAAGAAATCGCTAAAGATGCCGCGGAGAACCTCCTTCCTGTCACTCTGGAGCTGGGCGGCAAGGTGAGTAGCGTGCCTCAACCGGCAACGAACTTGTTAGCACGCCAGCTCACCACTTCCCTTCTCAGGATCCGTGCATCCTGCTAGAATCGGCCGACATCGACTTCTTCAAGGATGTCTTCATGAAGGCTACCTTGTCAGTCACTCTGCTGCGATACGATCTCGCTTAGTCGATTTGACTGATGTTCTTTAATTTGGCGCGCAGTACCGCAGCTGGCCAGGGCTGTATCATCGCCGAGCGCTACATCGTCCACCAAAAAGCATACGACCACTTCTTGTCTACCATGTCTCCGCTCGTTGCACAGCTGCAGCCGGGACGCGATGTAGGAGCGATGATCAATGGTGTAAGACTGGCAGGTTTACAGAAAATGGTTGATGATGCAGTCAAGCAAGGCGCTCGCATACTCGTTGGAGGCAAAGAATTTACCCATCGTGAACGACCGGAAGCACATTACTTCGAACCTACTTTATTGGCGGACGTGACTATGGATATGGAAATAGCAAAGCAGGAATGCTTCGCTCCAATTATGCTGGTGCTCAGAGCCGAGGTAGGTCATGACGAATGAGATACTATGGGGACTGTGCTGATGACGCATACCTTAGTCTACGGATGACTGCATCCGCATTGCGAACTCTTCGATATACGTAGGTTGACTGTACTTGACTTCGTCGTGATTTTCACTTGACTGACGATGAACTTGCTTCAGGGCCTGGGATCTTCTGTATTCGGCAAAAGCAAGAAAGACTGCAAATACGTAGCATCGAGTCTGCAGTGCGGCATGGTTGCGATCAATGACTTCGGCGTGTTCTATCTCAAGTATGTATCCTGTTTGTCACGCTTGCGCACTTCAAGGCACTGATCATAAACCTTTCAATACATTTCTTCCGACAGTCAAAGCCTACCCTTCGGAGGCCGGAAAGCTTCTGGCTACGGTCGTTTTGGTGGCCCAGAAGGTCTACGGTCATTATGCAATATCAAGGCTGTCACCATCGACCGCTTCTTTGGCGTGGTTCAGACCCCTATACCTCCTCCACTCAAATTCCCAAATACGAATCCCAGTAAAGCATGGACATTTGTATGCGGTTTAATCGATCTTGTATACGCTCCCTCTTGGGGTGGCAGGCTGGCCGGTATCCGGGGTCTAATCTCGGCCTGATACCCCATGCGGCATGAAACGGAAAGTCAAGCTTGAATATTACTGCAAGTTTGAACATCATTTCAAGATCTTTTGGGTGCGCCAGGGGCGGGCTACATCGCGGCGCTTCGTTTGGCCTGTTGGCCGGCACTGATATGACATACTACGAAGACATACACATCTCAAAGAGCAGGAGTCGAATATGACGGTTGTCGTTCTCGAGTATGGGTGCACAGCTTAGAAGCCGTTATTTTCGCAGCTGAAAGCACCGCTGACTGTTCCTGCCTCATAATCTTGGATGACTAGGTGAAGCAGGAATAGGTAAGCAAGAGGTGGATAACAGGTTTTTATCATTCACAGTCTGTACTCACTTGCAGAGATCGATGAATAGCAACCACCGACCAGAATAAAGATACCGGTGACCATTATAATCACATTCGCAACAGTCTCGATCTTCCTGATTTTGGTGGTCCATCTTGCTCCGCGCTGATACAGCGCAAAGAAAGCCAGTGCTTCCATGACAAAGCCGAAGTACCTAGTGACGTCCAATTGTCAGAGGCTGTCGGACCGAAGACGTATATCTCTAACTCACCAGTCGAAAAGAGAGCTCATCCTGAGTACAAATCCAGTCAATAAGCTTCTCACACTAGAAACGACAACAAACTCACAAAGACAAGAGCTCGTTGCTGAAAGGAAGGAAGGAAGGAAAGAACAACGCCGTCAGTGTATGCCATGTAGATGCTTCTAGCGGTGTCTCGACTCGACACTTACAAGAATGGAATGCCGTCTCCTATAAGGAACGCGACTATCCAGCAGCCCAGCAAGATAACTACCCATACAGACCACCCTTTGACAGTCTGTAAGGATTCCATCAGTATAAATGCGATGTATACGAACAGGACGAGATGGACTGCTTACATGCTCAAGTCTATGCGTGGAATCGACGGAGAAGAATTGTAGGAATACAAAACGAGCCGTGACATTGGCATAAAGCACGCCCACGATCTGAGAATCGGTGAAAGAAGTTAGCAAGGGTAATCAGCGAACGACATACATTCATGCGTGCCATGCGACGAGAATGCTATCGCCTTGCAACGTGTCTCTGACCGGGCATCGGGAGGCGAGCTTACTATGAGAGTTGGCAAGGTGAATCCGGCAACCTGTTATGACGGCCGTTAGCATCGATAATCTACCTCAGCACAGGCACCGAAGCCAACTTACAATTTTGGTGTACGGCTGAATCAGCGAGCCGTACGCAGGCGAGGTGACATACTCGGAGCCAATGTGGTAGTATCCGATAGCGCCGCCTAAGGAGAAGACAACAATCTCCAGTGCGGTAACAGCGTAGAGAGCTTTAGGGAAGTCTTCCGGCTGTAAGAGAAGGCTTCATTACTCAGCTGTCTTTTCACGAACGATGGGAGCACGTACCTGTTTCATATCGTCCACGTAACTCGGGATGAGAATTTGTCCAACAAAGGTATACACGATGTTCAGAAGAGCATTGAAGCCTTGGACAAATGTAGTGCCTTCAGCGGCCCAAGCGCGGACAGTTACGGGAACATCTGGCATGTAGCCAGCAGGAGCATCCTGGACTCCGAAGACTAGAACCCACCGTCAGTCGACTGAGATCTCCACGAGACAATACAGTACGTACACGCTAAGCAAAGCAGGAACGCCACACCCATGGTGATCGCGGCAAAGAACCCGAGAATGGCCACCTGGTTGAGCTCTGTGAAAAGCTGGTGCTTAGCTGAATCCCAGATCCTCCTGCTCAGCTAGTGGTGTCAAGACGTACCACGTGCCAGACTGAGAATGAACATGGATGCAACCATAATGCCAGCGAAAGCAACGGTACAAAGCTTATCTCCCCCTGAAACCGTGTTAAGTGCTACGCTACCAGCAAGCACGTGTAGACCCATTATAAATCTGCAACACGCAACGGGTGCGTAAGCTGAAGGCTTCTTGACGCTCTTGCAGGTTTGCTTACAGGTTATTGAGCAGGAAGGCAACACTTGTAAAGACAAATGCTGCCTTTCGGTATTTTCGGGGGAACAATCTTGAGCTGAGATCGCAGATATCGGTGCTCTCGGGATGTGCTAGGCAATACCGCCAGAGAACGTGAGACGTATAGAGCACGCAAAGTCCGACGACCACAGTTGCTATCAAGCCGCCAGCCATGCCTAGGATAGCGTACGAGCTCGGCTATTCGGTCTATGTTAGTGGTGGCCTGGCCGAATCAGGTACTGTCGAAAAGCACTCACGAACGAGAGGATTGCCTGATCCCAAAGAAAGTCAGTATACAGCAAGTCAGACCTATGAAAACAAGCTCACAATGACAATGTACTCGCTAGGATAGTGAAGACGCGTCAGTATCGCTTCGACTGGCACGTGCCTGTACACATTGCCTTGTGGAGCACTAGCACTTACGTCAACATGAGCCCGGCAGCTTGAACCCATGATAGCTGTTTACTAATTGGGCGAAGTCGATATCAGCTGGGAATAAGGAGGCGGCAGACTGTTCGCAAGCCACGTACACCTTAATGGAACTATCAGATACGGACTCCTTCTCATTGACAACGACCTGAGCTTCTTCATCGTCCTTCTTCTTGGCTTGACCTTTCTCAGGTGTGACTAGGGGGTTCTCCAATACCCGTCTTTGGTTGACAGCGCTCATATTGTTCATGTCATGACCGTCGTAGGCGGTCGCATCACTGTCCCTATGCCTTTCCCCGACTGAAGCCATTCTCCGTGAAGATTAGCGTGGAAAATTTCGGAAGATGTGTTGACTGCTTTCGGTTGCATTAACTGCCTTGATTTATCGTTTTGTTCTCTTGCGTACTATGGAAACTTGCTGTTCTCGTAGAAAGTGATTTCCTCCGATTGCCAAGTTGAAGTCACGCTTTTCAGTTCCACCGTGGTATGGTGATCTATTTATGGAATTTCAAGGTTGGATGAAGGTAACGTTACGGAAAAGCTGGCAAGGTATGTGAGTACCGGTAGTTGTGGTATAGAAGAGCCAGGTCCGAGTCTCGTCAGAACGAAGGTCTCCCGAAAAGCAGAATTTCCTCGCGCTCGAAAACAGCTCGATCCCGCCAGCCAAATCAGCAATAATTTATGATGTGAGGTTTCATGTCGGTGATTCAAATTGTAAGTTACGACACCTCATTTCTCGTTCACTGGCTCATTCCGGAACAACCTTGTTCATCCGAACTGGGCGCAGAGATTTTTACTTGCCGCCTGAAAGTGCTGTACAGGTGCCGTGAGCCCGAGCCCATTATTTTGCATGTCGTCACAGTGCCGAATTTTGCCCTGTTGGATTTAAAATGCCGCCGGGAAGGACATAACGGATAGTACACATCGACGTAAGAAAGTTCAGCCCGAGAGTACCTAATAGAGCCCTTCAAATTGTTTCTTTACCCTTAATCGTGTGCTGCACAACGGTCCTGGTGGCTTGAAGGAACCGCTCGAGTAGCGCTCTTTTTTTCCAAGTTCGCCACTATTCTGTCATTGCCATGCGGCATACTTGACAACTTCCTAGCTCTCTACAACAACACTACGAATAAAGGATACATTGACTAGTATTTGCTAATGCTGAACGAATTGCAACATAATGCTGGTAACAATAGCCTAGCACAAGGCTCAATAATGACATGGAGGAGCCAGGAAGTTTGCTAACTCCTTCCGGACCGTCTCAGAGGAGAATGCTCATATGAGACAACCGAGCTCTCCGTCTCTTCGTCCTCAGAATAGTCTACGTCTGCGGGAATCTTGAAGTCAGTCGGGGTGTTCAGCGCTCGAAGGGTCTCGAATCTCACCAAGAGCATCGCCCATTGGCATTGTCCGCGCTGCATCCGCACTCCTCTCGTGTCCCATTCTGACATTCTCCATCAATAATGCGCTAAGGAGTGCGGGTACCAATCCCAGCAGAGCAGTAAGATTAAGCATGCGTTGTACATCAAAGTATGCTTTGTTTATGCCAATTCTTTCCAATGATCCAGGCTCATACGAAAGAGCTACTGTCATCGAGCCGAAAATCTTGGCTATCTCTTCAGGTGTTGCGTTGGGCAGGTTGGCGGACAATTTCGATGGAAGCCATGTCGTCCAGATTATGCCGGACGCCGCGCCGCCGACAGCTCCCCCTATCTGAGTGATGGTCAAGAGGATAGCCGTTGCTATTGCGACGTCGGTGTGTGGTACTGTAGCTTGTACGCCCAACTGCATGGCTAGAGTAGTAAAACCGCCTCCAAAGCCGCTTATTATCTGTAAGACACGCTGATCAGAATGCGGGTAGGGAGAAGCGTCAATGCTGGAACGTACCTGACTGAGAACAATCTCGGGCGTCGATGTCGTCAACGATCTAAATCTGACCATCATCACAGCTCCTATCATATGCAGCAGCACGCCGAATATCATCCATCCTTTATAGCTTTTTGTCCATCTAATAGCGCCACCACAGAGCAGTGCTGCAATAGTAGCAGAGAATACATAGCTTTCACTGACGTACGACGCATCTCTAGCGGTATAATTACGTGCGACTTGCAGGAACGAAGGAAAATAGGATTCATACGCGAATTGACAGAAGAAATGAGATGCTCCAAGTAGACAGCCTGCCATTACTGTCTTGTGTTTCAACATTCGAGGCGGTAAAAGGGGGTGTCGAGCGATGTAGGCTTCGTGGTAGCCGAGCAGGCCGAGGACTGCGATACCTAATACGGCAAGGGAGGGGTATAAAGCTGGCCAGAACAAAAAGTGCTTAGCTTGCGCCTCTTATGGATGGAATTATGGACGTATACTCACGATCACGCCATGCATTCGGACGATTTGCAGCAAGGCTAAGTGGTAATAATAACAGAGTACATCCAGTCATAAGGTAAAAGTTACCTCTCAGATCCAGCTCATTCCTAACTTCCCGAGCGAGGTCTAATGCTTTTCTAGGTTGCCACACAAGACTTTCCGATACAGCGACGTTCGGACTATGATCTTTTAGTGCTGAAATAGCATCTTGACTTGATTTTGATATCTTCCTCAGACGACGGTATGCCGTCCAGAGGAGTACGATGAGTGCAAAGCAGGACAGAGGTACGATGATGCCGGAGAGAAAGTAGACTGTTCGCCAGCCTGATTCGCCCATGTCCTTGAACGCTTGCCCTATCGGAGGACCAATCCATGGTGCTAACAACCAAGGTGTGAACTGTGTTGCTACATAGAAGCCTCTCGCGGCTAGTGTCGTAATGTCCGCTAGGATGATCTGCTGTGCGAGATTGATACCCTGTGCGCCTGCACTGCCAATCAATCTTGCAATCGCGAACGAGATGATACTGTTTGAACTTGAAGTGAGAATGTATCCGAGAGAGTACAGTGCAGCAGAAAGAGCTAGACCTTCTGCTCTTCCGAAGACATCCAAGATCTTGGCCATGGGAGGCTTGAAGACAGCATAGGCAATGCTCGTCATTACGGCAATCGAGGAAAGGACATTGTGACCACCGAACAGAGAGACGAGAAAAGGTTCTACAGCAGGTGTAGTAGTGCTAGATAGCGCGGTGAATGTGGAAATCAACAAGACTCCCCACCACACCGTGATCGGCTTGAGCTGGAGAAGCTCCATCTTGCGCACGCCGTACGGGATCGCATCTTCGTCTTCCTCATCGAGCAGGTCATCGTGCACGATGCCAGCCTCTGGGTCGTCCTCATCACCATCTACAATGAGCGCGCTGACCCGCGGTGAATAGGCGGAGATTGCCTCGAATGTTGTCGTTGGATGTCCGAGAATGAAGGTGCCGGACGGACGATGAAACCGGCGCGAGGAGGATCTGCCTGACTCTGAGGTCCTCGAGAAGCGTCTACTCAGCGTATGCCCCCCTCCTTCACTTGCTGCTCTGTGGCCGTTGTTCCGCGGTGTCCTCTCGCTCCGGCTTCTCCTGCTCCGACGTCTCTCGTGCTCGCCTGCACTTGCAGCACTGAGCAGGCCATAGGAATGATGGGCTCGACGATGTTGCTGGTTATTGTCGGGCGTCTCGAAGGTTGCATACGACGTCGAGGGCGTCAGCGACGGCCGTGCAGGCGACCCAGCAGCATCGGGCATCAGGCATTGCGGGTAGTGGGCTGAGTGAGAGGAGAGAAGGTGCTTCTTCTCTTCGTTCTGCTCGACCATGGCAGCTGCTGTCGCGTTTCGACGCTGCCCAGTCCAGACGAGACGCAGGAATGCGAGCATGTATTGAGGAGCATCTAAGGCACGATATGCTGTACGACTATGCTGCTTGTATCTTGGTTGACGCTTTCATGATGCACACCTTGTCCTGCAGTTCAACATGCATGCATGCTCTTTCTGCCGGGCTGATCTCTATCTGATCAGATCAGCTTTGATCATCTCCTCCGACGATCCGACACGCTTATGTATTTCATTTCTTCTGTAAGTATGCTACACTTGCACTCATGTGCTTAGATACATTGATAAGTGTCTTTCAGTCATATCTGCTATCGGTTCTTTGTCCAACTTTGTCGTATTCATCGTGTGTCTCTGCATTGAACAGGCGGGCGATCAGTGCACTGTTCTTCCTTGTAAGCCATGGTACGGTTTCCTCGGAGCACTCACAAATGCACACTGCAGTCCTTTATATGCTACGGAGAAGACCTCTTTGAAGTCTTCATGTTCTCTTCCGCAAGATTTAGCAACCATAGCAGCGAGCAAGACCTTGCGAATGGTCTGTACAGTAAATCAGGTCAGCTCCGAAGGTCGTATGCATGGTGCATCGAGGCGTGCCACTCACTCCTTTATTCCTAGTCTCCAGCGATGAGGTGCCACTCTCATCCGCGACGTTCGTCGTGATGTCCGTAGGCGCCAAGCTGACCTCCCGTGTCCTGTTCATGCCCTCTACTGGCGCTTTCACTCCAAAATCAAGTCTACCAGGGGGCATACTCATACTTCTTTTCATCAAAGAGCTCGCTCCTTTCCCTCCTGACGTCGCTCCTGTCTTTCTGTGCTGCATCGGCGCTTTCATATGTCCCGCTGCGGTAGTACTCGCAAAAGAACGATTGGTAGCGATAGAAGGAGTCGGACTTCCATCTCTATCATTCCTCATTTTCTTGATGCTAAGTACTTGTTCAAGCTCCTCATTCCCTTCACTTAGCATGTCTATATCATGCTCTGTAACTTCTTCCAGTGCACGTAAACCGCCTGCCGTTAGACGTGGTCTCTTTTGACCTCTTCGTCCGGGAGAGCCATGCATGAGCGGCGCTTGCATCAAAGAAGCTTTATCCGAAGGCGCTCCTTTCGTCCTTGCAGATGGTAATGCTTGTGGCTTGCCGAAGAGATTACGTGCTTTCGCAGTATGTTGCGATGTGAGCGTTGTCGCTGGTAAAGGGCCAGAAGAAGATAGTGAAGGCTTTCCTTTCTGAGCAGTTTTGCTTTGTGAAGCGCCTTTCAGTGTCATATTCGGCTGAGAGACTGTCCTTCTCAACTTCTGAGCGAACAAGTTTTCTGAAGAGATGGGTCAACTACTGATTAGCGCATGTAGCAGTATAATTACTCTGGATGCGATGGTACTCACCTCGAGGAGCAGGGGCATCAGGTCTTGCCGTCGTCTGGCGTTTATTGCGATACTTCGCTACGTGTAGGTGCAGTATAGGTCTTGAAGTATGCGGACCTGGCGCAATTTGACCATATATGACAATCTTCCTCTGAGCGTTGCCACTGCTTATTCCTAATTCATCTTCCCGTTCCAGTGCTATGGCTAGACCTGTACTGGTCCTTCCTGTACTGGCGTCGACGGGCTCCTTACAGAAGAAGTCATTGAAGTATTGTACGGTATCATGGCATCTCTGGTCGATGTATAGCGAAAGATTGCTGTCTTGTTCGAAGTCAATAAACACAGTTTCAGGAAGTAATGAAGACGATGGTTGTTTCTGTTTGCCTTTTCTTAGCATTTCAATGCTCTTCTTGAGTGCTTTACGACCATGTGGTTTAGGTATTCCAAGCTGTGCCGCTGTACCGTCAAGGTTATGGTCTTCTCCGCCATCTAAAGAGGCAATCTTGACGCGCGCGCGTCGTTCTTCGATGAACAGCGGGCTATTTCGCAGCATTTCAATATCAAGACATAGCTCAGCAGTGGTATCGATCTTGAAAGGTGAAGAAGAGCTTGAGAATGGATCATCTGGATCATGCTGTAGCTGATGTGTATGCGATAACTTGAATGAGGATGCTACCATTGCCAGGCCGTGTAGCTGCTGCTGACGGTGTTGACCGCAAGAGCTTGATGTCCCCGGCGGCGAGATGGCAGCAGCACCAGCAGTATGAACATCATTGTAGTCGCTGTTGTGCAGCTGCAATGAGCCACGCCATAACAGACGGGCCATCTGTGGTGGATATATATCTATGTCTTTATACTCAGTTCGCACGCCTTCAAGAGGCGACCTTGGAGCCTTCATGCCCTTTTTGACGACCTACCAACTCTGCCCATCAAGTGCAGCAACCAACAAGACAGACAAGATGGCGGACGATCCCATGAACATGTTCGCAGGCATCAAGAAGAAGAAGAAAAAGCAAGTCAACATCGCCGAATTGGACGTCGAGGGAGGAGGTGATTCAACGCCTGCAACACCACCATCCGGAGCAGCTGCAGCAGAAGTTACAGCAGAACAGGCAGCAGAGGATCCAGTCAGACCGTTGGAGAAGGATGCAGACCTTACAATCAAGGATGATGAGCCATTGGACTTCTCTGATTTGAAGAAGAAGAAGAAGAAAAAGGCGGTAGCTCTGGATTTGGAGGATGTAGCTTCACCTGCGGCAGAACCGAACAATATCGCTGCGAATGTAGACAAGCTCGGCAACGTTGTAGAGGCCGACACTACTCAAGCGTGAGTCCTGTCTTTCATCCATGCTTCGCTTCACCTGTCTCATGTCCTCGACGCCATGCTGACTCGATACACCTCCATTTCACTGTCATCGTTCTCGACGCCCTCCTCAAATTCGCAATCGCCCTCAATGGCAATGACAATAGCACAACTGAAACGTCAGAGAACCCGTTGGAGGACTTTTCAGGGTTGAAGAAGAAGAAGAAGTCAAAGAAGACTGCTTTTGACCTCGAGGCGTGAGTTGCTGTCGCGGTTTCTTTGGTGATGCTATAGACTCGCGAATTGCTGGCTGATCAATGCTTAAACCTCTATTTCACAACTTGCAAAATGCAACAATATTTGCGATCTACGCATTACCATCAATATAATACAGATTCGAGAAGGAACTTGCTGCTGTTGAAGGAGGTGACCAGCCTGCTTCAGGTGACGCGAGCCCAGCACCTCGCGGTTCTGACGATGAAGGCGCCGACGTACCAGCACCAGAAGGCGAGGTGAGTGACTGCCCAGAAGGTCTTGTTGAGGACTGCTTTGTCAGCATACTGAGTGCTGTTGTTTCATATACAGAACCCATTCGACGCTGCTGATGCTGAAGCTGGAGGCAAAAGCAGGGCCGAGTTCATGGCTGAGAAGAAGCAATGGCTGAGCGAGCCTGACAGAGACTACACCTATACTGAGGTGAGTCATCCGCCATACTAGAGTACATCTCTGGAAGACGGGCCTTGCTGACTGTACCGTGTGCTTTACAGCTCCTAGGACGATTCTACTCTCTTCTATTCTCTTCGCACCCATCGCTCTCACGAGGTGGCGGCAAGAAGCGTTACACCATCCCACCTCCCAACGTACAGAGAGAAGGTTCCAAACGTACACTCTTCGTTAACGTCGAAGATATCTGCAAGAGAATGCACAGATCACCAGAGCATGTAATTCAATTCTTATTCTCTGAATTGGGTACTTCAGGCTCAGTCGACGGAAGCAAGAGACTGGTCATTAAAGGTCGTTTCCAACAGAAGCAGATTGAGAATGTGTTGAGACGTTACATTGGTGAGTTTGCGTTTCTACATGTATAAAAAGAAGCAATGCTAACGCAATTGTTTGGCTTGGAATTTCACAGTCGAATACGTTACATGCAAAACATGCAAATCACCCGACACACTCCTCACAAAAGACAACCGTATCTTCTTCGTCACATGCGAGACCTGTGGATCTAAGCAATCCGTCTCCAGTATCAAGGTCGGTTTCCAAGCTCAGACAAAGAGAAGACCCAAAGCTGGTTAGGTATAATAGTAGGTATGTTCCTGGAGTTACTGTCGCAATCTATCTATCTACCAAAAGGGTCAGAATTTGTAGGCTGTTATGCATGTATCGTTTCTTCACTCCTATGCAAGCAAGCAACTACTTTCGCTCCTCAGTGTGATGTTTCGCAAAGGCCATGAGTGTCTTCTTCGTTTATCGGTTTGCAGACCAGTCTTTGCCGCATCACTTACCAGAGGCTGATACCGAGAGTAGCCTACAATGAAAGTCGAGCTTTTGGGACAATTGAAAGGCTTAATGTATTGTATAAGAGAGTAGAACATGTGCACAGTAGTCTGAACTGCATCTGAGGTCTCCCGTGCCATCTAGTCCATCCACCCCATACCTTCCAATCACAGCGGGCAATCGAGGCCGCATTTTAACGAGAGGACGAGGTCCAGCTTCCTTCTCCCGGATTGCACTGCACCATCTTCACGGGAGAAAGCACATCAACAGCAGTTCACACTCTCAGCATACCCTTCATACAATGCTAAGAACAGCGGCTTCAAGTGCGCGTGTCGCAGTCAAGGGCAACAATGCCGCCATGCGAGCCTTTTCAACGACTCCAGTGCCAGCTGCTACGCTGAGAGAGCTGGAGAGCCGTGTCAAGTCGGTCAAGAATATCGAGAAGGTGGGTTGGATACTTGCTTGAAGGGAGACATACAGTGCCTGCCTTGTAGCCGCTCTGCTGTTGGGGAGTTCTCCAGGCTGATTGCTCCTGCTCCTCCTCCCGCTTAGATCACAAAATCCATGAAGATGATTGCTACAACCCGTCTCAACAAGGCCCAAGCCGGTGCGTGGATGCTCTGCAGTGGTCCATACCTATGGTATATGTATGCTAATTGATCTCTTCTCCCTCCCTCTGTCATGGTCCATCCACCCGGCCGACTCAAACCCTCCCATCAATCTCTCTCACCACCTCAAAACGCCAATCAATCTTTCGAAACTCGCTTTTCCAACCGACCTGCAATCCTGTATACAATGGTGCATTATCAACAGCCATGAAGACAGCAAAGGCATACGGTGCCGCCAACGTCCAGATCTTTGACGAGGCTGAAGTCGCCAAGGAAGCTCAATCCGGCCAAAAGACACTCTGGGTCGTCGTCTCCTCCGACAGAGGTCTCTGCGGAGGTATCCACTCTTCCGTCTCCAAAGCAGCCCGCAAGGCTCTTGCCGAGGACTCAGATCCAAATGCACCTGTTGTCGTTCTCGGTGACAAGCCAAAGCAACAGCTATCGCGAACAGTTCCCGAGCACTTGATCCTCTCCTTCAACCAGATCGGAAAAGCAGTACCTACCTTCCAAGATGCCTGCGCTATCGCTGATCAGATCGAAGAGGCTAAAGTTGACTACGACGTCGTCAAGATCATCTATAACAAATTCGTCTCTTCAATCTCGTACGAACCTGCTGTCATGTCCGTCTACAAGGCTGATGCACTCAAGGCTTCACCCAAGTTTGCCGCTTATGATATCGATGATGATGCCCTCGTTGGCGACCTCGCTTCATTCGCTCTCACGAACGCCGT
The DNA here is from genome assembly GCA_023628255.1 of Cystobasidium sp. 2NF920. Taxonomy (NCBI): domain Eukaryota; kingdom Fungi; phylum Basidiomycota; class Cystobasidiomycetes; order Cystobasidiales; family Cystobasidiaceae; genus Cystobasidium; species Cystobasidium sp. 2NF920. Next base: position 307,212 of record JAMALA010000011.1, read on the forward strand.
CTACGCCGCTCTAGTCGAAGGTTTCGCAACAGTGCGTGGTCTCCCTACTGTCTCCATCTTTGTCTATTTGAAGGATTCCCGCTGACTGTCCCTTTTCCTTCTCATTCACAGGAAGTTTCCGCTCGGTACGTAAAGAGCTGCGGGCTCATAAACGAATTTAGCTGACTTAAGACAACTTTGTTGATTTGACTGTTCGTACAGACGAAACGCCATGGTATGTTGCATTTCTGCAAGTGTGATCGGACAGGGCCGGGTGCTGACAATCTCGCTTTGCTACCCACAGGACAACGCTTCCAAGAACGCCGGAGAGATGATTGACAAGCTACAAATGCAGTTCAACAGTACGTGCACCGAATGATGGGCTAGGCTGATGGGTCAATTGGCTACGTGAACATTCCGCTGACACGGTAATATTACCTTTTCCAGGACAACGACAAGCCGTCATTACCAACGAATTGGTCGATATCATTGTGCGTCCTACCATCATTATTCTAATCATCACCGAACCGTAATACTGATATACTTCGTATTTTTCACAGACTGGTGCTTCCGCCTTGTAAACAGCTCGCCCATAGAGTCGCCAGCGTACAACCAGCGTATCAACATACCGGACGCCAATCGCTTGACATGCCTTTCATTTATGAACTGAGCGGAGCAAGCTGGAGCCCAAACGCTACTTGTATCTAGGTCAGAGTTCATGAGCAGCCGCAATATAAAGCTATTCTAGAACTTTCTGCAGAATATTGACCTGTGCGCAGCCGAAACTCAGTCGCAATCTTACTCTTCAAGTATAGTCAGTCAAGCCTCACTGCGAGAGGCTCCTGTTCGTCATGGCATTCGAGAACCGGCCATCACGAGCAGATGCGTTCCCGAAAGTTCGAAATCCTGCGCGACGCATTCCTTTTATGCAAAAGCAGCGATGCGAGACGCGTCAACTACCACCATGGAAGTTCATGAGTTTTCGCTGAACTCTTAATTTATTGCGTGGGAATAACTCTGAGATAGCTCTATGATTGCTTCTAACTGTTACGGATATGCTTCTATGGCATAATTTTCTTCTCTTTCTGCTTAAATTCTCTAATTCTTCAAGCATTTGCTATCGGCGATTCTATAAACTAACTTTACGCCATTTACTTTATTGTCCTTGAGCAAATGTACACCTTCATTGACTGAATCTAGACCGCTTGACATCAATTTTACCTTGTTAGGCTTGAATGAACCTTCATCTAGCCATTTTCCAATTTGTCTATACCACTTCTTGGCGAAATCGCGGTCTTCGTCCTGATGGGCTGTTCCGACCTGTAAGTATGCCAGGTGTCAGTGTTCTGGCTGAAAGAAAGTGACAATACACTAATGATTTAATGAACGGCTCACCATGGTTCGCTTGACTGCAACATTTTTGACTGTCAATCCCTCAGCATCGTCGTGAGCTGGCAGCACAGTCGTAATGGTACCTCCTTCAGGCTGGAGTACCTCGTAAGCTAGCATCTCAACGGTAGCCTCGGTCGATACCGCATCATAAACCCCAACAATGTTCTTGCCGGATTTGCTGACTGCGTCTTTGACTTCTTTGCCTAGATCCTGAGCGGACTTTCCTCGATAATTTACGATATAGTCTGCCCCTAGTTCTTCTGGGATCTGCTTCGACTGACCAGCAATGGCGACGACTGTATAGCCAGCACGTTTGGCGAGCTGAACTACGAATGCACCGACGGACGAGGCTGCTCCATTGACGACTACAACACCCTCTGCTTTGCCTTGACCGGTCGCGGGAGGCTCTTGCAGTCCTAAACGGCGGAAAAGACCAATTGCGGCGGTCATGACTGCTAGAGGAAGGGTTGCTGCATCTTCATAGGATGTGCTGTCGGCTAGGTGCCAAGCTGTATGAGCAGGTGAAACGGAGTACTCGGCGCTGTTAGTTAGCGAGGAAGGTAGATGACAGCTGTCAGTCTCGAGACAGTCTATATTGACAATGTGGGAGCTGCCTTCACTCACTATGCTCCATACTTGGTGTCCTTCATCATGACGGTGAAAGCAGCGACGCGATCGCCTTCCTTGAACTCGGTGACATCCTTGCCGACTTTAGCAACGGTACCAGCGATGTCGTTGCCCTCTACAGCAACCCAGTCGGGTACCCATTCGGGCACCTTCCAGTCTTTGGGGTTGCTGGCTACAGCGACGTTCTTGACTAGGATTTCGTCATTGCCGGGCTCTGGGACTTCTAAGTCGCGTATCTCCGTAAGGTTGGGAAGCTTGGAAGAGAAGTAGACGCCTTTCATTTTGTTGATGTAGGTGATGAGTCGATGGGATGAAGAAGCAGAAGAGGAGGTTAAAAGGGCAGCCTCTTTGCACACAGTGGATTTCGTACAATGAACTCCGCGCAGACTAAAAGCATGAAGCTGAATCATCGCATTGAATCGATCATCCGGAGTATGGCGTATATCCGAGATGAGTAAGTTCGCACAAAGGACACTGAGTTGATTATATACCACCTTGGCCACTCTTATCACCTGTGCTAGCGGAAAAAGCTATAACACGGAAGATCAGATCGTAACCTAGTCTCTAGGCAAGCCATGCCCGAAGAGAAAGGCGCCATGGCTTACCTGTCACATTCTACGATACCGCCGGCAGGGCTCGAGTCCATCGCTCGCAGGCACCTATAGCTACGGCTGCCATACAACCGCAACAGTGATGCACGTCTGCCAACGAACAGGGTATGGATCCGCAAGAAGACCAAAGACCATCGGGGTTAGGTTATGGCTATGGTGCATGCTCAAAGGGCCGGCCTTCAAGTCCTCAGGCTTACAATCCTCGGCAGCATAGGACACTCTGCGCCTTTAAACTCAACAATCGCTTTTTTACTACTATGATACCTCGCACATTGCATAGTCTACACGTTAAGCTATGAAAGACTCGCTTCATCGAGTGAGCATGGCTACTGGTCACATGCGGCGTCGCCTGAAATGTGCATGAGGCGCTACATAGCGCCTTCTTTCGTACATGCAATTCAGTCCGAACCTTCCACACTCAATGTAAAGTTTAACCTCATCCACGGTATGAGCTAGAGCAGTCAGGTGAGTTCTAGGTCTCGTCGATTGTCGGAGCCAGTGACTAACCCCAGGTTGAGCGATATCCCTTTGACTTTCGTCAACATTTCATCGTTCACCGATTTCCGCTGGCCGTCTTTGGCTACGCAGCTCATGCCCATATCGTAGTTTTTGTCCAGATCCCCTGGCGAAGATATGGCGATTGCCTTCGCTCGTCCTTCGGGCTTTATGGCTTCTGGGCTTCTGCGTTGAAGATGGAGAATAAATTCTAAATTCCTTTGGAACATCAAGAGGCAACAACAGCTGTCCAGAATTGAAAGGACCATAAATTGCGCGCCTGGTACTGGAGTTGTGTCACTCATCTCGACTATATGTCCGAAGCGTAGTTCAATGGTGGGTAATGCAAGATGGTGATATCTCGAATGAACAACAGTAAGCAGAGACAAGCCTCTATCGGGTTGAAACCTTTCCAATCAGTTTGTCGCCTCCAAGCATTACTCTTGCGGTGCTTGGCTATCGAACGTTTTGCTGCAGCTGACCTGCCTCGGTCTCATCGCATGTGCGTGTAGAGCCCGACCTGTGTTGTTTCATAAGGGGAGGCGTAAACCATTGACCTCTGCAGTGCATGCCACGTGTGCACGAGGATTGCGCAACATGGCACACTGTGGATTAGGCGCAACTAAGTTATCCAGGGCAGTTTCTTTTACGTACGACAGACACTGTGTCTCTGGTTATCCGGTTCTGCTGCAGCATGCTCATGTGCCGTAATTGTAAGCAATAATTGTAATACCACATCTTGATGGGGTTAAGTGATTTGCGAGCAAGCAATGTATATTTCAACACAAGCAAGACGCACACGAAGGAGCTAGCTCGGGACACTCAATCGTACTCATGATGTATCAGAATGCAGGGTCAGAACTTGGAAGATTACGTAGGTATCGCTGGAAGGAACGTGTATAGCAGCGAATCTTGCACCAACCAGTTCGAATGCCGACATTTTGAGAGGGTCAGGTACATGCGAGCACCGCTCCATTGGTTTGGATCCTGTCAAACGACGCCAGTGCGAGATTCTATTGTCCGTTTTCGCGAGAATGACAGGTACATGACCCAAGATTTTGCACGCGCCATCGGGTTTGCCTAGGTCTTTAACTTGCAGATAACGTACATAGACAACAGATATACGCAGTGGGTGTTGATGAGCCTTCAAGAAGGGCTGCGTCCTGTCTACCAGTCTCTTCAGATACTCCAATTCTCCTGGTTTGGCGTCTACAGGCTTGAAGTCCGCCTTGCACAATAGCTGTGCATGCTGTCGTCTAGTAATCAGCTTGATGCTCCATCATAAACGGCTGACAATTGGTTTACTTACTGGTCGTGTTGATGATGATGATGAAAGGATTTCGCTTCTGTTCTTGCTCAGATCGCCCTCCTGAGGCTTCTTGGTAGGATGTTGATGCAGTACTTTCGCTGGGGCCTTGCAATTGGAATAGGGACGTATCCATCTTGTTGAGGGTTTTTGTCCTTCACGTCCTCCGGAGAAGCTGGCAGCGAGCTGATCTTTGGGTGACCTACGTCGAAAGAGCGCCCGCAAGAGACTCATACGTGCAGGTTGTCCGGGTAAGTAAAGCTGGAAAATTAAGGTCGATTGAGAACAGTCCAGCTGATGTTGATCCTGCAGCGCGATGGCTGTAGCTGGCTGCGATGTGAGTGGATGATTGACTGATTTATCAGTACGTAGAATGTGTTCGGAACAAGAGGAGAGCCAGGCAGAGACAGCTGGTGGCATGTGTGCCGTCTTACTGTATTGGGAGTCCCCTTAACGTAGATGAGCAGGTTTAGAAATGGAAGTGATCCGACACAGCACATGAGCGCATATCAAGCGTGTCCGGCTGTGTGGATTGCGGCATGTGGCGGATGAGATGAACGACTATCTAGCTGAAGTGGGGCATGCCCTGAGTGAGCGCAGTGTCCAGGCAAAGAAAGCTGCTCATACAGGTCAAGCAAAAGTTTGATTGAGACGAGTATATCATACAGATGACACGGTCTGGGACAGCTCAAAGGATGGCACGAAGCATTGCTGCATAGCGCACTCTACATTTTGAATTTGTTAGGAGTCTGGGTGCAGAATGACAAAGTCTGTATTAGGCGCTCCTACGTCGCGGAATGGGAGTGTCTTTGGGGGTAATTTCGTGCATGTTGGCGACACTGGCAGCCTTCCGCCCTGTGTCTTGGACTGCACTGCCCTGCGGAAGCGTCTGACTCGAGCTCTTCGTCGGAAAGCGCTTCGATAGCACGCAGCCCCATTTTCTGTTCAGCGTGAAGTTTTATCGTATGTCCATTGAGGAACTGCCAACGATACCCATCAGAGGAAGCATTCAAGAAATAAAGCCAGACCTTGCCCTGCTTGCGGAAAAATCTGCTCACAAGTGTGGTATTGTAAGGCATGTGCACAGTATGTGACATGCTAGGAACCCATATCGAATTTTGCAATATTGTAAAATGTCCCCTTGAGCGGCTTCTTCATTTTCTGCCAGGTCCTTATGGTAATATGTGTTTCGACGATCCGATTACCCGTAATTTCGCCGCACGGAGCATGGTCGGTTAGCTGCAGGTACAAAGCGGGTACTGTATGCCGTAGAGCTATCAGGTACCAGACTTGGGGCCACTAGAGCCCTGAAGCAGACTTGCTTGTCGTGAATCTACACCGTGGACCAACTCGTCTGCGGAAAAGAAAAGAAAAATAGTGCGTCAATGGCGGAAAGAGCAAAGCCAAGAGTGATGCTGTTGCAATTCGAGTGAATGCATATCCTCGTCTCTTTCTGGCCAAAGGCTTGTGCCCGTCAAGCTATGTATCACAGCTGAATCAAAGATTGCGCGTGCGCAGCTCAGTACAGCCAAGATGGTGGCGGCGAAAATCTGTTGCGTGTACGTGCCGTGCCGTGCGAGCGAGCCTGCATGGAAGCGTGACCTTGTAGCGAAGTAGTATGGGCTCTGGCATTCTGTTGTAGGTCTCTTGGAAATGGTCGAAATTGTTTTCGTTCCGTGTGTATAGCTTGAAAGTCAGAGAGTTTGTGTATGGATATAACTAAGGAATGGCAGAGTAAATACTAGTACTGGCTGCCTCTTGCGTCGCCATAACTGCCGGTCGGAGCATATAGTAAGTTTTGACGTGTCTCTCTTCTGTCTGTACGACACGGTAGACGGAAATGATGTCTTCAATCACGGCAAACGCTACGAACACTGCTGAGAGAAGTACCCTGGTCGTTTCAGTTGGCGCTCGCAATCAGGGTATTTCTCCCAGTGTCCGTAGCGAGGAAGTCACTGGCGCCGTATGATTATTGAGATGGACCATCCATATCATAGGGTTGGAAGAGGTCATCCCAACTTGAATTATGCCGGGCCGAGTAGATATCATCTCTCGCATCATAGCGATGTCATCTCTGGAGCTGTGTGCATCGCGGGATCATATGGAAAGGATGGCCAGACCATGGCCAGACCAGAAGAGGGCTCAGTACATGATGAATGCTTATGTGAGAAATGACAACAAGACATCACGATGAAATGCGAATGATGTAAGGAGGTGCATGACATAATCAGATGACAAGGACTTGCTGCAACCCCAATCGAGCCAATGACGTGGGAGGAAGCCTTCCTTCCCTGCTTGGAACTTGGAAGCCAAAACAGGCACGCGCATGCGCATTTGCGAAAGAAGGGGGCGCGGCCCAGAATAGGGGCAAGAGAGACCACCAGTATTTGCACCGCCAAAGGACCACGCACTTGGGAAGAAGCAGGCAAGCGAGCTGCGAAGGGACATTGCTCTCTTGCTTTTACCATCTGATAGAGCATACACTCACATACTCATCCTACTCTCAGTAGCTACAACATGGCCTGCACAATCCATCAAGGTGAGTTGGAGTAGCTCCCTGCTCTCTCGTTGTCTACGCGCTTCTACGATAGCTTGCATATACTGACTTGTGTGAGATGTGCAACAGGACCAGGGTACGCTACAGCTACACCATACAGCTGACACTCATTCATGGCATACCACTGACTGTTCTATCTTGCTCCAATCCTTGTCTCCTTGCTCCCTCCCTTGTTCCACCCCCCCATTACTCCTCCACAAACAACATCGAATACTACGCACACAACAGAGTCTTCTTCCTCTTCTGCGCATTTGTCCTGCTCATCATAACCTCAGTCTCAGTTCCCATTTGGGACTCCGTATAGTGAGTCTCGTCGACTATTTCTTTCCATTCTCCTTCTTCTTCTTCTTCTTGCAACTCGCCGCTCCGCGCGCGCTGTTGCCATGCATGCATGACGCACTTCTTGGCCCAACCAAGCAAGAGAAATAAATAAATGGGGCACGTGCACGAAAGATGCCACCCACCCACCCACATCATCCTCCAATTTCATACATATATCATATAGGCTTGTGCCCTGGAAGGAAGCTCCTCCTACATCAATCCTATAGCTTGGTCGAATGTTCAGTACTGATTTCTTTCATTTCTCCCTCTCCCCCCCTGTACCGGCCCCCCTCTTCCAGTTTCCTCAGAGTCCGGACTACCGGGGTAGAAGCTCGCCTAGGTAAGTCGTTCCCTCACTATTCCATGCAAATTGACATGACATCTGAACCTCAAACCAATGCTACAGGAACATGGGGTTATTGCACGATTACCAATGGCCTGAAGACCTGCTCGAACAGTCGACTCGGATATGAAGCTGGTAAGTGTTCGCATAGGAAAAAGACATTTCTTTCCAGTATGTAAAAGGCTGAGATTTGCTCTTCATCGCTCTCTCTTCCTCTCTCTCTCTCTTTTGTGATAAGATGACATCGTCGACATCTTCTCCGACGGAGGCAACATCTCAAGCTCTATCATCAAAGGTCTCACCTACGCTTTGGTCCTACATCCCATTGCTGCTGGTATCACTCTGTTCGCTCTCATCATCTCTTTGACTACGAATTGGTGCCTCGATATCTGCGGTTCTCTCTTTGCGTAAGTTCTCACCTCTACTCTGCGAATGCGAATGCCACGGATAACTTGAGGCAATTTTGCCTACAACTGTGCGAGAGAGTTATACCAATCGTATGACCTCTCGAACAGTTGCAGGCAAGATTGCTCGAAGTTTTGTTTCATTTTCAATTTATCCTTGACACCGAGATATAAGACTAACGTCCTCGATCCTGTTTATCGCGTTTTTTTGTGTGTACAGATTCTTCGCCTTCCTAGTCGCTCTCGTCGCTTTCATCTGCGATTCAGTCCTCTTCGTCACTGCACGAACACGCATCAACAATGACATTGCAGGTTCACCAGCTAGTCTATCAAATGCCTACTGGATCACATTAGCTGCTGTTATTTCATTGCTACTAGCTGCGTTCACAGTATGCTGCGGATCAATGACGTGAGTGCACCATCCCTTTTTTTCTGCAGTGAACAACGATTGCTAACGCTTAATATTGCGTGCTTTCAAAGTGCTAGAAGACGCAAGAATAGAGAGGCAGATAGAAGAAGTGCCCAGCCTCAAATGACCGAATCTGGCGTTTATGGCGAACCTGCTCCAAGACGCAAATGGTGGCAGAGACGCCGCTATTAAGCGGTTTCCCCCCTTTTCCTCTGGCTACCCCATGGGCAGGAGTCTTCAATAGTCGTCTATGATACTACCTTTCGGACTTCCATGTCGGCAGATTGAACACCCCCAATCTCGAATATAGCATATACGCAAATACCTTTTTCACTTATACATGCCTTTCCTACTTAGTATTATGTAGCAGTCTGGACGTTTACCTTTTTCCTTGTTATACCAATATCATTCCTTCTACAGCAAGCCGCAAGTCAGCACCGTGTCTGTACTCCGCACATTCCGGATACAGTTCAATGTGTCTCTCGCAATCAATACAGCAACATATACTCTGTAACAGTATTGACGAAGGACGCGTTTATTGAGAGACAAATGTCTTTCCTCGTCATGCTTACTCTCGTCAAGCTTACTGAGGTCCTCGACGGAGCACTTATCAACTACTCCAGAATAGTTGGCAATTATCAGCATGATTCTCATGAGCTTAAGCTTCCAAATGGACCAAGTGGACACTTTTTCGAGGCTTTCGGACAAGCGTCTATCTCTGATAATCTGTAGCGATAGTCATTTACTTCGCCTTTTTCTGATACAACAACATTGATCTATTCTTTAGGAAAGTCTGTCTCCGCTTCTGCGGTCGACTCTCGACTCTAGACTTTCAGCGAGAGGAATAGCTTCGTCTCTTGTTGAGATAGCTTCCAACCTGATCCAGCGGCTAAATCTTCAGCGTCGCTCGCCTGCATCGCAACACCAACAAGTCAGTCATTATCGCCAAAGTGACGTATGGCAGCAGGTGAGCTTACCGTTTCTACGCTGAGAAGCATCGAGATCTGCTGTACTCTCGCAAAGCTATCCCTCAACACTGACACCCCATATGGTGTTTGATTCGAAAGGAATGAATTGACGCCTCGTAGATCCTTGTCAAATCGAAGGGCACCAAAATTCTCCCCTAGGAATTCATCATCGTGACCTCCATTGGTCGATGTGTTGCCGTTCGGATCACCAAAGCGCATCGATTTCAATTGTGTCTCCCATAGTCTCGCGAGGACATTGATGGCCAATGTGAAGATGAATTGGTAATTGTTGGGTGTTAGAGCTTCCCGATAGGGTTCGACTAGATTATCATAGTTCTTGATGAAGCGTTTTCGGAAGAGATCTTGGTATTCGGAATCATTGTAGCTTTCTTCGTCAAGGAGATAGGTGATGTCTTTGTAGCAATCTGATAGCAGAGGACGAAGTCGAGGTCGAATGAGCTGGTTGAAGAGTTGGTCTAGACCATTCTGTAATGCGCGTTGGACAAAGGTCAGCTTTACACGGTACTGATGCTGGTAGAAAGTGTACTAACTTTTAGAATGGCTCTGTAACGCTCTTGTAGCGACAGAATGCTTTCCAGTGCTGAACGAGCATCCTCGTATTCCGAATCTAGGAAGTAAGACTGCCCGAGGACATTTCGGTCCAGCTGTTCTTCCGTGACGCGGACTAGGTACTCAGCAGCCACATCAAGATCGTTTGCATACACCTGAGCATGATTTCGATTAGCGTGCTGTCACACGCCCGAGCGTAAAGCCAGCTCACCATGAACCCCTGCCGCGCTGTCGCTTCTTCCTTTTGTCTTGCACTCTGAGCTGTACTAGTGATACCACTCCAAACAGCGTCCATCCTCTTTTTGAGTATATCACCAAAGTCCTTTTCCATTATACTCTTGATCTCGCGACACATCCTCCTATGAGTGGCAATCGAGGAAGTAGCTACTAATCGCTGTAACACCTTCTTCAAGATGAAGAAAGCATCATCAAGCGAAGAAGACAGGTATGGCTTGTTATACAGATCTGGCTCGTCTAGTTGATGGGCTTTCTCAATGCTAGAGCGGAGATACCATAACTCGAGCGGTTCGTATACAGTCAAGAGCTCGCGATGCAGACTTGCGCGGAACGGTGACTGTTCTATCAGAGGTAATTCGGCTTCATTCGCTTTTGAGCTTATTGGACCGCTTGGCGTGAGCTCTGAACTGCCTGGATTCGGCGTCTGTAAGTTCAGACCGGGTTCGGGTGAGCTGCCTATTTGTGGACTGGCAAGCAATCGATGACTCGAGACTGGCTTGACGTCGTCTTCCATCTGAGGCAGAGACGAAGAGGTCAGTGATGTGGAACAGAGGGTGGTCTGCAACGGAAAGGTACACGCACCACAAGCCTTCCATACATGAATCTCCGGTATAGCTCCCATCTCCCGCTCATCTGCGAAAGCTCGGAAAGCAAAGCATCTATTTCACGCGGGTCCACATTCTCTTCGTCCGCCTGTGCAGGTGCACTGTTTCCACCGCCTAGCGTAGCCTGTCTCGAAAGTTGCTGATACGGTCTCTTGAGCGCTGCTACGCCTGCAGCTTGAGCAGGTTGAGGAGGTGCATTCAAAGTCGCCAAGAAGGGGTATCTGTACCGTTGTGTCTCTTGTATTTTCCGACTCGTCCGCCGCTCTTCTGCCCATTGACTTAGTATCGCATTTGCTTGCTTATCACATTCTTCTTGAAGCTTGGTCGCTACAGTGACCATCTTCCCTGATCCATAGTATTTTTCGACGACTGGTTGATGCTGTGATATGATGATGGCTATTTGTTCGAAAAGGGGTGTTAGAAGAGATGCGAAGAAGGTGGGCGATGATGCTGAATATTACGACTGCTTAGTACGAGAGCGAAACCACGCGGTGGTGTAGTATTTACCTTGCTGCTGGAGAGAGCCCTTAGACCGATTGCTGACTATACTTGTCACGAAAGACGCATATGCGTCTAGACCTTCCTGTTCGGCTGCTATCATTGGGAATAGCTTGAAGTAGCTGGAAGCCGGAGAGCGATCTTTAGCTATGCCCTTACCATCCATGCAGGTAAGATAATCACGCACCGGCTCGTGTTGGCTTCGTCGCGCTCTGAGCTTGCCTTCTCAAACTCCCGTAAGAAGGTCTGTAGTAGCGAGGTTCGGAACTCGTCGATGGCTTGGACAGGCGGAAGCGGCAGTTCTCCAGTAGGCTGAAGTACATGGTAGTTAGCTATATGAGTAGATCACAAGCCGAACAATTATACTACGCACTACTACTGACTCGGCGAAAGCACTGGTAGTGATGGTCTTATTCACTGCCATGGCGCGCTGTAAATTGCGAGTAGCAGTCTCCCAGTCTCTTCGGTCTACAGAGGCTGCTAGAGTTGCGAGAGATGTCTGTTCATCACTCAAAGCATCAGCATAAAGCTCCCTCTGCATCTCGCTGTCTCCTGTACACCCACCTTGAGATCTTGTACCGCTTGAACCATGTCAATCGACTGCATAACGCGTGACTAGACGGCGACAAATGACAGCAGGAACAGTATGTCTTAGCTAAGTGTAGTCTACAGCTGTAATTGGAGGGAGGTGCTCACCTGCTCCAGGTCTAGCTGTCTGACCTTCCCACTTATCCGCTCTGCCACATCTGCGGTATCGTCTATTCTGCGTGCCAGCTCGCCAGCTTCAAGTTGGACCTGCTCCACCACCGGTCTGACACTATCTATTCTATCCAGCAAGGTCTCCAGCATGTCTCTGTCTGCCATCATCGCTGACAGGTCTTCGTCGATACGCGACTCCTCGGCTTCAAGCTCTCGCAATGCCGCGAGGATGGCATTCGGTGCATCAAGCGTAGATGGCTGCGGCAAGGCTGAGCCCAGCTCACCATCGTGCACGGCGGGTTGAAGCACACTCATCTAGACGTAGCGCATTCAAAGATGCTTGACTGCACGATGCATCTTCAAAGCGAAGCCCTCTGCTAGAGCAAGGCTTGGGTCAAACTGATGGCGAGCTGAGGAGCACAAGTTCTGCACACCGCGAACGCTTCTGTGAAACGCGATCAGCTGAATTCAAGATTCCAGGCGGCCTCTCCAAGCAGGCTACACTAGGTCTACAGCAGCATCAGGTCTGTATGGTTATAAAGGCAAACCATCAAATACCGTTGATATTCGGGCGCCTTGAAGTCTTTCCAAGGCCTTTACACTGTCTACAGCCCGGCCCAAAGCCGATCTTCGTAAGCACATTCTGACATTCTGGTGTGGCCCACTCGGGTCGAGGGCAGCTTTGATGAAATGTTTTGGTTCTGCATATTCGTCGCTATTGACCACCTCTTCGCCGATGTGGATGTGGCCTTGGGTAGTGAAGCAGTAAACATCTCCGTATACTATACAGTTTACCTCAGCGTGGACTTTCTGCCCTCGTCCTGCCGACTTCCCTTTTTCAATATCAGAATGGGCAGTGCGCAGAGCCGCCAGAACAAAATACAGATGACCGCCATGTACGTCGCAGAACTTAGCTCTGGAGGGCACCGCCTCGGTTCCGATGGTCATCTCCTATCCAGTCTCGTATCCAGTCTTGCTGAGGTAATACGCGAGATTTCCCTTGACTACGTTGCCTCGGAGTAGAGGGTTATTGACATGCTGCTTACCGTCACCCCATTTCTCGGTGTCGAGTGTTATGGATAACAGTTTCGTCAGAACTGGCGTTTGATGTTGTGCAGCGCTCCCTGTGGACATGTTGATAAACTGTATCTTGGGAGTAGCGATATTCAGGGTCTTACGCAGCACTAGCTGGTCTTCCGAATCTGAGCAGATGACTTGTTCGTTTGGAATAGGCAATGGGAGAGGTAGAGAGGCTTGATAGTGTCACTCTTATACCCCACTTGACGCAAAAGTGCTACTTCAACAGTGCATTTTCAGAACACCGCTCGCACTGCATTGCACCGTTGCAAGCGGTGTACATTGCGCAAGACTGTCGTACATTGCAGCATCGCGCTTAGCATTGCATCAACAGCGCTCAGTACAGCTGGAGAACACGGCTGAGATGACAAGCTCAACCCTTCTATCTCCTCGCAAGATGGATCTTGCTTCATAGAGGAGACACGAAAGGAATCTTCAGAATCTCCACGGTCACTAAGCCGTTGATGTTGGTTCCTTAGCAGGTTTCTGCTACTACTGATCTTGAAGCATCAGACGGTTTCGACAATGTGTGTGCCATGCAAGACGTGCTGGCTGTGTCTGCTATGTACTGCATGTTCACGCGGAGCGCGAGTGCGGAGACGAGTCGGCTTCAGTGCGAATGAGGGCTATCAGCGGGGACAAAAGGCGATAAGCGATACTCTATATGCCTGAATTGCTAAGGCAGGCTGCTGAGTTGAATCTGTACACTTGGATGCATCAAGCTGTTCGACGCCTTATAATGACGACTCTTATTGTGATGAAGGCAACGGGCGGCCAGGAGCATAAGAAGCCAGTATGGAGGAATGTGATGGTCAATATCGTTTTAATCTTGTTTTGTCCGTAGAATGTAGCCCACGTCCATGGAAAGCTGTTCTCGACCTATTGGCATCTTGGCGCTTCTTTGCGTATCTGTATTGCTGCGGATATGCGCGCCGACTAACTCTTGTTGCTCGACGTTGTAAGTTGTAAGCGTATGTTACCAAGAGACTTACTGTAGAAAGCGTGACTCCGACAAGCAACGTGTCAGGTCTTGTGCGGCTGTCATCGGTACGAATGGTTTCCGAAGGAGGCTTGCTGACACTGGGTAGTCCAGCGTGCGCCCAAGGGGAACAGAGACATACGCAATGCATATGATTCCAGGGTGGATCAAGAGGAGTAGGCCGATATCCATTGACTTGTTGTATACTAAGCAGACACAGAATCATCTCAAGCAGCTTGAACTTCTGCCAGAGTTCCAAGTATTCACATGGATTTGGGCATCGGAAGTGAGCAACAGTAAGATGCTTGATGAAACACAGTCATTTACTGTTCTCGGAGGAGGTCACAGCTAGGTGGTACAATTGGATTGAATCGATGATCCAGCTTTGAAATGCTTATTTATGCCACTAGCGTCCTTGTCGAACTTGCCGCTGATGATGCACGAGTGCCGCTGGTAGACGGCTGAAACGGAGATGGTTGCTTGTACTTCAAGGAAGTATGAGTAGTGCGCATGCGGAAAGGGCGCACGCCTCCTTCAAGTGTACCTGACAATCTAAGTATCTGGCCTCGCCCCAGATTGGCAGCAAGGCTTTGAAGACCTCGTACAACATAAGCGTCATTGTCAGCGGACGTAACGAAATCTGCACCTTCTGGCAAGGGTTCGCAAACGGGCTGGTCGTCTTTTCTCGTTACCCAACGCAAAAGGTAACCGCCGTTCGTGATGTCCGCCACGGAGATGGATCGATTCATGCTCCAATCCGCGCGGGGGTTCTCAGTGTTGGCCGAGACGTGTATGTTGAATGACAACGGGTTGATCCGCTCCGCCTTCATCTGCCTTTCTAAAACTTCACGAGCTCTCTCGTCGATTTTACGAGCTTTCCTGTGGTTTCGACGATCTCCTGAGAATGGGTTAGAGAAACTCAATTCGGCAAAGGCTTGCATATTGTCGGATGGGAAAAGCGGATTACGGTGGTTTACAGCTGCAAAGACAGTAGTAAGAGGATCAGCGGACATCCTGAGAAGCAAGATGAAGCCCACATACCGGTCGACTGTACGGTAAGCTGGTAGCTTTACTTCGTCTAGAAGAGAGTAGAGGAGAAATTGGTGTCTGAATAGGTCATCACTTTTACTGGCGCGTACAGGGGTCCTAGAGATAGCGTAAGTATAGCCTTGGCTATACCAGGTCATACTGTATCGCCACGACAACGCTTTGCGAGAGTATCGCTTGTCGCGTGACCATATGGAGCGATATTGGTCACGCACAAGCATACAAGGGCACAGTGATCACACCTTCGAGCTGACTCTGATTCCATGCGAGGTCGTGAGGCATTATGGTGTATGCTCCATGGCGCGTCTCTCGTTTAGATGTCCTTTTCAATCGACCTCGCCACCCGCATGCCTTGCACTAGCTGTTGGGTCAACCCGTCACTGAGCTTGATGGGTCCGTTCGAGGAGACGAGACTATGATCGAAGATGTCAGAAGTCGTTCTAGTGCCCATTACGTTGTGAAGTACATACCGATACGTATATCCTTCTTCGTAATGTCCGTCTAATAGTTCACCATCTTTACAGAGGACACTGGCGATGATGTCTTCGGGTTCGCCAGCTCTATGCAATGCAGGAGAATTGCGCTCATCTACAATGCAGCCAAGTCAGCTTCATATTCTTAATATTGCGTTGGTGGTCTCCTGCACCCACCGATAATATGAATGAATCCCTCTCCACGTGAGACAGCCATCGTCTGCAATCCCGGATCATTCGTGTAGACGTTTCTCAATATCTCATGTAGCATTCTCCTCCCATCTGGATTCTCCTCAAACGTTCTCGGCGTCACTTCTTTGCCTTTATTCAGTCCCAGTACGGTAGGTGAACTTTCGAAGAGCGGAGGTTCAGGCAGGAAAGAGAGGGCATATTGATCTGAAGGTCCATCGAGTGGATGTAGGAATAACGAAGGACGATCTCGTACTCTTAACGATGTACGACTAGTTGACTGATATCGTGCTTGCTGCTGTTGTTGCGGTTGCGACGTGCCGAAGTGTCTCCATCGTGATGTCGAGGTGAACCCGGCTTGTAGAGTAGACTGCTCGACTGGAGAGCTCTGCCGCAAGGAGTTACGCGATGTACGCATGCACATTCGACATGATGGTGCTAGAAGAGTGCTGAAACTCATACCGGCAAAGGTTGTGATTTTGGAGGACAAGCTCAAGCAAACCCCACTGCCAGATGCGCTTCCAAACGCATCTGCGAAATTGTCGCCACTCAATCTCAGTGAACCGCCCCGTATATATACAAAACACACGACAATACTATCAAGACAGCAGCGAAGGTATTGAGACTACGACTCTCCTCCTCGGGCAGCTCTAAACCTAGATACACGCTTAGGCTTCTCCGAAGGAGGTTCTACAGGTTTCGCAATAGCTTCCGGCTTCGCATTTTTCTCCACCACGCTATCCTTTATAGATGGTCCTTCCGATCTCTTGACAGTCTCTCTTACAGACGGAGGTACGACCTGATCCATCGGTAGTGGTGCACCCTTCCCAGCAGCACTACTAGCGGGTAAGATTGTCAAATCCTCCAGTTGTTCTCCCGTCTCAAGCGCTTTCACGTATCTCAAGAAAGTCTCAATTTCCTCTTTACTCATTCCTTTGAAATCATTCGTACCATGTGCACCTGCATCGACTGTCTCTTCATCTTCGTAGGGTCCTAAACTGTCTCCCGGCAGGATTGTCTCGGTCACATCGACATCGCCTGGTTTAAGTTCAGGAATGACCATCTGTGCAGTTTGCAGACGTGATTTACGGAAGCGTGACGGTCTTCGTTCGCCATCTCCATCATCTTCGTAGCTTTCGACGATAGGTAGACCACCCTTGTCGTACTCCGTCAGACCGGGCTATACAGGACGATGTCAGTCGATGGATTTCAGTGTTAACGTGACGCAACGCACCTCATCGAACTCGTCTTCTCGCCCGAAACCACCCAACGGACCAGTCCCAAGTCCAGCACCCAACGCATGTCGCTTTGCATGATATTCCATCGCCGCTTCTCTCATAGCGAGGATATCATCAATGTGCGTGTTGTCCTCGTCACTGTCGATATCGTCATCGTCGTAGTATCCCTCTTCGTCACTATAGTCTAGCTGATCATCGTAATCATCATAACCTTCCTCCCCAGTAGCTACTGGTGCAGTCCGGCTTGTTTCCCCAGGTTGCTGCGCTGGCAATTCTGTCTCGGGTTGAAGAGCTCGCGCTTTACCCTTGAATGTAGCAGCGATAGGCGTACCTCGTAACTGTCTAGGTAAATAAGCTGATAGGTCCACTTTCTTAGGCTCCACACCGTCAAATTCCGCTGCTACATCGTATTTCGACTTTGAACGTGCTGATCGTTCTGCTGCTGTCAAGACCGGCGGTGGTTTCGTTGTGTCTTTCACTACTATACTCGGCTTGATAGTGAGATCCGCGAAACTTGAGGTCATTGATGCTGGTGTTGCTGCTGCTGAAGCCTCAACTTCTGTAACTTTAGAAAGCTTGCTGCTTGGAAGACCAGCTGATGCAGCTGCTTTCTCGGAAGCAATGACGGGTATGTCCTCGTCCTCCTTGACTCCCCTCGAAGCTGGCGAAGGTTCGTATTCATCTTTTGTCGCAAAGCTGACTGATTTCCGAGCCTTTGCAGGTGCGGATGTCGGATGACTAGTTTCTTTCGCTTTTGATACGGAGGCGTTCGTCGCTATTGAAGGACTAGATGAAATGGATCGCTGCGCAGGTATTTCGCTCGACAGCACAGCAGTAGACGAAGACGCGATAGGTTGCGCATCATCCTCTTCAAACTCTTGTATCTCCACAAATGGAAGGCCTTCTTCGTTTAAAAGCTGTAAGTGAAGCTATATTCAGCACGAAAATTATTGGGATCTCCAGGACTTGTGCCTCACCTCGAAGTTCTGATTTATACTTCCTCCTGCAAAGCCCATCTCCGAGCTTAGCGCTCCTTCAGCTTGTGCTATAGCAGCATGTATCTTATCCTTTTTAACTTTTAGGTCTGTTAGAAGGTATCAGCTCACGGCTAGTTTCAGCAGGATAGGTTGCAATAACGTACGAACTATTCGTCTATCAGCTACTCCTCTCGCTTGTTTAGCGGAATATTCGACCCAATAGCCTGGCTGGCCATCATCGCCATCACCGCGTGTTATAGTGGTGTTTTCGCCGGTAGTGGAAGCATCAAAATGTACCATGACAGTATTTGTGTTGGTGATGTTGCCTCGAGCATAAGCCAAGCTCGACGAAGAAGGAACAGGGACCAAAGCATCCCATCTCGGCTCATCTGGAATCTCCTTGAGCTGCTCTTCCAGCTTTACAAGCTTCTGAATCCGGTCTTGCAGTTGATCAGCTTGAGCTCGCAGGGAGCGCAAAAGAGCCAGCTGAGGCGTATGAAGCGGCACTGAAAGGGGGACCAGTCGACCTCGACTATCCAACTGCTTCGCCATGTTGGAAGTACGTAATGCGCCAATGTCTTGTAGCTGTTGGATGCCTTCAAAGTCCAAGCGTCTCTTCAGTCCTTTGCTTTTTTGCTGTCAGCTCTGAGCGTGATCGGCACTTTGCCAGTGCGGCGAGTCTATCTGGAAAACCAGCTCTCATTGCGGCTTTGCGAGTGTCACTATGGTAGTGAGCTTTGCTGTATGCCGCTCAGTGACTTCTCCGACAACTCTTTTCCCCGATGCATTTCAATTTACAAGTTTCACGTGCACCCGCGCCGCGCGCATCGGCATCCAGATCATCACGAGCCTGCAACTTCCACATCCAGCTTGTTCTCCCACCCACCACTCCACATTGGTACTTGCATGCCTACGACTGCCGTTCTCGGCGGAGGACTCTCTGGACTATGCAGTGCCTACTTCCTATCTCGGGCTTTGCCAGCTTCACACCGCATAGTGGTCCTTGAGAAGTCAAAGCGATTCGGAGGATGGATAGAGACGATTCATAAAGAAGGAGATGATTTCACGTTCGAGACTGGTCCGAGGAGCATACGACCTGTCGGACTGGCTGGACTGCTGACGCTGCAGGTGGTAAGTTGATATCGCTACTCTATCGTCTCTGAAGACTGCCCAGAGCTGACCTCTGATAACGCAGATCAATGATCTCGGCTTGTCAAAGTCCCTCGTGACTGTTCCGAAGTCGCACCCAGCCGCAAAGAACAGGTTCATATACTATCCAGACTGTCTCACAAAAGCGCCAAGCTCCCTCCCATCAGCCATCAAAGCCGTCTTAACACCTTCATCCCCCTTCTATGGTCTCCTGCCGCATGTACTGAAGGAACCGTTCGTATCTCCACCAAGCATATCGGAGCGAGAGAAATTAAACAATGGATACAATGATGAAAGTGTCGATTCTTTCGTGTCGAGAAGGTTTGGACCTCAACTCGCTTCCAATGTTCTTTCAGCATTAGTACACGGTATCTATGCAGGTGATACACGACAACTATCAATGCGGGCAGTCTTTCCGTCACTATGGAATCTCGAAGCTAAACACGGAAGCATAATCAAAGGTATGCTATCCAGGAAGAAGGTACCTCCCACCCCAGAGGATCTACAAAAAGAAGAAGTGGCAAAAAGCATACCTGAAATAGCGGAAATGATGAAAGACGTTAGTGTATATTCATTGCAGGGTGGCATAGAAGCGCTACCGAAAGCTATTATAAGACATTTACAATCTTTACCGAATGTAGAGATGCGTTCGGAATGCGGTATTTCAGAACTGGACTTTTCTTCTGATGAAACAGTGGGATTCAAGGTAAGTTCCTCGCCCAAGCTTGTTCTTGCTCACGTTCGCTGTCCATTTGCCGTATTTGACACACATTCACTTTATTCAGGTCAAGACTTCTTCCGATAGCTTCACAGCGGAAAACGTCGTCTCGGCACTTGGATCAAGCACACTCGCCCGTCTCATCCCGGATCTCCCTTATCTATCGTACAATCCCTCCGTAACTGTTGGAGTTGTCAATCTCGCCTTCCCAGCCAATTTCTCACTACCAGTGAAAGGCTTCGGCTATCTTATACCAAGAACAGTATCACTCAAAAACAACCCACATCAAGTGCTCGGAGTCGTATTTGACTCTGATATGTTAGGAGGTCAAACTCGACTGACAGTCATGATGGGCGGTCATTACTGGAATGGGAAAACCATACCGAATCAAGAAGATTTACCTCAACAAGCTCTTGAGACAATAAGATTGCACGGTCTTGTACCGCACGACATCGAGCCTGTAGCATCAAGGGCACAAATACAGAAGGATTGCATCCCACAATATGCAGTTGGCCATGTGCAGCGCATGACTGAATTACACGAACAGCTAAATGAAAGATTTAATGGAAGACTTGGAGTCGTCGGCTCTAGCTATAGTGGAGTTGGTATCAACGACTGCGTTTTTGGAAGCTGGAGGCAAGCTAAGACGTTGTTGGACAAGGGAGCATCAACAGGTTTGGAGCATTACATAGTGGGCGCCCCCTGACGACACCGAGAGATTGAGACATTATCAAATCCGCATGCCCAGGAACTCCGCACAAAGTATTTGCATTGCATTGCTGACGTGAGAAGGGGTTTGTACGATGTTTGTCTTTTTTGTTGTACATAAGAAGGGCAGGTGCATAGCGCTAGACGCACATACGTTGTAGAACACTAGAGGCTTGATCTAAACGAATTGGAAGAAAGCTACATAATTAATACTGATATAAAGTGCAGAAATACTCAAGCATATCGAACTGGGAAAACCGGGATAAAGGAGGTAAAGGTGGAGTGTGATACTGCTACAACCAAAGTAGAACCAAAGAGCAAGACACGCCTGGCCGACCAAATTACCTTTTTTCCTACGGAGCGTCTTTAATTCTCTTCACGCCGTCAAAGCTTCAACTTGATGTTTCATTCCAGGTTCTTGACAATGAGAAGTCAGAACTTTAGCCAATTCACATCCATCATAATAAGTTTCAGCTTTTGCAGTTTTCATTCTTGTTAAATTCTGTGCTGCTGGTGTTACTGGTGTTTCTTTTGCTCCTTCATTCGTTTGTAGCCAGGGATGCTTTAATGCTTGTGATGCGCTTGGTCGCTTTTCTGGATCTTTTTCTGTAAGACATGTTACGAAGTCTTTCGCTAAAGGATCGCAAGGACGGACGAAAGTTTAGTTGTGTTTTGACGGAAGTATGCGAATGAAATAGCGCTCACCTAGATCTGAAACTCCTTGCCAATGTGATGGATAGAATTTCACCTGTAAGGCCGGAAGAGACGACAATCAGTATGTCGTACAGCAAAGGACCTCCCAAACAGTGAAGAAGAGAGTAAACCTACCGGCGACGTCATAGTCTCCAGCATAAGCTGTTTAGGATCCGTAGAGTTCCAAGGTGACCAACTACTTAAAACAATGTACGCAAGGACACCGCATCCGAAAATATCTGATTTTTTACCATAACCTGTTTTTCTATAGATTTCAGGTGCTGCATAGCCTGGTGTTCCTGCGATTTCATAAAATCTTTCCCTGATTATTTGGAAACGACGATGTTGCAACACGTCATTTCGACACATGATCAGCTACGGTTCCCGTTGTCTGGTAGAATGAGCTTTGTCAAAGTCATTGGACTCAACTCACGTATCATCTGGACCTCGTTTTTCCAATACTACAGCCAAACCGAAATCTGCCATTCCGAAATCGAGTGGATCTTCAATATTGCGATAGAAGAAGTTTTCAGGCTATAATGGCCAAGTTAAGAAGGGAAATTTGGAATAATTTACATATCAGCTGATTGTGTCTTGTCTTGTTTGTCGCACCGCTCATGATGAAAAGTTTACCTTTATATCTCGATGTATCAGACCGAAATTTTGTACCCAATCCAGAGCAGTCTGAGATGGTATATCCAAAGTCAGAACATACCTTTTCCGGCATTGCTCGCTCCATGCAAGTTATAACTCGGAAACATCCCGACTTACGAGTACTTTGGTCATTACACCTTTACTTTCCACTTCTGAGAAACGGCCTCCATTGCTGATGCGGTCGAAGAGATCTCCTCCAGCAGCGAGCTGCACGAAGTAAATGTATCGCTCAGCATAGTTTTGGCAAAGGAGGGCAATAATCTAGTTCACCTACCTCGAATGCGATGTAGTAGCGGTCGATACTTTCGAACCTGCGGGACAATTTGCTTAGCAAAGCTTGGGAGGGGGGACCAAAAGGCAAGCGAAGGCTAACCACTCGTAGCACCGTACTGGTAAGTAGTGAAAGCAACAAATGTCTCCATCAGTTTCATTACTTGTAGGGCGACGATTGAAAGCAAGTTCCGGAAGGTTATACACATACTGATATTATCGCTATTCAGCTCGACATACATCTCATGCAATCTTGCGAGTAGTTTCATGTAAGCCTGTCTGTTTGAGATGACTTGCTTCGGTACAATCTCTATTATTGATGATTGATTGCAAAGGAAGGAAGATCGAAGGGATGATCAGCTAAACGAAAGAAGGCCATACGGAGGAGGAGAGATGGAAAGGCAAGCAAGCATACTCATTGCTACGTATTCATTGCGCTTCAAGCTCTTTACTCGTTCGACGCCTATGAACATATTCCACTGTCAGCTTCTTCTCTCCGCTTCTTGCTTCATCCTGATGATGCGGGTCTCCTTGTTCTTTGCCCTGCCTGCTTTGAGGTGAAGCTTGCTCACGTGAGTATCCGCCAGTCCCAAGGATGTCGGTGTGGTGGTCACTGGAGTATGTTACGCATTACAATCAGTATTCCATTGCTCATCCACCCTCACTCTGACTGCTATCCTATCTCTCACCTGAAGATGTACTCTAATAGATAATCCCGATCACCACCATCAGTTTCAACGCTCATCAATCCTAACTGCTTCATCAACGTGATGGATGGACAGATGCAAGCTCACCTCGCTTCACCTTGTGCGACGTAGGCTGTCCCCTGATAGCATCGGTGAGATTGGAGAAGACTGTCATGATGGATCGCTTGATGCCCTTGCTACATGCACCAACAAATCGCACCCCGAAAGAAAAGCAAGAAGCAACGATTGACTGGTATTGGAATTTAGCATGCATGGAGGAGATCCGCCACCACGAGCATTTCATCGGTATTTCGCAGTGACATCTACGGCATGTTTCGTAGATATGGTCACAAGATAATAATAGAAAAGTACCGGCTATCTTGTGTCATCTGCTTACTGCTTTCCCGTCCATCGTGCACTATCCAGTCAGCCAGCCAGTCCAGTTGGGCTTTCCAAACTGCTGACTTCTCCATAGCCAGCTGCCTCACTCAGCAGATTAATGCGGCTTAATCCTCGGGCCGAGCAGGGTAACATATCGATTAACAATCATGAGTACCGGTACAGTATGATAGCAATACCGTTGTTTCGCGAGCTTCTGCTCCAAAGAGTTAATACATTCCCAAGATGCGTGCTGTTCATACTCTGGATAATTTACACAGTCAAGTCCGACTTTGCGTTCGGAAACTTCCCAAGACTGAACGGTATGGAACGTCAATTCTCCTCCTAGTAGAATGCAAACGCATGATTGTATGATATCCATTCTGCTCATAATTGAATAGTCACGTACCACTTCATCTTGTAAACGATCGTACCATCCTACGACGACGGCTGATAAGCAGCCATGCTCTCATCTGAGTAGTTGACGAATTGTCCACTCAGTGCCTTATCGGCTTTGACAGCCAAAGCAGCTAATACATGTCCACTATAAGTAGGCGGGACAAGCTTCTTCTGTGCGTGAATGTCAACGAATCGTTGACTGTGTCATCGAGCAAGCATCAGTCTTCACTTCTGATGGTAGTGACAGCCAAGCGCAGACTTACTAGTCCTTATCCGACATTTGCCCTTTGGCTGCAAACAAAGAATCATAACAATCAATTAGGAGTAATCAGGCGTTGCGATAGATTCTACGACTGACCGTCTGCTATCAGCTCAGTCTGCATCGGCGTGTCTACTACACCAGGTCGTAACGCAACAGCTGTAATTTCGGGTTCTTCAGCAGCCAGTGTTCGACATAGAGCATTCAAAGCGGCTCTGTTTCGAGAGTGGGCAATCAGTATACCTTCAGCTGACTATACTGTGGATCTATCCACACTTACTTTGAGCCGTTATAAGCTGCCCATGAGGTAGTGTTGCCAGTAGCTGCTCCTGAAGAAGTGAATATACATGTTCCATGCGATTTACGAAGGTGGGGAATCGAGATTTGAAGCATTGAAACTAATGAGAAGAAGTTGATGTCGAAGAGTTTCTGGTGTATTGTATGATAATTAGATCAGCTTGAGACTTCGTTATGGCTATAAAGTTGTGTCCGGAGTGTACCTTCATTCGCTCCATATCCATGTTTTCGATACGTAATTGAGGAGCAGCGACGCCGCTAATATAGGATTAAGCATCTTAGCGAGTTAATCAGAAGATGAATTGCGGACTTTGGCTCACGCATTCAACACGAGTCCATCGAGACCTCCGAAAGTAGTCACGGCTTTATCAAGCGCACTCTATGGAATCCGTGAATGATCGCCCACACAAGCCCAGTTAGCGAGATTAAACAGCAACATCAACAGAACAAAGACACCAACCGCACCTTTTGATCTTCCAACTTAACAACATCACCTTGTACGACCTCAACTCTGCCATTGAAATCTTTCTTCAAAGCTTTTAATTCATCCGTCATTGAACGCGATAGAGTGACGACGTTGCAGTTGAACTTCTCCAGTAGAATACGGGCACATGCCAGTCCTATACCTCTCGAGGCACCAGTGACTAGGATTGTCTTGCTCATTCTGCGATATTTTTGAAAAGGTAGTTCAAGGTAATGTGCAAATCACAAGCAAAGAAGAGCAAAGCTTCAATTCTACATGAGGATGCCGGTGGTGGAGGATGATCGGAAGAAGAAATGGTGGGCTACTTTCATTACCTAACTATGGATACACAACTATATGGACACTTTTTCATTCATAGCATTGATAGTTACAACAACCTTATCGTTATGTACTTACTTCCAAAATTGATGGTGCAGGGAGGTGTTCTTTCTCCCGAATAGTATTCAACAGCTTACCCTTGCCGGCCGCTGCGATAGCGAGCTCAACCTCACGTGCCAGACGAGGATGCCGTAAATGAACGAAGGAGTTCTCTAGCTGAACTTTGCGGCGCAGTAGCACCAGAAGCTGAAGCCTGTCTAGTATGACCATCACCTCCAGCTTTCACTTTATTCCCTCTTCCACTATACCGTCCAATAGTTTGAGTAGTATAACGACGCGCTTTGTCTCCCTCCACCGAAGTTGAAACTTGAACAGGGTGTGGTGGTGGTGAAGCCGGTGATGTCCTACTTGACATGTATGAAGAAACACCAGGACTAGAAGCAACAGTAGGTAATGCTTTAGAAGGAGTTAAAAAACTACTTGAACTCAAGCGATTTCGTAAGCCTGAAGAACCACCTGATCCATTGGAAGAACCGAATGAGCGTGAGAATGCCATTGACTGATGCTGATGCTTCGAGGTTGAGAGTGAAGAAGAACGTGGAATGACTTGGGGAGACGTTGCGGGATTCGATACTACTGGTGATACTCGAGGTAAGAAAGCTGGCTCTTCATCCGCTGTGCTTGGGCTGATCACTTGATTTGCTTCCGATACTTCAGGTAAGGGGGGTACAGCGGGCGTATCATCCGGCATGAGTGGTAGATCTTTTGGACGTGAGCTGGATAGCGACGAAGTCCCTGATCTAGTTGCTACCTTGACGGGCAGGGGCGTGGTGCCTTCCGTTTGTCCGGCTTTGACAGGTGTAAGAGCTGAAAAATCCATAGTACTCGGCAAGCGATCACCGTACGTTGCTTCATCTTTGAACCCGGCAGCCGATGTTGCTGGCTCAACCATAACACCTTCATCCTCATCTTTCTTTGTGGCCGCCTCATTCGCCGGCTGAGCTTCTTCAACCGGACTACCGCTCACATCCCCTGGATTTGCCAGGAAAGCTCCGTCTGGCGAAGTTCCTGCCTCTTTACCTTTGAGAGGATTTGCTTGTGCGCCAGTCTGATCTATCGAGCTAATCCTGCGATTCGCCGAGCCAAAGGCCCGCGATGAGCCGACTGGCCAATATTCCGCTTCGAGAGTATAGTACTTGCTTCCCGGTCTAAGAAGGTATGGATTATTTCCAGTAGCATCAGAAGCATCGACTACAGCTTCCGTCATTGAAGTGATTTTACCAACTATCCAATCTTTTCTTTCCATATCTTCAATCAATCTCCCAGTTGGTTTCAAGAAATGATTAGGTTTACCATAGTTGAAAGCTGCGAACGTTCGTTCGGAAATGTTCTTCGTGGGTAGGAAAAGGGCCAGATCATCAACGTGGAAAGAAGTGAATGCGAGCTTCTCTTTCGCTGTTGAGACAGCTTTATCCGCTCGCTGTTTGTAGCGCTTGCATTGTTTTTGCCATGTGAAAGTTTCGGAAATGCAATGCTCGCAGTGTGCGCGTACGAGATCCCACAGTTCAGATGGTTGCCGACTTTCCATATAGTCGATAGCTTGATCCAATGTTGCCATGCTCGCGGACGCCGACCCGTTCGGGCGAAATGTAGTAGCTGGCCCTTTGCCACTCAGCAAGCTGGCCGCCGCATCGGTACTGCCATTCTTCACTTTCGGAATGTCTCGACGTATGAACTGAGTAAGGAACTCTTCACAATGATTGTGGAATGCCTGACAGAGATGTAGCAGAGTGGCGACTTTCAGGCTTGTAGCTTGTGCATCTGCCCGCATTTCTGAGATACTCCTGCCTCGTTCGTCACACATCGTTTGTAGCTCGGCATTGTCACTTTCTTGTGTTGAAGTTTTGGCTTTAAGTTTCTCAAGGTCGTGTGTAAGGCTTGCAGCTTGAGCTGCACTTTCCCTGTCGAGCGAATCAAGTTTCTCCTTCAATTCAGCAAGCTCTTTTTCCAATGTTGCCCTGTCCAACTCGGACTCTGTGCGGTGGTCCCGTAGAATTCGATCTTTTTCGTTCAATGCCTGCAAGAGATCCTGCTTTCGTTTCTCAAGGTGATCAGAGCGAGTTTCTTCTTCGGACAGCCTTCGTCTTAGATCTTCTGTATCCTCTTGAGCATCTTGTAGCTGCTGCCTAAGTCGACTAACCTCACTCTGTTGCAGGGTGTTCTGACCTGCAAGGTGGGCTGCCCGTTCTGCAAGGCGGTCGATCTCCGTCTGTAAATCATCTGACTTCGCCTTATGATCTTGAACCAAATCCTCTTGTTCTGCCTTGTGCTGCATGACTAGCGCTGTTTTGTGTTCCAGATGCTCTGACAGCTGTCTCTCAAGTTCGCTATTCTTGATCTGAAGAGCGGCCACTTCAGCTTCTCTGGCTCCCCTTTCTGCCTGCAACTCTCTTTCAAGCTGACTTCGTCTCTCCTCTAATGCTTGCATCGCTTCATTCGCACTGTTTGAAACACTAACAGACGTCGTCGGACTTTGCTCGGGGTCTTCGAGTTCTGCAAATATGACGTTAGTACAGTCCGCAATGACACTATGAGAAAGGATGCGTACTGTTATTCAGTTGCTCAAACTTAGTTGTGAGGACTTCAATGTTCTTCTTGAGCTTCTTAATCAGATTCAAGGCGTCCTGTACTGGATGTTGCAGACCGCCACTAGGCATATCTTCAGGCGACATGTTCTCCTTCAGATCCAGCAGGAACTGCTCTAGCAATGCAAGGTCTTCTAGCGTCACTTGCGGGCCGGCGGCGTTTTGCTTCACCGATCCAAGGGAAGGATTGGAAGAGCGAACTTCGACTTCAAGGATTGCTAACCCTTCTTCGAGTCCAGGTAATTCCCAAGGTAATTTTCCAGCCCATTCAGCTTGGTAGATGCCCCGCCTGCGTCTCTCTTCATTCGAAAGGCTACTGAACAATTCCGCGTACGCTGCTGACGATGTTCCCAGGTTCTTGGTGAATAGCCGTCTTCTAATGGACTCTGCTAGGGAGGCTGCATATGCCGGAACTAGGAGCTGCAAGCGTTCCAAGTGTTTGAACGTATCACATTTTGTCCTAAGTAAGTCAGAGGATCAGCCTGTGTACCTGACAATTGGTTCTCGTATTGCAATCTCACGCACTTCAAATCCACATTAAGTGACTGGATCATTCCGGGAGCTGATGCGATCTGCCCTTGTAATTTTGCGATCTCCTGCAAGGAGTGCAGCAATTGTCGGGTTTCGGCGTTCTGTGACACCCAACATTGATCAGCCAGCTAACCCGCTATAGAGCTTAATGAGTACCTTACTCTTCGTTCAACGAGATAGCGCAGCCTTCCGATGCAATCGTCGAACAACCCATCGAGCTCGTCTTCCTCCTCTTCGGATCTTTGCCCAGGTCGGCTGAATAGCTCCCTCAGTCGAGTGTGGGCTTCAGTGGCATCCTTTTCGCAATCTAACAGATCGTCCACGTTGTAATCCTGTTCAATCGTAACTTTGAGTTTCTCCGTTGTTGAAGTCACGTTCTGCAGCATTTCCTCTAATTCACGATTCTGCCTTGTGATCTCGTTGAAAATACGCTTGCATCCATCTCGTACATTCTCCATTTTCTCCTTTGACACAAACTCGCTCAAAAGACGCTCTTTTGCTGGTGAACTCGACGAAGAAGCTTGCATCTTAGCTGAAACTCGCACTTTCTCGACCAGTGACATGCACGCTGGGTAGATGGCTAATAAATTGGCATACTTCGTCAATAAAGGTGAAGCGAAAAGCTGGTATGCAACGATGAGATCTTGACGTCCCCCTCTGTGTCTTTCGAGATTTGCAATTGCAGCCAACAGGGCTTGATGTTGATGCCGGATGCATTGAATAAAGTCGATAGTCGCCTCGTATTGCTTATCGGCTGTTACATAGAGCAAAGGAAAATAGTAAGCTTTAGCCGGATGCTGTACCGACGACACCGAGAAGTGACAAGCTCACGGTCGTGGCCCACATCATCGAGAACACGGTCACTGTCCAAATCAAGAGAGTCTAGGAGTAATCTCCCTTCATCACTCTCCAGATCGACCGTTAGAGCCTCGCGGTCGAAAAGGTACACCAAGCCTTCGTCGGAGTCATCACTCTCGTCGACAAGCAAGGAGCTCACGGAGTCCCTGTCGGCTTGCCTTCCGTTCGGGTGCATGACAATCAGAGCACTGAGCGGTACAGCTGCATACTCGCTCAAAGCTGTGTGCAATGCCTCGACTGTCGGCGGACTCGGCAGGTCGGCCTTTGAGATGTGGTAGACTGCACCATCCTGCGCCCGGACTGCTCGCATCTTGCCTGGTCCTGGTTCACAGATATCTTCAGGTGGCCTAGAGTGATAAGTATAGTTCTAAGAACTGCTCGCTTGCTTGTCACGCAGCTGCGCTCGCTGATTCACCGCCATTCCACGCTCTGCATGCACCACCTTGAAGTCGCCACAGGCTTGATGTGACTGAGCGGGGCTTTTCGATGGAGTACTGTACCGCCAAAGCCAGAGGGCTGCCTCTCTAGAGGACCTTATATGGTGGTGTTGAAGTCTTCACAAGTGTAACGGAGTAGCTTGGTGGAAAGCAGTCGATACAGGTCGAACCGCTCTTGGTGCTTGCTCTACGCGATCACCTCCCTGGTTCGCCTGTTCGCCCTGCACCAGCAAACAAGTCAGGACGGAAGAGCAGGTACAACAACAAGCAATATCGGCGGACAAGAAGTCACTCGAGACTGAGATTAAACGCTGGAGCTTCCATCCTACCCTGGTCACTCCTTCAAGACGTGCATTTCAGCATCATCAAAATTCCTGCCTAAGGCGCTCCGATCACCCTCTCATATCGACATTTTGCTTTTACTGGAACGGGCACAGCAGCATAAGCAATGGTGAAGAGCAACTTCGCATTAGCGAACCTATGTGGTACTGTATATAGGAGGGTGAGTCCGGTGCTGTCGCCTGTATCCGTCAGGCAGCCCCCCAGGCATACAGGTTACATTTTGCTGGTCACGCTCTGAACACTTGTCGGCGTCTGTACAGGGCAATCTGCTCTTCACAAGCGATGGCGGTTCCGTCGTATCACCTCTTGGTAATCGAGTGGGCGTGTTCGACCTCGTCAAGTAAGTTTCCACTGTTGCGCTTTCACTCGCCACTGGCAATGCAAGACTGATTTTTGGCCACCGGTGTCGCCTTGCAGTAATAAGAGCCGAACATTACCCTTCGAGAACAGAAAGAACATTGCTAGAATAGCATTATCGCCTGATGCCCATATTCTTGTCAGCGTAGACGAAGGTAAGTCGGCTATGGCGATCTTAGGGGTCGAGGAAAAGGCTGATGACTTCTATCCACCATAGACGGCAGAGCTATTCTAGTGAACTTCAAGCGAGGAACTGTCCTATCTCACTTCAACTTCAAAGCGCCAGTTCGCGATCTCAAGTTCTCCCCCGACGGACGGTGAGTCGGAAGCTTGAAGCAATAAGCTATCGTTTGCTGACAGACCAAGCGACCTCTTCAGCTATTTGGCAGCAACACACGGCTCGCATATTCAGGTCTGGCAAACACCTTCGCATCTCGTTCGAGAGTTTGCACCCTTCAACCTGCACCGAGTCTATACTGGTCACTATGACGACGCTGTCTCCATTACTTGGAGCCCAGACTCAAGATGCTTCTTGACGACTTCAAAAGACATGACTGCGAAGCTGTACACACTCCATCCGCTTGAAGGTTTCCGACCAAGGACATTCGCTGGTCACAAAGATCAGGTCATCAACGCCTATTTTGCCCAGGATGGGCAGACGGTAAGCAGCTTCCTCCATCGTAGTGTTGAGGCCTCGTCATTTACTTGTCATTCATGCAGATTTACACGGTCAGTCGGGATGGCGCCCTGTTCGTCTGGAAGACTAAAGATGATGCAGACATGGACGATGAAGAAGAAGAAGATGGAGACAGACCTCCTCGTGCTTCAACCTCAGCAGCCGACCCAGATGCAATAGCACATACACGCTGGGGTATCCAAGACCGCCACTACTTTATGCAAGCCGGCACGAAAGTCACTTCGACCGCGTTTCATCCAGGTTCCTCGATATTAATTGTCGGCTTCTCGTCTGGTGTATTCGGCCTTTATACACTTCCAACATTTGAGAATATTCACACATTGTCGATCTCGCAAGAGAGAATTACAAGCGTCACTGTGAATGCTTCAGGTGAATGGCTAGCATTCGGATGTTCCAAGATGGGTCAGCTGCTTGTGTGGGAATGGCAAAGCGAATCATATGTTCTCAAGCAGCAAGGCCATTACTTCGATATGAACAGTCTCAGCTTCTCCTCCGATGGTCAGACAATTTGCACAGGTGGAGAAGACGGCAAAGTGAAAGTATGGAATGCGACATCTGGCTTCTGCCATGTCACTTTCGACGATCACTCCAGTGCCATTTCGGCTATTGAAGTCAGCAAACAAGGTCAGATCCTGTTTTCGGCTTCATTAGACGGAACAGTTCGAGCGTTCGATCTTATACGATATCGCAATTTCCGGACTTTCACTACTCCTGAGCCTGTTCAATTCACTTGTCTGGCAGTCGACCCATCTGGAGAAATTGTTTGTGCAGGCGGTTCCGGAGAGTCTTTCCAGATCTACGTCTGGAATGTGCAGACTGGCAAATTAGTCGATGTCATGGCTGGTCATGAGGCGCCAATAGCTTCACTCGCTTTCTCGCCCAATGGTGAGCGAGTGGCTTCAGTGTCTTGGGATGGCACAAGCAGAGTATGGGATCTCTTCGGTCGAAGCGGGAACGTGGAGCCGTTCAATTTGGCTTCCGATGGCTTGGCAGTCGCCTACAAGCCTGATGGAACAGAAGTAGCCTGCACCACACTCAATGGCCAGATCATCATTTGGAATATTCGTGAATCAAAACAAGTTGGTCTCATCGAAGGACGAAACGACATCTCAGGAGGAAGGAAGTCATACGACCGAACAACAGCTCGCAACAATGCTGGGGGAAAGTACTTTACATCATTGGCTTACACCGCCGATGGAAGCTGCTTGATAGCTGGCGGAAACAGCAATCACATATGCCTGTATGACGTTCGTGAGGGTATCCTTCTCAAGCGATGGGAAGTTAGTCAGAATCTCTCGCTGGAAGGCACGCAAGATTTCCTCGATAGCAGGAATTTGACAGAAGGCGGACCGAAAGAAGCGTTCGATGAGACTGGAGAACAGTCTGACCTGGAAGATAGAATACAGATGAGTCTCCCGGGAGCACGGTCGGGCGACTTATCGAAGCGGAAACACCGACCTGAAGTACGGACGAAATGTGTGCGATTTTCACCTACCGGTAGAAGCTGGGCGGCAGCCACAACGGAAGGTCTCCTCATCTACTCGCTTGATAACAATGTCGCTTTTGATCCATTCGATCTAGACATCGACATTACACCTGAAACTACGCTTGAGATGCTGCAAGAGCGAGAGTACCTCACTGCTCTCGTCATGGCGTTCAGGCTGAACGAGCCAGCTGTTCTCAATACCGTCTGGAAGAGCATCAAAGCAGAGGATGTAACGCTCATAGTTCGGGAAGTGCCACAAGTTTACCTCGAGAAACTAGCCCGCTTCGTAGCAAAGGTCATGATCGACACTCCGCATGTCGAATTGGGTTTGAGATGGATTAGCACCCTTCTCATCGAGCATGGAAAGTTCTTCAAGGACAACAGTCAGGACTGTGCCAGTGCCCTCCGGGAGGCGCAGCGATCTCTACAAGAAGCAGAGAAGCAGATCTCCAAGTTGTGCGTATAGTTCAACTTTTTGGCTGATGCCTGTGACGCCTGCTAATGGCATCCTGCTTTCCTTCAGGTGTGACGACAACACCTTCACATTGCGATATCTTCTTGATCAGAGGGCATTGCAAGCGTGAATGACAAAAGCTAGGAATGTCATTCCCAATGTTATAACTCCGCGTGAATTGTTGTTGTCATTGTAGCAAGAGAGAGATAGTGAATATCAAATTTCCCTAATCCGCGTCTCGCCTCCGAGTCCGATTCTCTCGAGATTTTGCGAACATACAGTGCTTCGTTGCTGCGTACCACAAGATGGAACGGCATGCTTACGCGAGGTACAATCATAACCATATTATCACTTCGTCTATCTTACGCTATCTTTACCACCGAGTCCAAGCTCAGAGTTAAGTTCATCAAGATAGTGCTTCCGAAAGCGGCCTTCATTGCCTGCCAAATGCGGAAGGTGTTGCAAATGGAGGCTGGACTCGCCCATCTGAAGCCAGCACAGCAGCGTCGGCGGATATTGGATTGGTCACTACAGCAGCATACGACACCACGTTGTCGTGATCAGCCATGACTGTGAACCCTGCCGTTGGTATCTTCCGCTGTCGGATTCTCTGCTGGCTGAGTGAACGGGCGATTTCGAGGCGCAGATGAGGGGACAGCAAATTAACCTGGGAGCGCGTGACAGGCGTCTTCGAACATGGAGCAATTCTTCTCTTTCCTCTCTTTGATACTAAGATACTGACTATACTGAACACGCTGAATATTTTCGCCCTCTATCGTTCGAATGGAATCTAGCTCTCGTACTGTGGTGATCGCACTTTAAGCTGTCAAGACGGCCGAAAGCCGCAGCTGTAGCTCCCAAGCAGCAGTCAGTCTCTAGAACGTGCAGAGCATTGGACGAACAACACTTCCAGTACTCCGCACTGCCATCAATATGGCGGAAGTCGCTTCAGCGAGCATTCGTCTCGTCGGTGCACCTCGCATGCCTAACGGAAGAAAGATGTCTGGTCTCGGTATCGACTTCTGCGACACTTCAACTCCCGAATCTCCCTCACACCACTGGGAGGAAGTAAGTCAAGCTCGACGGTATACTGTCCTTGCCCGGGCTAGCCTGTGCTTACGCGCCATTTTCCCTTTCTGCAGGATCTACCCCACCACCCCAGCTTCACCTACAACGGGACTGTACCCCCTCGTACCTCACGCTGGTCAGAAAGCACGCAACAGTCAAGAGCTACGAAGGCTAGTTCCAGTCGCGGTGCAGCTTCTCGCGTCTCGCAGAGCAACAGCGTCGCAAGCAACCTATCGACACAGCAAGCTGTCCCAGTCACGCAAGAAGAAGCCTACGTTTCGAACATAGTTGCAAGGAAACGACCGAGCGAGGCAGAAGTCCAAGCTTTCATAGATGGTAACTACAATCAAAGGTCCGCACGGGGTTCGGATGTTTCGCAGAATAGCTACGGGCCGATTACACCGCAAGACGAGCATGAAGACAGGCAAATCAGGCTTGCATCGTTTGCTAGCTTCGGCGAGACACCGCGCAAAGCACCTGTACCTCCGCAACTGTCCAGCGAGGTGTCGGTGGATATGGATGCTAAACTGCAGAGAAGGCCATCACTTACCCAGTCCATGATGCGTACACTCGGTGGGCGCAAGAAGGAGACTCGGCCGCCTCCGCCGCTCACTGTAAGCAGACACTCAAGCCATTAAGTGGTTGTCAGTCGGTACTGACGTACCCTCTCCATGTGCACGCTCAGCTCGTCCCACCGGTGCCAAAAGTGCCGCTTATGCCACCATCTTTCGAGCTTGCTCCCATCATACATCGCCTCGAACGGCCTGTCGCGAAGCGTTCTGCAACCAGATCGAGTGATAGCGGCACTACCCGCCTTTCTCCCCCGCTCGCCAGTATCTCCCCTCGTCCTAGAACAAGCTCAGGTCGACGATCCTCGGGAACCGCTTTTAGCACCCTTTTCCGATCCGTTCGCAAAACGATGTCGAGAAAATCCTCAAAAGCAAGTCCATTGATTGATGCAAGTGGCAAGATGTCTTTGACCAGATCTCCTGTACCATCTATCAATGGCAACGCCCCTTCTTTCGTCAGTATTCAAGTGGAAACTTCTATTGAGGTACAGTCTACACCTTCTTCACCAGGAACAGATCGTCGCGCAGTTCTCCAGGTCATCAGCCCTGCAAGTCAAGCTGGCAAAGCTTATTCTCGGCCTTCGACTGCTCCAGAAGGCCGCAGAGGCGATTTCACTTCCAAGCACCATATCCCACCGTACATCCAATCTGTCGCATCCTCGCCCGCCAGTAACGCGTCGCCTGTAATGAGGCACGAAGCAACGCCTGGCAGCTTTGACATTCAATATCGGGATCCTTGGAAGAAGTTAGCTGGGTTCGAACCTGCTTCTAGCTATGCCCAAGCTCAAATGATTCCTCCTTCACCGCCTTCGTGGGTCGTTTCGCATCAGCTCGCAGCGAAGCAGGCAGCTGCGCATGGCAGCGAAGCCCAACAAGATCTCTTACAAGTGCCTGCTAGTCTTTATGCACACTCAAGTGTCGACACGGGGTGCAGCTTAGCAAGCGGGTCGCCGACCTCAGTGCCATCCTGGACTCCAATGGTAGCTCTACCGTCACCGGATGTATCGATCCTCCATACACCATCGAGGAGCTTCCTAGAGCTGGAGGCTAGTCCGTCATCTGCAAAGTACACATTTGGAACACCCTCTACCAGCTCTAAACAGGGCCAAGCCAAAGCTGGCACTCGAGACAAATCACCTTTCCTCCTTACACCTGGTCAAATATCGATGCGTGATCCGTGGGCACGATCAGACGACAAGACCGAAGACACTCCTGGAGCAAAAGCAGCAGGAGGTTTCAAGCTCTCGAGAGACGATTCGGATGCAAGTCGGTACTCCACATCGCCGGCTGAATCTTCGAAATCACCGCAATTCAATGCAAGTCCTCGAGCACGGAGGCCGTCGCGCAAAGCGGTACCGAAAATTGACGAAGGGGAGATGCTGCGGTCAGCATCCCCGGACAAGAAAGACAGAGCAAAGGAAATCTACGCGGGATGCAGGCCATTCCACCGCCCTTCTGTTGACGAGCAATTGTCCGATATGGTTAGCATGAAGATGCCTTTTGTTGCTCGATCTTCGCTAGCAGACGTTACAGAAGGCCGTCAATTAGACAATTACTTCTTCGAGATACCCAGATCCACAAGTCTCGCTGGACGAAACGCTTCGTGGAGTAGTGACAGAGGAATGGTCCCTCCACCGCATCTTCCAAGACCCTCATTTCCGACCTTCGAAACAACCTATACGATCAGAAGACCCAGCTATGCTAGTGAAATGTCAAATCAAAGCTTCCCCAGTAAACCGACGAGATTTGAATTCAGAAGGCCCACTCTGATACCTCCCGAAGGTATCCGTATAAGCTTCGACGCTGGGACAGTGAATGTTTGATTGGAAGGGAACCTTGAAAATGTGAATAATATCACGGAATAGACACAGTTCATCATATACCCCCTTGTTTGAACTTCTCAGATCTCAAAGATTTGTCGCTGTAGCCTTTAGCATTCGCATGTTTCTGCAGTCATGCCAGCTTGGATACCAAATTGATGTGACCGCTGCCGCTTTTTCCAAATATGGAATTCGCCTTCGCAGGCTTCGATGACAGCGGAGCTTTCTCAGCAGCTTTGTCACGCTCTTCACTACTTCTGCATGCTCGCGAGAAGGAGTGTACCTTTGCTTTCTCTTCATTCAAAGACGATAACCAGAGCATTGAGACCTTTCTCGACTGTCTGTCAAAGCCCCGTCACCTCATCTCTCACTTATACACGCACACCTTCAAGGCTGTTCTCTGTATCCTCCACAATGTCCGATGCACAGGTGGGAGGAGCAGCAATGGCACTGCAGCGACAGACTAGTATAGATCTGACGTAGCGTTCCTCATCATATATAGAAGAACATCACATCCTGGTCTGACAAGAGCAAAGATGGTGAGTTGCCCTGCAGATCTCCACTTCTTCACCTGTTCATGCACGCATGATCAGCGGAGAGCAGCCCATTCAACGAAGCAGCTGACCCATGGCATTGCACGTATGACTACAGGCGGTCAGTTCAAGCGCCAAGTCAGCTCATTCAGAGATACAATCGACAAGAATGGCAAGTTCCCTCCTGAAGCTGGTCGATATCACCTGGTCGTCTCGCTTGCTTGCCCATGGGCGCATCGAACCTTGATCGTTAGGAAGCTTAAAGGACTTGACAAGCTCATTGGTGAGCATGAATGCTTGGATTGCGTTAAAGTGATGCTGACTTGTGGCTCAACTCTTCAGATGTCTCTATTGTTCATCCTCACATGGGAAGCCAAGGATGGACGTTCTCAGGTGAGCTCCGTTCATGCCACGCATATTGGCGAAGCTTACACTAAGCTTTTCGAACGGACAGGCGAAGGCTACGAAGGACAAGGCAAGCCAGCAAACGACTTCAACTACACCAAGCCTTCAGAAGCACCCTACAAGTTCGAGAAGCTGCGTCAGCTCTACTTCAAAGCCGATGAAAACTACAATGCTCGCTTTACCGTTCCTGTCATTTGGGACAAGAAGACAGAGACAATCGTCAACAATGAAAGTAGTGAAATTATCAGGATGTTCAATCATGCTTTTGATGATCTCATCGATGAGAAACATAAGGGTGTCAGCTACTATCCCGAAAACTTGAAGAAGGAGATTGATGAGCTAAACGAATGGTAAGTCTATCCATCTTCTGCGGCTAGAATCAGCTAATAGGATCTTTTTTAAAAGGGTGTACGATACCGTCAACAACGGTGTTTACAAATGGTGAGCAACGTTTCCTTCCACCTCACTCCTTGCGAGCGCACAGCTGACGGTCTGTTCTCCAGCGGCTTTGCTTCTACTCAAGAAGCATACGAATCCAACTATCACCCACTCCACAAGTCTCTCCGTCGACTCGATGATCTTCTCAAGGGCAAGGACTATCTCATCGGTGATACGCTCACCGAAGCCGATATCCGTCTGTATACTACTATTGTCCGCTATGACCCAGTTTACACTGGTCATTTCAAGTGCACTGGATCTATCAGACATGACTATCCTGAACTGAATAGATGGTTGAAGAACTTGTACTGGAATGAACCTGCTTTCAAGGATACAACAGACTTTGACCATATTAAGGTGAGTGTTGTGCAGCTAGATCTCATGCTCGAGGAACGTGCAAGCTGACCCGCAACTACTTATTCAGGTACACTACTACTCAAGTCATCCACAGATCAATCCGACCAGAATCGTTCCTGTAAGTCACTTCTGGCGGGTCTTCCTGAGTGAAATTGGCTGACATGCTCTGGTCGCAGGCTGGACCAGAGGAGCCTATCGAGAAGCTATGAGGTGAAGAGTGGTCAGTTTTTTATCGTCAAGAAGCGTAGTACAAGCCGGTGGTCTGATTGTTCCGCTTCCGTATGTGCTTTCTACCAGTTCAAAGCTTCCAGGTAATGAAAGGGTATCGCATACAATGTAGCAGTGAAGCATGTGTATCTTTATCTTCTCCGTTACACATCGTCAATCAATACAAAGCGTGTCATTTGTGAGGTCCGGAAGAGGAGGAAGAAGAAAGAAAGCCCTCAGATAGCAGTCGCGTAAAGTGGAGAGGGTTCTTTTGCCACCAGCTATATGGTGGTGATCGAGAACTTCAACACCTGTACACATACAAAGTCGAAGCTGTCGAGTCTCTCGCTTTGTGCCTTCCACTGTGATGTTGGCATGCAGTGAACATGACCAATCACGTCGTATTGGATAGCTGATTGCTCCATGGCCTGCATCTGTGCTTGCTGAGCAACTCTTCATCATTTACAGTTTCTCCTTCCTGTTTCCAAGGATCCGTCACTATTCACGAAGGAACAGGTTCAAGAAACAGCTTACAATGCAGATCCGCATCAGGCCTCCGTTGAGGCTGTCCAATGAAGACATAGACCTGGGTACACTCGAATTCCCGAAACAATGGCTGCATGCTCCAGGCTCAGATGCAAAAACACCTTCGGAACATGTCTGTGCGCAACTGGGTAGAAAGTGGTGTAGCGAGAATGGAATAGATGCCCGTTCAGACTGTCAGTATAGATTTGACAGGTGCGTCGTTCCATCTTTACTTCTCGGTGCCTTCCAGGCATTGACTGACTGCATTCTTGGCGACTGCAGAGCGGTTTGGACGGTCACTGTCATCGATACTCTCCTCTTCGACTGCCAGACTGGTAGGATAGCCATCAGCTTCATAGAGGAATCAGGTGATGACGAATACGCCATCATCGACATGAGCGTCAAGCTACTCTTGGAGTGAGTGTTGCCTATCAGTAGTCTCTTCTTTCCATTGAGCGATCCTCCTTCTTTCCGTCCTCCTTCCTCCTGACAGCTTGAATACCCTCGTCCATCAGTATGCCCAAATTCCGGAAGAGCCGGACGCTATTCGAGCACTACGTCAAGCTATGCTGTCTTTCTGTGTCGACCTCTACTCATCCTATGTTCTTCACGAACTCAAGCGTCTGAACTATCTCCCAGCCAACTATTTCATCTGGATAGCACAGATGAAAAGAAAGCAACTTGCTCAAGATGCATGTCTGGCAGCTAAAGAAATTGCTGAATTAATCTATAATCTGTCCGGGGAACGGTTGGATCCAGAGGTGAATCCTTCAAGGCGTGGGCTATAGTCTGAAAAATAAGAGCTGACACCGACTTTCATGCTATCCTTTCCTTGTCAATTCCCGACAGCTTTCCGACTGGGTGGAAAAGTGTATTGAGGAGCCGCGATTCGATCTTCTGGATTTCCTGCTCGCCCACAACAGCCGCCAAGCAGAGCCGACCTGCCCGCCCGATACCAGCTTTGAAATAACCAGCGAAGATCGCCCCAAGACACCTGACAACTCAAGTAGTGACAACGATACCTTAAGCGATGACTCTCCAACTCCTACCGGGGATATCAATGTCTGGGATCAGTATCGTGATGACTTTCGTCTCACCGATGATCTCCTACGACATGTCGATGGAAGTCGAATGTCCAGACTTCTGCCGCCTCGACTATCGAAAAGAGGCTTGACTGTCGATCTGAATACCCAATTGATGCTATGTGGGCTGGAGGAACGGGTCACTGACCGGATGAACAAGGTCAGGTAAGCATTTGTGCATGCCACTTTCCCATCCTACTGCATCCAACATGCATGAAGAGCTGACGAATGTCTCGAACGTGACCAGGGAATTCGAAAAGCTTATCGCAGATGAGGAGAAGAAAGAGAAGGAGCTCATTGAAGGCTACATACCTGATCGAGGGACGTCCGATTCAACCGACGAAAGCTCAGACGACGAAGTCTCTGAGAAATCATACAATCTTAGAGCTAGGTCATCGACTCCCTGTATCGATTCATATGGCAAGAAGAACCCAAAAAAGAAGCAGAAGAAGATCAATGGGAAATTTCCGTCACGTTCCACCGGCGACAAAAATGGGAAAAGGAAGAAGAAAATGACAAAGACTCCTGAGTTTTACGAGGAAGAATGGAAGAGACGTGAAGACTCACCTTATCCACGTCGTCATTCAGAAATGATAGTTGGGAAATCCGCAAGTGAGATAATGCGTTTCGTCCTTCCCGCTAGCAAGAAGAGCTTCGGTTTCCCTGGCTCGAAGACGAAACGGATTAGTCCGAGCAAAAAAAGTAGCAGTAATAAGAGGAAATTGGATGCTATACAGGAGAACGATGATCTATCGATCCATAAGAAATTGAAAACTATCATCAAGATACCTAGTCGAGAACAACGTGCTGCTCACAAGGGCAGAAGGAATGGCTCAGCTGAACCTTCATCGTCCTCGTCGTCGTCGTCTGAAGAAGAGGATGAGCTGGCTGAAGACGACCTCTACAAACCCGAGGAAGACAAGCTCAGGTCTAGTACCGTGAAGAAGAAGAAACGGAGCCGCGGAGGAAAAGATCTGGGGCATCGTCGACAGTCCGCAGAAGCTACTATTTCACCTTCTACCGCAAAATATCTCAATTCTTTTCGAGCTCCACCTGCAGGACGGTACGCGAGCAGCGGTAACATCAGCGAGAAAGAGCTTGCGGTCCTCACCGCAATGGCTTCTGCGACTGCAAGCTCTTCCCACCTTGGCTCTTCATCCGCGTACCCTTCCAACGCTCCATCGTCTTCGTCATCTTCTATGCAAGTCGATCCAAAGGAGGACGCTGAGCCCGGATGGGAGATCAAAGCTCGCACTCCTTTCTCATCAAGATCCCTGTCACATGCGTCTTCGAGGTCTAACACTCCTCCACTGGCTTCTCGACGCCCACCAAGTGATAGACCTCCGCTGAGAAGAGAAAACAGCGGCATCCACCCAAATGCCTTCATCGTGGGAATGCCTGCAGGCTCTAGCCTTCCGACTCCGGAGTCTGCTATGCAGCTACACTCATCTTCATTGCCTGTATCTCGTGATGAGGTCACTGCGGAGGGCAAATCTCAAGCTATGGCACAGTCTTCTCTCAGCTCGGCTGAAGAAGATGAGCTGGACACAGATGAAGACGAAATAGAATTGGGTATAATCAGCCCTGAGAAACCAAGACTCTCGACACTGACAGATATGGATGAGAATGAAGGTTCACTGCTGGAAGAAACGTGGCCTGAAATTGAAAAGATGCCTTGCAGTCCGGAAGATATAGCTTTCCCTCCTCAAAATACGGTCACTGAGCGACCTTACGGCTTAGGGTCTCTGCAGGCCGGGACGTCTATGGGTATGGAAGACAACCCTTCAAACTCGACCTCATCACCATCTCCAACACGACGGCTAATGATCGCCTGTGACCTGATAGATGACGCAGGCGAAGAAGCTGAAGCTGCTCAGAATGAAGCTGCAATACGAAGATTGCGTGAATCGCTACGGAGGGATCTAGTCACTGGGGAGGTGCCTGAACCAGATATTAACTTTGTCCGTCAGCTATTCGAACAGTGTGAAATGGTTGTTCACCAGCCTACACCGACAGGTGAACTACCCCCGCCTGCTACAAAGCCGAACAAATCTATGAAAAGTGGAGGCTGCTCGATTGTTCCTTCTTTCCCTAAAGCTGGGTAAGTCATCTAATCTGATGAGACAGAACCTGTTCGACCTGCGAAACTGACATTCTTTGAAAATAGACCTTTCAAGACTAAAGCCGTAACGGGGCAACTCCCAACTTTCTCAGTCGAGCTCGCACGATCTCCTCCCATTGATTACATCAAGTCACCCAGATTGTCAAACCGTACCTTACAAAGCGAACCAGAATCGACATCAT
This sequence comes from Cystobasidium sp. 2NF920, assembly GCA_023628255.1. Lineage (NCBI taxonomy): Eukaryota > Fungi > Basidiomycota > Cystobasidiomycetes > Cystobasidiales > Cystobasidiaceae > Cystobasidium > Cystobasidium sp. 2NF920. Next base: position 349,341 of record JAMALA010000011.1, read on the forward strand.
CCTGGGAGGCATCGACCTCGAAGCCAGCTCCGTCAAGTACACCCACTACCCCTCGTCGAGTGACGGTTGTCTATCCCAGCAAACGAAACAAGGCGACACAGCAAGACAAGTCCGCATCTAAGCTGCAGAAAAGATCTAGCCTTTCAGGCTTGCCCAGGCCGAGCTCGCCTTACCAAAAGTCTAATGAAGGGAGTGTAGAACAAATCAGTGTCAGTCGCTTTTTGGACAATATGCTTGATAGTGATGTTGAATATGAAATAGAGGAGGAGAGGGCCAGCGTATGGTTGGGTGCACTACAAGGCCGTCCTAAATCTAAATCGGAAGAGGGGGGTCTTACAGCTAATCCGGATGCCACGAAGCCCTTCGTCACCTCCACTAGTACCAGTACTGCCATACAAGCCTACAAAATACCCCTCACGCCTTCGAAGTTGGTCAAGCAGAAGCGATATCCCGGAATGCTCGTGTCTCCCGAACCGCCTGAAAAGATCAGAAAGTCACAAGAGATTGCCACTGCCAGTGGTGAGACGGGCGCAGTCCGCGACAGCGCACAGGATACCAGCCAATGCGTGGATGAGACATTCAAGATTTTGCCGTCGCAATCGATTCCATGTCAGGCAGTGGCTGTGGCCGCACTGGCAATACAGCCAGAAGCCCCTGCTGAAGAGATTGCGGAAGTGAGCAACTGCAATGGTGCAACTTAGCTGGCAGTTTCTGAATGTCAGTTGCATGCTCATTAATCTAGCAGGGACCGGCTGCTCGTGAAATGAAGATTCCCGCCTCAAAGTACAGGAATTGAAGTGTCATACATAGAAGCCAGTTTAGAGCACGTGCCTCATAGACGCCTGAAAACATAGACGCCTTTCAGGCACCATCAAAGCAAGAAACAGCAAACATGCAACACTGTAGAAGCGCGGTAACAGCGAAGGTACGATGTGTCAATAGCCGTAGTATGTACATTTACTTTGTGCAGTTCCATTTTGCAGTGTCGTGTACATGCTGCTGAAAGCAATTTAATGCAGAATGAAACAAGAAAGTTGTTCTTTGAATTTGGACTGACTGCGAGCTGCAAAACTCCCAAGTCAAGAAGGTGGCTTTCCCAACACATAAAGTCGATGTTGTCCAATTCGACATGATAGACAGATCTGCATAGAATGCCTACGTCCTATGATAGTATCCGCCATATCTACTGCGCATACCATCGCTTTCCGTCTCTCTTTCGCCTGCATATCGCTGCGGTGTGTCATCGACGTCACCCTCTCCGGAATGGCGGGGTAGTACGTAACCTATTTTCGAAGGGTTGGTTTTCAGCAGGCAGTGATCGAGAGTATCGATGTGCGAACCGAGGCAAATCTTGCAATAATGAATGATATGATAGCTTGTTCTTCAGTCTGATCTGTACACTTGCATCAACAGTGGAAGGGAGTGCCTGCCTGCCTGCCTGCTAGCTCGCCATGAGCACCAACACCACAGATGCGGGAGAGTCCTCCAACAAGTCTACTCAGGTCAGTCAAGTCCAAGCGTCTGGCCCTGGTTGTTTGGGCAGAATTCAGTAATGATGAACGAACCGACATCACTAACGACCGACAATCTATTCAACAGACATTTATCACTGCACTCGTACTCAATGCCGCTATCGGTGGTGCTGAGTTCGCTGCTTTCCTCGTCATCCGCAAGTACTTCCCCAAGATTTACTCGTCGAGAAGCGAGCTTGTGCCCAAGGAGGAGACAGACTTGAGAGCGAGACCTCTTCCGAGCAATAGTCTGTTCGATGTTATACCAGCTATTATACATGCAGATGATAGGGCAATAATTACGTGGGTCTTCTTCTTCTCTTCCTTGTCAAGTTTTCTCTTCCAGGTTCTGACCGCCGTAATTCCTTTTTCTTTTCTGCAGCTACAATGGCCTCGATGCCTACCTCTTCGTACGCTTCATCAAGCTCATGATGTGGATATTCGCTCCCATTGCATTCATCACATGGGCAGTTGTGCGTCTCTCTTTCCATTCCACTTTGAAATTGCTTCTTATTGTATGTTTTGCTAATGATTGTGTCTTTCATTCGTCACTATTCAATTACCACCCCCACCCTATTCGCACCATGACGTATCGGGCTTGGCTCGCAATTTCGGTTACTCTCCACTTTCAAACAATAGCTATTGCCTGTATATGGCACCGGCAGCACTGGAAGCACACAACTCAATCAATTTACTTTCGGAAATAGTGAGTGGTGCCCCCGTTTAATCTCCAGGCTCTCGTCCCTGGGGATCACGTTTCAGCTTTCTTACTGACCACGTGACTTGATTTGTACAGTCGGAAGAGATCAAAAGGCACGATATGCTGCACCTCTCATACTGTGCTATCTATCAACCTGTAGGTCACCTGTCCATGGTTTGAGTTCCTCTGTGATCGGTAGCTGAACATGAGACTTGCACACAGTCTGGATCCTATTCATCATTCACCGCGAATGGAAGAGTTATGTCCAACTCCGACGAGAATTCCTGACTTCTAAGAGATGGCGCGCTACACCTCAGGCCAACACTGTCCTTATCTCCGGAATTCCATCCGACTCGCTCAACCTTGAGGCCCTACATTCGTATGCCGATCCATACCCAGGCGGTGTAGCGAACATCTGGCTCGCTCGTGATCCTGATCATCTCACGGATGCTTATGACCGTCGTCAGAAAGCAGGCAAGAAGCTTGAAAAGGCTGCTAACAAGGTGATTAAGGCCGCCGTTAAACTGGTAAAAAAGAAGAAGGTCCCAGCTGAAGGAAACGGAGATCAAGAAAAGAATGGCTCAAAGCTATCCCGATACTTGCCAGACAAGAAGCGTCCTACTCATAAACTTGGTAAAATCCCATGCACAGGTCAAAAAGTTGATACGCTATCATACTCAGCTGAAGAAATTGAAGAGACAAACAAGATACTTCAAGAAGGACGTGATAAGGGACAAGATGCTTATGAACCCAAAGCCGCTGCATTCATCATGTTCAACGATCAAGTCTCAGCTCATGAATTTGCTCAGAATCTGAATGGCAATCTACCTCTCAAGATGAAGCTGACGACTCGAGTTATCAACGCTGCTCCTGATGATGTTATCTGGAACAATCTGAACGTCAAGGCTGCAGATCAAAAGATTAGATCTATCATTTCTTGGGGTATCACGATCGTTACCATCATCTTCTGGTGAGTTGCTCTGCGAGTACTCCGGTGTATATGCGAGGAGTCCGCTAATGCATTATTTGCTTGTCACAGGGCTATTCCAGTTGCATTCGTCTCTGCTATTTCGAACGTTTCAAGGCTCTGCTCGACCGTCTCATGGCTCGCTTGGCTATGCACACTTCCTACTCCTGTCAACGTAAGTCCAAACTCTGCTTGAAGCCAATGTGTACTAAATTCTAATTCTTATCTCTTCTTCAGGGTATAATTCAAGGTGCTCTGCCTCCTATTGCCTTCGCTCTGCTGTTCATGCTGCTCCCTATCTTTTTGCGAAGTACGTCAACCAATCACCGCTTTGATAATAAAGTATCCTTGCTGAAACTCTTTACGCAGAACTTTCGCAATTCGAGGGCACGCCGCTTCACTCTATGGTCGAGCGATCTCTCCAGAAGCGATAGTAAGAAATTTTCCGACCTAGCGATCACGAGAACCGAAGACTGACAGAGTGCCTTCCCCAGCTTCGCCTTCCTTTTCATTCATGGTTTCATCATCTCAACCCTCGCAGCCGGTATCATGGCTGGTATCTCCCAGATCACAGACGATCCAGGCTCTGCAGTGTCTTTACTTGCCACCAATCTTCCAAGTTCTTCCGTCTTCTTCCTTACTCTTATCGTTACGAACGGTCTAGCTGGTGCAGCCGGTGGTATCCTGCAAATTGCCCGATTGGCTATCTACTATATCAAGGCTTTCTTGCTTGGTGGATCTCCTCGTGCACTTTATAAGGTCCGATACACTATGCCAGCCGTCAAGTTTGGTCAGCTATACCCTGCACAGATGCTTATCGTTGGTAAGTTAAAGACCTTTCCATTGTAAGACATGCCCAACCTAATAGCTATCTTCAGTCATCGCCCTCGCATACTCTACCATCGCACCCCTAGTGTGCGGTTTCGCACTTGTCACCTTCACACTCTGGTGGTTCTGCTACAAGTACCTCTTCATCTGGGTCCATGATCAACCTGCCTCTATGGAAACTGGCGGTCTCTTCTTCAAGACTGCTCTCAATCAGATGTTTGCTGGTCTCTATATCGAACATCTCTGCTTGATTGGATTGTTCTTCCTTGCAAGAGATGAAGGAAACGGATTCGCTGCTATTCCTGAAGCTGCTCTGATGATCGTCTTGCTTATTTCGTGCATCGCTGCTCAGATCTGGTTGAACTGTAAGTCCTGTCCTCATCGCCTATTCGAGAACGAGAGCCGAAGTGCTGACCCCGCATATGTCTAATAGGGACCACAAGGAAGGATAATGTCTACCTTCCCGCCTCGATGCGAGCCGAGCTCGGCAGCCAACAAGTTGGCAGCAAGGACTATAAGGGCGCCACTGCTCAACAGAACAGCGACGGAAACTCTGAACAACGCTCCTACGGTACTCCCGGTGCTCCTTTGGACTCAACAGTATCCAACAATACTACCGTCGTCAATGATGGCCGACCTTCTGGTGAAGGAGGCCTGATGCATCCTGTCGACCACGAGAGCGGCAGTGCCAACCACCACTCTGGCATGTTCAACAAGCTAGCACATACTGTTCAGGGAGGTGACCAGAAAGGCCTCAAGGGTAGCAATTTCGATCATGAGCCTAGAAGCGGAAGCAGAAGCCAGGATGGTGAACATAGTGGCAACCCACTCCTCGACCGAACACTGGAAGATGGAACCTCGATGAGACACGCTTATCTCAACCCTGTCTTCTACAGGGATCAGCCTACAATCTGGCTACCTAGAGATCAGCTCGGTCTATCAGCTGAGCAGGTCAGCAAGGCTCGCTCGCACGGTGTCGATATCACGGATGAAGACGCTACCGTCAATGAAAAGGGCAAGATTGAGATCCAACGGGATACTCTGCCTGGACAAGACTTCGATCCTTGATCTTTCATCCGATGATCTTGTATGAGAGCGTTTGCTCTGCTTCTTTGTGCTTCTTCCTCTATATGTACCTATACGACCCGGGCTTCAACGAACTGCAACATTTCTCACGTATCTATGAGGGCATCCCTTGCCTGCTTCACCTACATACTGCTGTCATCACCTTAGTAATCAAGACACACGGATCAAGGAATCGAACATCATGTGCTTAGCAAGATCCGTCCATTCGCCTGTTTCATACACGAATCCATTTTCTGTGAACCCTCTGTGTTCTGCAATGGCTTTGAACACAAGTCTGTCGAGGAACCTCATATATCTAGTATCGGTACCTTTTGTTCGACGATTTCGTTCTCCTGCTTCATGCTATGCTAGCATAAACTACATCCGAACCGCTCAATTTTATACTGGAGCCTCAGAAAGATCTGTTTCTCTGTGTTAGCACGCTGTTCGTGTTACAGATGGTTTTCCGTTCAAAGGGCAATGTAGCCAATCGAGCTCATTGGATGGCTGGCCTCTGCTTTCGGTACACGACACTGCAATTCTGTTTTCTCTTCTCTATCCTGATCGGACTGGCCTTGTCAGTACAGATCCAAGCAAGAACACAGCATATATATATACTTGGTGCCTCGCTATCAAAGGTCCAAGCAAAGCTAACCACCTTCTGCACACCGCCCTATAACGTCCCTGCATCGCCATTCCGACCACAATCCATCATCTGTGTTCACGTGCTGTTCCCTTTGGATGAACATGGTAGCGCACAGACACACGGAGTATTTGGGCCCGCGACCGTGCCAGGGTGGGACCCTTTTCCTGTCGAACGTAGTTCTGACGGTGGGCTGTTGTTCCTTGAAAAGTCAACTTCGAAGATCGCGATGATGGTTCGTTTGACAATCTGACTCTCTATCTCTCTTTCCTTTCCTACGCACTGCAAGCGCGATGTCGACGATTGGTCCAGAAGATGAGACTTCAAACAAGTCTACTCAGGTGTGTCACTTGGCCCGCATGTGCCTCTCGTACATAAAGCTGATGTCTTACGCATCACGGCGCGTTGCTAGACTTTCATAACGGCACTCGTACTCAATGCAGCCATTGCAGCTGCTGAGTTGACAGCTTTTGTCATACTGCGACACTTCTTCCCAAAGATCTACTCTTCGAGAAGCGAGCTCATTCCTAAAGCCCACACGGAGCTTAGAGCGGATCCCCTGCCAAGTCATGGCGTGTTTAGGCTGTTCCGGGCGATTATACGCGCTGATGAGAGAATCATCATAACGTGAGTGAGGACTTCTGTCGATGTACTGCTCCTCTCTTCGTGGAGATTGACTCTCTGCTCCGCTCGGCCCTCCTTCACACAGCTACAATGGTCTCGACGCATACCTCTTTGTACGATTCATCAAGCTCATGCTGTGGATCTTTGCTCCTATTGCTATCATTACCTGGGCTGTTGTGAGTTTTGGCTCGACTTTACGCTGCAGTTCTCCAAGTCCTTACTTCGCCCTCTTGCGCTTTTCCTTCATCACCGCACTCGCCCTTTCCCATTGTTGATGTTCACTCGGACCCTCTGTCGTATCACCCGCTTCTCGCCCGTGTAACCGATAAACAACAATCTTTCAGCTCCTGCCTGTATATGCTACCAGCTCGAAGGGTCTCAGCCAGCTTGACCGCTTTACTTTTGGTAACAGTAGGTTGTTAGAACTGCTTGCTCAGGTTTCTTCCAGAGCTGCGCTAATCACGTGACTCTTCGCTCAGTTGGCGCCGATCAGAAGATACGATTCGTTGCTCCTCTCATCCTTGCATGGCTATCTACTCGTAAGCAAAGAGCCTCGTCCCCGTCTTCCTCATCCTAACGGACATCTCTCACTACTCGCTAGTATGGATTCTCTACATCATCTATCGAGAATGGAAGAACTACATTCAGCTCCGAAGAGAATTCCTCACTTCCGATCGATGGCGTGCAACTCCCCAGTCTAATACTGTGCTAGTGACAGGCATACCATCTGAAGCTCTCAATTTAGAGTCTTTGCACGCATATGCAGATCCATACCCAGGAGGCGTCGCGAAGATCTGGCTAGCTAGAGATCCCGGTCATGCTCTCGAAGATGCCTACAAGCAACGTCAGAAAGCAGGAAAGAAACTTGAAAAGTCCGCCATCAACGTCATCAAGACCGCTCTCAAGCTAGTCAGGAAGAAGAAAGTACCTGTCGATGGTAATGTCGATGCTGAACAGAACACGTCAATTACGTCTCGCTATATCAATGAAAAGCAACGACCTAAGCAGAGATTAGGCAAGATACCTTGCACAGGCATGAAAGTCGATTCTATCAATCATTCAGCTGAAGTCATCGAAGTTTCTAACAGAGCTCTCGCTGAAGGTCGTGCAAGAGGGGAGACCGCATATGAAGCTAAAGCGTCCGCCTTCATAATGTTCAATGATCAACTGTCAGCTCATGAATTTGCTCAGAACCTGCATGAAAACCTACCTCTCAAGATGAAATTGACTGGAAGACTCGTCAATGCTGCTCCTGATGATGTAATTTGGAGCGATCTCAATGTCAAACCTGCCAGCAACAAGATCAGAAAGCTCATCTCTTGGGCTATCACGATCCTTACTATTGTTTTCTGGTGAGTTATGAAAAGATCACTCTTGTCTCTCCTGTAGCAATTTCAGTCGCTGACGCAGTGCTTGTCGACAGGGCTATTCCGGTCACTTTCGTTTCAGCTATCTCCAATGTCTCCAGGCTCTGCTCCACAGTTTCCTGGTTGTCGTGGCTATGTAATCTCGGTACCCCCTTGAACGTGAGACTTGGTCGCATGAGGAGTATGCTTTAGCCACCAGACTGACCATTTCTCCATCTTAAGGGTATCATACAAGGCGCTTTGCCTCCTATCGCATTCGCTGTCTTATTTATGCTTCTCCCGATCTTCTTAAGGAGTGAGCGTTGTTGATAACGATGCCATGTATGAGACCGAGACTGACTTGATATCGGCTTTTGCAGAGTTGTCGCAATTCGAGGGTACACCTCTTCGATCTATGGTGGAAAGATCGCTTCAGAAACGCTAGTCAGTCAGACCCAACGGACCACACAAGCAGTTGACTTGCTTGCTGACGACTCGTATCGCTCCTCTTCGCAATAGCTTCGCTTTCCTCTTCATCCATGGTTTCATCATTGCCACCCTCGCCGCCGGCATTGTGGGCGCGATTCAACAAATCAGAGACGACCCTGGTTCGACAGTCACGCTTCTAGCTACCCAATTGCCAACTGCATCTGTGTTCTTCCTCACCCTCGTCGTTACAAACGGACTCTCCGGTGCAGCTGGTGGTCTGCTCCAGATTGGGCGCTTGGTCGTCTACTATGTCAAGGCTTTCTTACTGGGTGGATCGCCTCGTGCTTTGCATAAAGTCAGGTATACCATGCCCTCTGTCAAGTTTGGTCAGCTTTATCCTGGTCAGCTGCTGGTAGTTGGTAAGTCGAGACTCTTCCCTCCCAATATGCAGGGGACAGACGGCTGATACGTCGTGTCAGTCATCGCTCTCGCCTACTCCACCATTGCTCCTTTGGTGTGTGGATTCGCTGTCCTTACCTTTATCCTCTGGTGGTTCTGCTACAAGTACCTGTTCATCTGGGTCTATAACCAACCTGCATCGATGGAGACTGGTGGTCTCTTCTTCAAGACCGCCCTCAACCAGATATTTGCTGGCTTATACATTGAGCACCTCTGCCTTATTGGATTGTTCCTGCTGGCAAGAGACGAAGAAGATGACTTCGCCGCTATACCCGAAGCAATTTGCATGGGTGTCCTCTTGATCCTCACAATCCTCACTCAAATCTGGCTGAATTGTAAGTACAATGCCCCGCAAAAGCGGTTGCGTCTTGCAGGTAGCTGATGCTCCACAACCTGTTTCAGTCAAGACCAGAAAGCAGAACGTGTATCTAACCAGAGACGACACTAGCGTTGGAGGCCAGCCTGCAAAGAAGGGCTTCTTCAAGTCGCTCACCTCGGCATTCAAGCCACTTCATCGTGGCGATGACAAGTCAGCAGCGGCAGGTACTGCTCTAAGCCCGCTTGGCCGCACATTGGAAGACGGTACACCGATGGACAAGGCATACCTCAATCCGGTTTTCTATCGAGATCAGCCTAAGCTCTGGCTGCCCCGGGACGAACTTGGTATATCTGCTGAACAGGTCCTCAAGGCTAGAGCGCACGGCGTGGATATCACGGATGAAGATGCTACTGTCACCCCTAAGGGCAAGATCGAGATTCAAAGAGATACGCTACCGGGACAATCGTTTGATCCTTAGGTGATGCCCTTCACAAGAACGGGAGAAAAATTGTGTGCCCCTACTTTTGGTAAATCTTCGCCACGTTCGGTGCGCATCAGATACGATTCAGATGGTTCGTTTAAATTCAGCATCATTGCTTCCCCGTTGATACCATGAAAGCAATGAATAAATGGCAGGACCGTCCGTTGATACGCGCCGTTTCCGTATTGCAGTATATGCCAGTACGGAGTGCGGTAACGTGTCCAAGCGAGTTCTAACGAAAACCTGTATAGCCTCGCCAGTACTTGCTGTGAGGCCTAATGATTCTTGCCTCAGACTCTACAATTGGCAATATTTACATTTGCTGACCCTTCTCCTCCCATCTTTGCTTGCTGAATTGAACTTGACTCGGGCTGAGGTTGGAATTGGAGGGAGCCGTTGCACGTTTCTGGCACGAGCAACTCTCCTGATGCAGGGAAGCATCGACATGTACCTGAATGCGATCCATCCAATTCTTATATCGCTCGGTCAGAGGACCCCAAACTGTAGCAACGACAGAGACTACTCCTTCTTCGAATCTTCAGGAAGGAATCGGCTACAGAGTAACACTGGAAGGCTAACGTCATTGAAAATCTTTCCACTGTCTCCAAAAACGGTTGAAAGTGGTTCCATAACTAGTCACGGGTTGACTGTAGGGAAGTGGGTCGTAGGGCAAAGGGTGAAGCAATGAAACAGGGAATTCTCCGCATAACAGCATCAACTAAGGAAGGAACAACTGTGGTGCTTCTTGTAGCGAAGCAAAAGAAAATGCTTTTACTCACCTCGAGATCTTTTTGACGCCAGCCAAGAAACGTAAATCTGTGCCCGTGACGGCCCCATATAATGTAGGTCACCAATGCTACATCTAAACCTTGGGAGTATGCGGTGGCAGACTCCCGATGATGTGCTAGATCCTGTGACACACGTAGATCTATTCTGTCTGACGAGCTTAGGACCTGTTATTTGAAATGCTTGGGCTTGCGAGCGATATCGGCTTGAATGGTGCTTTGGGTACGCTTCATGATGCAGATGCGTTGATACTTTCAGCGATAAGGGAAAGGGTAAGCAAGGCGGAGAATTTAGAGGGGGCGGCGGAAGTGAGATAGAGGACAGGCGCTTTATAGTATGGAATGACGGAAGGAGGGAGCTCAAGCTGAAGAACTGGATTGGACTGCTGCAGATGAAGCCATCGACCACAACACAAGTCCTCAACCTATAGTACATTGGCCTCCGTGTGAACCTATTGGCACAGCTGCCCCAGTCCACACCCTCCGTCTGCTATATTTATAGTGCTGCGGTCAGGCACTGCCAGGCGACTACAGTACTGCTGGTCAAGCACTCAAGCACGAAGGTGCTTGCTGTCATAAAAAAGACAGGAAAGTAGAGACCCACCTACCTGAGCGTGATAAGAACGAAGACAAGAGGCGAGCCAGGAGAAGTGGGAGAGTTATACTCTCTCTCTTCCTCTCTTCACACAAATCCAGTAGTCGCCACCGTCCGTCCGGACGTTCGTTGGAGCTGACCGTTGGAAAGAGGCGGCGGGTGCGGGGGACACTACTACAATTCGGAAGAGGAGCGCTGGGCTTCCAGAGTCAGTCTTGGAGAGTAGATACCGATGTGGGGATGTATTAGAGTAAGCTTGTTGGATTGGTACAGTATCGCACCTGAAAATCGCGAATACACCCACGGTACACGTGACTTTGTGGCTATCTATGAGAGATAGCGGTATGCTCGGCAGCTTTGAGAGCAGAGCAAGTTGAGGCGACATGTATTGTATCGATGTCTGAGCCTGTTGATGACAGTGGTAGAGTAGCTTCCTCGTAGGGTCGTCGCTTGCTTTCGCGAATGATGGTTGCTTCTTGACCTGTTCCCAACTGTGTGCACATCATCAATATGGAAGCAGCATCATCGAGCAGCAAGAGCAGCGACACAGCAGCAGCAGCGCCCAAGAAGCAAGCACGACTAGCAGGACCACCACCTGCATTGCCAACCAAAGGGCCGAGTGACATCAATGACCATGACGAGGATGCATCAGAGCCGAGTCCGACTTGACAAGAGCACCATCAAGAGCGAAGGAGGACTGGTCAGCAAGCTGGAGAACTTGGATGAGCGGACGTTCCAGGACAAGTAGAAGGATCAGTAAGTGTTAGTTGACGGTCTCGTCCTTTGGACTGCCACTGTTACCGAGCGAAACACTGAAATCATTGCAATGCATCGTTTTAAGTCCAATACTGCAGTTCACTGTCTTTGGACTCTTCGTGAATGAGACTATATGGACCACCTAACGTTTCGTCTCCGTTCATCGTCTGCTGTTGGTGATCAAGCCAGGCGGTCTGGAATCTTTCTCAATGTGTACGTGAAGATTGTCCCAAGTTACGAGCGGGCTAGCGACCGATGACCTTGCATTGGCAGCAGCTGACCCTCGTACGTGTCTTGCTCAGCCAGACTGCAGACCATATCGTGCTACTTTGCGAATGTCACCCTGCTTGGAGTGAATCTTTTCTTGATATATCGGTACCACCGCCTTACCAAACGGTGGTGGCTTTCGTAAGTAGCTCTGGCGCCTAATGCCTGCCGGAACTCGTGCTGACTTTTGTTCGCTTTCGTCTTCCTCAGAATACCACTGGCTGTATTAGCGTGTGTTAGCCTAGCACAGGTTGTAAAGCACTTATAATTGTTTTTCGTTGCGATTTTTGAAAAGCAAAGAGCAAAGGCTGGCAGAGCAAAAGATGAAGTTATATTAGCCTGCCCATTGCATGCCCATCCTGCCTTGAGAATGAGCAAAGGAAGGAGCAAGAATGCGTATCGTCCGGTATGAAATTCGACAGGTCCGGCATTTTTGGACGCGGCGAGCAATCTGCCACGTTCAGTCAGCGATCTGTCTACTTCCCCTGAATGTGGCATAGGGACGGGCTGAGTTCTGTCATACGACCGAGGGGCATCAAGGAAGATCACGAGAGAAATAAGAGACAGTCAGGTGTTAGTAAGGTCTTAAAGTGCATGCACTCAGGCTCTGAGAAGAACCTGCTTGAATTCCGTCACGTGATCTGCTCGACCAAGCTCTTTTGTTTGTGCCCTTCTGCGAAAAAGCTATAATCGACGTCAGCCTTACTTGCGAAAATAGGAGCAGTCAGATCACACCAGCAATTCAGGTGTTCGTGATGAGATACGGCAGAGTATTTCTTCCATCTCGCCGTTCTTACAAGTTGCATACCAGCAGTGCCGCAGTGAAGCCAGAGTAGCACTTGGACCTTCCGTACTCCGGCACTCTCATTTTTGCTGTGGTGGGACTGGGCAGAAAGCACTGCTGTTTAGCCTGGAGGGCGCGCATAACCATCAAGAGAACGGCAACTGAGGAGCCATGTAGGTCGAAGACACAATCAGCGACAGGATACTGCACAACGAGCTTACTGTGATCTATCTACACTCGTGTCTGGTCCGACATACTGCTCAAACGACGCCTTGGAAACCCACCTCGAACCCGTTGGATCTGCATGATTGTCCACTTTACGCCTACTTTTGCACGCAACCCGAATCTGGTTCAACAATGAAGGTCCGACAATGTCGTCGATCCAGACGATGTCACTTCCAAGTCAACGCAGACCTTCCTTTCTGCCTTGTTCTTGAACTTGGCCATTGCAGGTGGTGAATTCGCGGGTGAGAGCATTTCCAGGTCTTTCCGATTGCCTTTGCGGCCCAAGGAATGGGGCAGAGGGTCTTTGCGACAAAGTATATGCTGATATACTGGTGTATGCGATGTTTATACAGCCTTCCTCATCATAAGATACAGATTCAAGCGGATATACCAGCCCAGAGTCGACCTACCTCCGCCTGGGAAGCGCATGAAACCTCTGCCTCGTGGTATTCTTAGTATAATACCAGCGATTATATGGGCAGACGATGAGCAGATCATTGGGTGGGCCCATTCATTCTTAGGCTACTTCCTCACCGTACCTCAAAAGTCTAATGTCGTGCGCGTGATTCCAGCTTCAATGGTCTCGACGCCTACCTCTTCGTGCGCTTCTTGAAGCTCATGCAATGGATATTCGGTCCTATCGCTGTCCTCACCTGGATTATTGTAAGGAAACGTATCTATTGCCATATGCTCTCGATATTTACTGACCTCCACATCCTTTCCGTGCAGCTCTTGCCAGTATATGGTACATCAACAGGGTAGGGACAAAGTTTGAGCACAATGTGCATCCGAATGCTTACACTAGCTATTATGTTCAATCCAGCCGCAATGAAGGTCTAAACATGTTTACATTTGGTAATGTCGGCCCTGATCAGCAAGCCAGATTGGCCGCACCGCTCATCATGGTCTGGATTTCGACATGTGAGTGTCAAGCATTTCTGCCAATAACAAAGCATTGCCTGATATATTACTCGCGCAGTCTATATCCTCTACATGATCAAGCGAGAATGGAGCAACTATGTCGACCGTCGTCAAGAGTTCCTAACTTCACGCTATTGGGCGACAAAAGCGCAATCTCGCACGGTCTTAGTAACGGGAATTCCAGACGATTACATCAATAAAGAAGCTTTAATGTCAATGACAGATTTCTTGCCTGGGGGAGTACGGAAGATATGGCTAGCAAGAGATCCGAAAGAACTAGCAGACATTTACGATCGCAACATCAAAGCGGTCAAGAGGCTAGAATCTGCCAATTTATCGAATATCAAACTTGCCAATAAACTTGTTCGAAAGAAAAAAGTAGACCCTAATGGAAATGATGACTATCTACAGCAAAATAGGGATAGACTAGCTGCTGCTTCTGGACAAAAGGAGGAAGTAGTTGAAGTTACGTTTGCTCGAGCAGCGAGGTATATACCACCTAAGAAAACGCCTACGCATAGACTTGGTCCCGTTCCTTTCTTTGGCAAGAAGGTTGACAGTATACCATGGGCGTTAAACGAAGTAGAGACTACGAACAAGATATTAGACGAGAAAAGGCAAGATATCACGAAGTACCCACCGAAAAGTGCAGCATTCATCCTTTTCAACGATCAAATTGGAGCCCATATATTCGCTCAATGCCTAGCCCACGACTTGCCGCTTCGGATGTCTCAACGATATATCAACGTATCGCCTAAAGACATCATCTGGTTCACTTTGAATATCAATCCTTACTCTGCAAGAGTCAGATTCGCGATCGGATGGGCTGCGACTGCTGCCATTTGTCTATTCTGGAGTTTCCCAACTGCGTTCGTCACAAGTATATCCAACGTTACAGCTATTTGTGATGCTGTTCATTGGTTGAATTGGCTTTGTACTTTGAAAGCCCCTCTGAACGTAAGTTAATCCGGGTCTTCTGAACGTCTGCGAGCTGGTCAGGACATGCTGATCCAAGCTCGCCTTCGTTAGGGTATTATACAAGGTATCTTACCTCCAGTGGCACTCTCTTTGCTTTTCATGCTGTTGCCACCCATCTTGCGATGTAAGTCGGCCCTTTGTACTGTCCTCCGTTTTCGACTCCCCTGCTTATCAGGAATGCTTGTCGTATTATTAGGGCTCGCTATCTTCGAAGGTATTCCGATGCGAACACTAGTCGAACACTCGATGCAGCGTCGCTATTTCATCTTCCTCTTCATTCAAGGTTTCATAGTCGCAACAATAGGAAGTGGTATTATGGCATCAATCAATCAAATAGTCAATAATCCGGCATCGACAGTTCAGTTGCTGGCTCAGAACCTACCTAAAGCTTCTATCTTCTTCTTGACTCTCGTGGTTACTTCGGGGTTGTCAGGTGCCGCTGGTGGTATCCTGCAGATTGTCAGACTGCTATTGCTTTACGTTAAGATCATCTTGCTAGGAGGCTCGCCTAGAAGTATCTGGAATATCAAGTATACTATGCCCACTACGTCTTGGGGTCAGACGTATCCTGCGGTAAGCCAAAGATCCCTCGTCTCGTTGTGGCCGTGTTGTCCTTGGCTGAGACTTGGTCCTCTGTGATCAGCAATCACTCCTTGTCGGTAAGTACTAGAACTCTCAAGAGACTCGTATCATATAGGCTAATCTGAGCTTATTTGACCGTTTAGTCATTGCTTTGGCCTACTCTACCATCGCACCACTTGTGTGCGGCTTTGCATTGCTCAGCTTCAGTAAGTGAAGACGTGTAGATCTTGTCACAGTCAAATGTACTGACATCGTTGCGTTTCTGTGTATAGCTCTCTGGTGGTTCTGCTGGAAGTATCTCTTCCTATGGGTCTATAACCAACCAGCCGAGACTGAAACCGGTGGTCTATTCTTTAAGACGGCCATCAATCAAATTTTCGCCGGACTCTACATTGAGCACCTCTGTCTCATTGGTCTCTTCTTCCTTGCTCGCGACTCGGATAACAAAGTCTCGGCGCTACCTGAAGCCATTCTCATGATCATCCTACTGGTCGCTACTGCGTTCGTACAAATCACGCTCAATTCTGGGTTGAGTCCTCTTTCCGAATACTTGCCGCTAAGTATGGCCAACGAGATGGACGCCAATGAGACTCGATATGCTAGAGAGATGGCGGAAGAGAAGCATCAGAGGAGATTCGAACAAGGTTTAAATGATGCTCGCCAAGACCCAGACATGTCAAGTGATACAGCTGGTCTGACTGCCGGAGCTAATGATATGGCTCGACAAGAGAGTGACGCCACCGCTATACATGGAGACAACAATTCAGAGTATCACGACGCGCCAGGTAGGGGTTCCTACGCTTTGTTACGCTAAGTAGCTCTTCACGAAGTGCTGATCCATGCGTGCTTGTAGGCTACGTGCACACACCTCGACCCATGGGAGTCAACGAGAAGCCTGCAACCTATCCGCCAACTACCAAAGAGAAGCAAGGGCATAGTACAGCCGAAGGTCAGCGTCAATATGACGATGTTGAAGCTGGCGACGGGAGACAAAGCGAAAATGAAGGTGATGATCAGATGGATGAGCTTGAAGGTGGATTAGGTGAACATGCGTTCCATCATCCAGCTCTGTATGCTCCACAGGTAAGCGAATGAAAACAAAATCGATGGCTGCGCTGGTATGACAGCTGACCTGTTTCGCGTCGTCAAAGCCGACTATCTGGCTGCCTCGCGACGAGCTAGGTATCGCTGATGAAGCAGTCAATGCTGCTCGTCAACGGGGCATCGACATCACAGACGAAGATAGCATCATTAGTCCCGACAAGGGCAAGATTACAATCAGTAGGGATACTATCCCAGGTAGCGATTTTGAGCATTGATAGCTTCAAAAGAAGTTCTGGTCATCTTGCGAGAGACCAATGCAGCAATTTTAATGCTATGCTTCACTTTAGAACGATAGATCAGTTCTATGTAATATAGAGTAGCACTGTAGCTTGACTGTTGACATTACATATGACGAGACTGATTGAGTAGCTGAAGTTGCTAGATGCGACCGGACACGAGCAATACTCGTGGTGGCGACCAACTGGCGGATGAAGGTGCGAAGTATGGTATACCGGGAAAGTTTCTGTTGGATTGCAGGCCACTTGAAGGAATGTAGAAGGTTATGACTTGCTTTGCTTTTGGTTTCCTGCTTCTACCCTTCCTGTCAACGCCTGCTTGGCCCTTCAGCGGGCTGTCTGCTTCGACAGCGTGCTTTGTCGTCGTGGACGCGCACTGCATGCTAGTGTGGCATACGATACGCAGGCGCAACGACTGGTGCTACTTCGATGCAAAGGCGTCCATCGTGCAGTGATACGCATGGTTTCACATTCCCTCCCTGGCCTGCTTGTCGCAGAATGCTGGAGTTGTCGTCCAGCTGAAAGGCGAATGATCCGCTTTTCGCTCTCTTTCTCTCATTCTTTCCAGCTGACCAACTGCGAGTATTGGAGTGTGCATCTTCAAATATACACTCTTCATACTCGAGCAGGGCAGTGAAGAGCAAACACAACACAATAACACCGAGCAGAGGCATTCGCTTGTCTCCCTGCTCTCTGTCTTTAGTCAATCATGGCTATCGACCCGGAGATCCTCAAGCTGGTCCAGGTCACAACGAGGATGTTCTATGCACCCCGCTATGTTATTATGATGGATCAGCTGGTCCGTAAAGAGGCGTATGTATAACTCCATGTGCCGTGGAGTTCTCCCATGGTGACACTCTGTGGAATAGAATGCGCGATGAAGAGCTCGCCGCTAGGATCGGCGTCAATACAAAGGACGTCGCCAAGATTGCAAACAAGCTCGCAGAAGATGGCTTCCTAGCCACGTAAGCGTGGTTTCCTTCTATATTCTCCTACCCTCTCTTCGTTCCTTCACCCTGTAGTGTGTGCGTGTGTGGGCTGCTCATGCAGGAGAGATCGAACTCTGCATTTCAAAGGGTGATTCCTTGCAGAGCTTCGTGTCTCTCTGAGCACGGTGGATAGTCGAGAGTGTGTGTGTACTCCTACTCTGTATGAGAAGCGAGATGATGCACCCTCGCACCATACCAACCTATCTCTCCGAGACCTCTCTCACTCTTCGATAAACTTCACACGAACCCGCTTAAGCGTGGTGGTCTATAAACCATTTGAGTATATAAAAGTGCGAAACAAGTTTATTGATGTGATTTGAGCTCTTGGTCTGTGACATGGCCGATCTATCACTTCGACAACCCTCATCATACGATATCACGCGGACTATCAAATGGATATCTATCGTTTTCCAACTGCGCAGTCACCGTCGAAATGAACTTCGACCGGGTGCAATGAAAGCAAGTCCGAGGACTTGGTATTATATCGATTTCCAACGTACTATTAATAACATCAAATGGAAGATGTTCAAGATTCGCAAGCAGATAGATGACAAGTTGCGTAATGTAAGTTTGTGCAGCAGGATCTGGCAGGATCAAAAGGACTTCCAGGACATGGTATACTTACTGCATCTTGAACATACAGGAACTCGACTCCCAAGGATACAATTGTCCACGGTGTAAAAAAGTCTTCTCAACGTTGGACGCTGGCAACCTACTCGATTTCACGACGAATACAATGAGATGCGATGTGTGCGGGACAGATGTAGTCGACAACGCCAATACTGAAGAGGTGCGGCAAAGCAAAGATCAGATGAATAGATTATTGGGTCAGACGAAACCTGTTATTGATGGATTGAAGAAAACGGAAACAATACCTTTGCCTGCGTGAGTATACTCTGCCGTAATCATCTTAGAAAGAAAGAACGATCCTCGGAGCTGACTTGCATTTATGTCTTCAGGTTCCACGTCGCTTCATGGCTGGATAAACATCATCCTGTGGCAGCGGCAGATCTGCTCCCTACCGCTGAAGGTTCTGGACCTGCGAAAGTTACCGTCGAGCTCGTCGAAGGAGGTGATGACGAAGCACGAAAAAAGAAGGAGGAAGAAGCAGATGCAAAGAGGTGTGTTACGTCTGCTTTGACAGTGTGCTGTCTGTTTGTATTCTCTGCTGATCTCGTTCTGCTTCCGTGTGCTAGGCAACAAAATGCCCTGCCTTCATGGATCGAAAAGAGTACCCTTACTGGCGAGCTCACCGCAGCTGGAGCAGCTCAACATGCTAAGACTGGTGCTTCAGTCTCTATTTCACACGATGACGATACTGTGACGTCTCCAAAGAAGGCCGCCGCAGCCGCAGATGACGACGTGGATGATTATTACGCAGCTCTAGCTGCTTCACATGCCAACAATGGTTCAGCTATAGCTTCTACTTCATACGCCTCAACAAGAAAAGAGGACGATGCTGCATCAGCGCATCATGGCTCTCCTGCTTCTAACGGCAAGCTCGTCGATAGTGGATATGAAGAGTTCGGAGATGAAATCGATGGAGGCAGGAATGGATCGTATTCGTATTCACCTACTCCGGCGTCACCTACAGCCGCACTCAATAGCTCCGCACATCTCAATAACTCGCACAGAAGTGCTTCGAACAGTCTAGGCGATTCATTGCGGCCACCTTCAGCAGCTTCAACGACAAACTCGCTTGGTAAACGGAGTAGAGAAGCCTCTGAAGAAAGTGAAGGTGGAAAGAAAGTTCGCACTGGAGATAGTACACCCTTTGCGAGTGCGCCTACGCCGCCTGTGTCTGCAGCTCTTCATAATGATATTCTGGACGGCCGAGTCGCTGGTGAAGAAGAGGAGGAAGTTGAAGATCCGATACTTACGGTAGCTGGCAAAGAGGTCAGGTTCTCTGCTATCACGGAAGACATGACGTCGGATATGACTGCGGAGGAGTACACGGTGTGGTGGGAGACGTTGTCAAGTATGGAGTAGATAGCTATATTGACGCAACAAGATTGTGAAAGTCCAAGTTGGGGCCGTTGCGCCCGGGTGCGCAGAAAGACTGAAAGTCTTTAGCTTCACCATGAGCATCAATTTGCTGATTGACGAGTACTTTTGCTTGGGAGCCTCCTCGTGCTTGAAGCGCAGCTGTAGATACGTTGCCCATGGTATCTTTGCCTCTGCCCGCTTCGCGTTACCCCTTTGTGTACCGTAACTCTGACTACTGTAGCACCTCCCCGCCCGTTACGAGGCACAGTACAATTCAAGACTTGGTAGTGCATTGACGTTTGTTCTCTCTAAAGCAACAGCGCCTCGCGAACGGCCTCCGTGTAGCATTCTACACGTCACAGAGCTGGTTATTGACAAGGTTGAATATCATTTACTAGATTTGAAACATTAAAAGGAGCAAGTATTGCCCTACAAGATTGTACAGTTCGTCTGCGCTCGACCCTTGGACTTCGACGAGGCTGCCAGCTTTACGTCAAGAGCGATGTTGCCGTTAGCGTCACTAACCTCCATCTTGCCTTGCAAATGTGCAGGGTAGGTTAGCTGGCTCTCAACGATTACTGCAATTTGTTTCACCTCCTCTGCACCGTAGCGTTTTACTGGGCGGAACCAGAAACCCGCAGCATTCGTACCACCCACCCACTTCTGAGAAATTGTATGGACGGGGTCGGGTGTGCCATAAGGGCGCAGTCGATCTCTGAGCTTTTCGAGGATGAGTGTTTGGTCGCTGTCATTCAGTATGACTTTCTTGGGCCATGTGACTCGGACTTGCCAAGAACGCAGCAAAAGACCTGGCTTGTTGGCCAACAGTCCATCAGGAATGTACCATGCTGGCGCAAAACAATCGTGGATGACCTGGGTCAGGTTCACCTCGGCCTTGGACTTGCACCGGAACTTGATGGTGATGAGTAGATAAACACTCCGACCCGGCGTTTCCATCCTTTTTATATCTGCTCCAACGTGTTCACATAAAGCTCGTATTGCTCTTTTATTAAGCTTCCCCACCTTTTTCTTCAGCTCTCCTTCCTCAACTTCCAAAGCGCCCTCTTCGGGAAAGCGGCCAAGCTGATACGTGACCTCCATGGTATCGGAGGATTTGGTATTTGCAACAGACATGACTGCTTCTAAGCTTGGCAGGTTGACAAGTAGGCTTTGGACGGTCTAAATGGTTGCTCCGAGTCTATTCCGGGAGAAACCTGTTTTGCTTGATCATCGTGAAGGATAGCAGCAATGGCATGAAATTGGTTTTTTTATAGTGGTCAGATTTCATGAAACCTGTGAGGTGGCAGTGCTGAGTAGTCAGACGACCATGTACAGCAGGGACGTCCGTGCGGTGCGCTACAGTTTCGCGAAAAGTCACAGCATCCTAGACTGTGCATTTGCTGCTGCGCGATGAGATCTCCATGCGAGTGACAAGAGAAAGCAAGGGAGGTCTCGCTGCTGAACCTTCGTGAGTGCACAGGGATTATGTCATTGAAGGAGCTTCGAGATCCTCGGGCTCTTGAGAACGGAATTGGCGACTTCGAACAGGCGGATCGGCTGCTTGTGAAGATAGTGTACGATGTGCTTTGCGCTGCAGTACAGTGTAAACGTCGATGCTCCGAGAGCGATGCCGCAGTAGTCTTGTTTTGAGACTTTAGACTAGGCCGTGAAGTGAGCTGCTTCATATGTTCGACTGAGATGATCAGGCCGCTCGTCTACCGTAAATACTGTCGCTGCTGAGCGGTAACACATAAGCACTTCACGGGAGCCATGCGATTGGGTGCACTGTTGTTGCTGTGGAAATCATGGACTTGCTACCAGGACATCTGCCTAGGTGATCGGAGGCCGCCTCGCACTTTGATACAAGGATGATATCTGAAAACAGTCTTAAGGGGTAGTACCGTGTTTACAGTGCCTCACATGTGCTTGATATTATCGAGAGGGCTAACTCGAGGTGACTGCTGATCAGGATATTGGTACAAGCGTAACAAGCGATGCTGCAATTTTGTCCTTCTTCGCTTCTCTGCAAGTCGGCCGGCCCGTGTTCCTTCGTGCAGCCTTGCTTGCTCTCTCGCCATTCACTGGCATCTCTCCATACAAGCCAAGAGTCAAGAGCACCACTGCTGATGTACGAACGATAATCTAGGCGCGAAATTTGGCTTCATCTTCTCTCTGCACACCTCCTTTACTTCTTTCTCATGGCTTCTACTACACAAAATTCAAGAGCAGTACAACCTTACACCGAACGGATCTCGAGACTAGCAATTCACTAGCTGGGCAGGAATAGACATTACCATGCAAGTCCATCTCCCGGTATCCGAAAACAAGTCTCCGGTGCGACTGCGCCATAGCGAGCCGCGACTGTTTCTCGTACAATACTATAATATGTCGAGCATGCAACGGTCCCTTACGCCCGCCTTGCGTAGTGCTCCTTCAATGCTCACGCAACAGTTTGGCCAAATTTTGGTAGTAATCGTATGAGAGACTAGACAGCTCAAGAAGTCTACATCAGATTGAGGAATGCTGCAGTAAGCAAGAAATGTTGAAAGTACAGAAATACTCGAAAAGATGTAAAAGCATCGAAGTTTGTGCAATGGCGCAGATGCGAGTATGTGCGAATGATAACAGCCTAGTCAAATAAGTCGACGGACAATGCGTCCGAATGGCATGTATTAGCTTATCTTGCCTTTTCCTTAATCCTCTGTCGCTTCACGCAGCCCCGAACATCCGTTTGACACCACCAGTAAATCTGGCGAATCCTGCCTGATATTCGACAACGAGAACTTTTGAAAGACTCGACGAGGATTTACTCTTCAAATAAAGCTGATGACGTCGTTGCAGATAGCCCTGAACTGCTTGCATGTGGCCATCGACAGTTATAGTAATGCCGCAGTGCAACGTTATCAAGGCGGTCCTACTTTCATTCGACGACCAGACTTGGTACGGGTATCTCCTTGAACAGGATTCGGCAATGGTCTCAGCTGTCGCCTCGCAGTTTGCGCAGTCCGGGCGGAAGGAAAGGATTTGAACCTTCAGGGCCTGAGCCGCTAGGAAGGTGGTGCTAGCACAGGCAGCTTCTTGGTCAGTCGCTAAAGGGACAAAAGTCACAAGTAAACCGGTCAAGGATCCTAGAAGCGTCAAAGCGGTATCTAGACATGAGCTGAGGGCCGCCTTATCAGAGGACACCAAGAGCCAGGTGCGACCCCATCCTGGATGAAGCCCTTGGGCTTTGTAGATCTTGCCTTGATCAAGGGTGTATTTCCGCTTAGCGTGATTATTCAGAGAGCCATATTCCTTATCGACTCCGTCAAGCTGCACAAAGACGCGTTGGACTGGATCTTGGAGCTGGTCGGTTGCAGACAGTAAGCCTTCAAAGATTATTCGCCGCTCGAAAAGGTTCAGCTTAGTCGACGCTGAGCTTTCCAAGCCATCCGAAGACCTGACCTGCCCGCGATGTTTTCTTCCGCAAAATGCCCTTTAGCGGCTTGGCCTCGTGTGGATTTGGTTTGAATGACATCCTCAAGGCGAGAGGATAAGATCATCCGGCCTTATAGGCTGATGCTTCCCTCTGGCACAGCTGTATACTGAGACCCGGAGTATTGATTTCAGTGAGGTAATTAAGGAGGTCTCGTGAAGAGACAAGTATGGTCGTGGGTGAAGCCCCTACGTTTGGTCTACTTTTGGTGCACCATCTTCTGCACAGCGTGCAAGCTGTGCATTGTCACGCGATATTGTACAGCTTGATTTGTGGCATTTGAAGCCGATACGACGCGACGCCGCTCAGTGGAGAGTGATGCGCAGGTCGCTAGGGCTCTACTCAGCAAGGAAAGACGATTATACTTCCTCCAGCTGGTCTCCTTGCATACGTAAGGTTGACTTAGATAGGAGAGGAGGCTGTGCGTTAAGATGGGACATGTTGCAGTAAGCAGAAATTGCTGAAGTACAGAAATGCTGGAAAGCAGGAGAAAACATTGAAGTCTGCACAACGGCGCAGATCCGAGTCTACGCGAAAAGTGACTACCGAGTCAGCTAAGTCGACGGACAATGCGTGCGAATGCCAAGGACTTGTTTTTCCTTCCTCCTTATCCCCATGACGTGCTTACCACTGTACAACGAGGCTTTGTATGAATCCAGTGGTTAAGCGACCTGTATTGGCACATTGCAGGCTGCTGCGCCACAAGAAACGGGAGCGCGGACAAGCTGAGGTCAGTGTACGGATTGAAAGAGGCACGGGAGGGCTGCCCATTGAAGTCCGTCTCTGCTTGTCCAAAGGAGCTAAGCGAGAGGTCGTCGAAACAAGGCGGGATTCTTGACTAAATCATAAATTGCAGCACTGGGTCTAAGCTGAAGATGGAAGGGTCCGGGTACTGCTGTCTCTCGTAGTCGCGCATTGACCTGGAGAAACCACTTCACACAGCCGTCACGGTACTCGTGGTCATCGCGCGAGTGCGCCGGAGGTGTAAGTAAAGCTGGGGATATATTCCGGTAAGTGTCTCATTCTTTTCAAGACGGCTACGAGGCCATGGGCCAGATTGAGCCAATCTTTGCTGGTACATGGCAAACCCTCCAATATGATTTCGTAATCGAAGCTGGTGGAGCTACGCTAGGCGCTTATCTTGCAAGTAAGGCAATCGTATACATTTTGCGGACGCGCTTCCGCTTGCTGAGCCCCCAGAGCTGTCGATCGCTGTACGGAAATGTTGGTCGTGAACGGCTGGATAACGACAGCCGGTGATTGCTTTGTCGTCTGGGGTATGAGTGGAGTCATTCAGCCTGGCGATTTGGCGGCTCATCAAAAATTTGGAAGAATGCCATACCTGTGGAACCTTCGCCGGCGATGGTTGTCTGAAGCTTCCGACTTTCTTGAAAGTTGATATGAGGTATAAGCCCATACCTTCGCGACCGTCTTGCCTGTGATCCCGCTCGATGTGTGCTTCGGACAAGCATCCGCTCATTTCCAAGACCCAAAGATATGTCTTAGTCGCTTCAGCACTGCTTTCATGCAGCCTGGATTGGATGAGCGGGGCGCCTGACGCGTTGGTCCACCAGTTAAAATATCGCAACGCCAGAGCGTTGTGCGGGCTACCATAGAATTCGGTCTTGAAAGGACATTCAGCGTTTGCACCACTAAGAGGATGGTCTTGGACTGTCTAATTGTCCTTGAGAAGTCGTACAAGATCTTTCGGGTAGGCTAGTCGATATAAAGGTCGGTTTGTAGTTTTCCCGATTTCTTGACGTTGATCCCAGTGAACACATTTCCAGACGCAGGCCTGTCGACCGTCAAAAGGTACTGCCCATCTTTCCCTTCAAGGGCGAGTTCAGCTGTGACGGCGCCAGTGCTTCGCACAGCAGAGCTGGTTGCGACGTGTCAGGCAGACGCGGCGCCACATGTTCTTGCTTGCGTTGTGTACCTGGGCCAATCGGGGTCGTCAACGTCTTTTCTCCTTGTGGCGTATTTACAGATGAACAGAGAGTTGCAGAAAAATATTAGGATTGTAGCTTTTTGCAGCGGAGCGGCTGAAGGCGGTCCAGAGCGTGAAGTAGTTGGCGAGAGGCTAGTGAGTCTGAATGAAGAGGAGAGGAGAGCAGGAGGGTAGAGCCATGCGTGAGAAATAGCAGCTGCATTCTGAAAGGGGAAAGACCAAGGTGCGGGCAGTGCTATCATAGTCGACGCTTGAACAGCGCTTTTCAGGTCAGCCGTGGCTATGCCATCTCGCTGGACTCTCGTACGCCTCGCCTTGAAGCTCACTGGGCTGCGCATGGAGATAGCTCGGCGCGTGACCAGGAAGGCAAGAGCGTGCATAGTCCATGCAGGCGAAAGCAAGGGAAAGATGGAGCTTGCTGTTGGTATCTACTGCATTAGCACGGCAGATTTGACTGTAAATATAGATGCAGTTACGATAGATTCGGACTTCCAAGGAGCCTATCAGTATTGAGGGTAGCTAGGGGGAAATTGGATGTCTAACGGATGTCTACATCCGTAGCAGTGACAGAGTCTTGATTTGTGCGTGTAGCTACTGCAATTCCCAAATAATGAAGAGAGTTGCTTCGGAAGCAAGTCGATACTCGAAGCGACCGCCAGGAGCTTGTTCGGCTTGATCTTCCGCCACCACGCAACAGTCAAATCGCCATGCAAGCACAACCACCGCAATCTGTGGAAGAGGTGGAGACGCAGATTGATTCTGGTGAGTGCTGCTGACTCGTGCTTCAACGTTATTGTGTACTGAAATGCTTTCTTCGGATTCCACAGTCACCGACCTCTACCGGCATATCACGAACTGCTGTGCGACCAAGTGCGCAGAGGCACCTACTGAGAGCTACTTGAAGATTAGAGAAGCAGTTTGCTTGGACAGAGTAAGTACCACTCACATTAGCACGGCATGAGTAGACAAGGGCTCAGAACCCCCTGCTCGTCTTCTTCCAGTGCGTCTCTAAGTTTTTCGCTACAAACGAAGCAATCGGAAAAGTACTACAGCGGTATCAGGAGAATGCACAACGGCAGCAGGAAGCGACAGAATCACTGGCTGGTACAAGCTTGACGGGAATGCTAGGCCTGTAGGCTTGATTGCTGGATATGCTGATGCTGGAAGGTTACAAGCTGTCAGAGGATGATCGAGAGAGATCTTGTACATGAAGATTGGATGGTTATCTGTTGTTGTAGCACCGTATGAGCCAGCAAACCGGATCAGCAAACGTTCATACAATCAATGAAGCTAATTCTCAGCGGGCCTAGCCCTTCAGACTGACTTCTCTGATGGCTGACTGAACCTGCTCTTCATAAGTGCGTGTGGCGGGCTTGATATACGGAATATCGCTTTCATAACATTGCAATCCAGCCAAATGTTGTTCATATCATGGGATCACATCTAGAGTCTACCATTCAGCCTTCTACGTGTGTTGTACTGCCTAGTCGCGGCTGGCCGCTTTCTCTTTTTTCTCGTCCAGCTGCCAGTGCACGTGCATGTGCGCTTTTGCTCTTTCACCTACCATTTCGACCGTGTCTTACAGAAGATACACAGCTGCGCTTGCACACTTCTAGTCATGGACGATGATCATGCCTACATGTCTAGCTTCGAGTCAGCCAACATGGATCCGAGCATCATGGAAGACTCAGCTGAAGATAGCGATGCCGTTGGATCAAGCTTAGCTGCTTCGACAAGCGGTCGCAAAGGACGCTCCAACGGCAGCAATGGCGCCCAAGAGGTTGGCGATAAACGTAAACGAGCACATGGCAATGGAAAGCGCAAGATTGCCATTGGTGAGCATCGCGTCTGTACAAGTCCATGTCCGATCACCCTTCTGGGACAGCAGCAAGGGATCATTTGAATGGGATAAGAACATAGCTAGAATAAAGCTGATGATAGTGACGTCTCTCCAGAGTATATAAAAGACAAGAAAGCTCGAGCTGTCTGTTTCACCAAGCGTAAAGGTGGCATATTCACCAAAGTAAGCGAAGACGTATTCAGACTTGGCCTTGAAACCCGCAAGAATACCATCACTATCTATGAGGGTTTCCTAATTAAGCACTTTGTGCACATGTGTCGTGTATCATGGCGCACTGACATGAAAGATGTCTGTACAGGCTCGTGAACTCTCTGCATTGACTGGAAGTAGTATACTGCTCCTCGTCGTCTCGGGTAAGTCGGTTTGCACAGTGACCTCGTTACTGGCGACACGCGGAATTACTGACTTAAACTCTCTGGCACGGCTTATAGAAAGCGGCTCGGTCTTCTCGTATACAACGGAAAAGTGTCAGTGTGCGGTCATTGAGAAATGATAAACTCCCTCGCTTATTGTGTATATTCCCGGCTCATACAGTCCAGCCTATGGTCACGCAAGATGTCGGCAAGAACATGATTGCAGCCTGTCTCGTAAGTAGAAGCCACGTCAACCCCATCCTGCTGCTCCAAGTATATAGGCTGATCCGTATGTTGCACAGAATGGAACGGTCAACCTGGACGAACGCTTCAATACAGCCTCTAGCGTCGGAAGTGGCTCATCAGCAACCGCCAAGAAAGGCGGCAACCTCCTACTCCGAGACGCTTATGGAGCTGCGGCTCCTGCCGCAAGCTCGACAGTGTATGCGTCAGCACAAGCTGGCCCTTCGAGACCTTCGCCAACTGCCGTCCCAATTAGCGGAATCCGAGACGCTTCGAGTGGAACAGCTTCATTGGTGCAGGAAGGCGGTATTGTACTACCTCCCCTACCTGAGCCTCAAGCTGCTAATGCCGAGAACGAGAACAAAGTAGATCTAGTAAAGGTGCCGCGACTCCGCTCAAAGCCATCACAAGAACGATACGACTCAGAAGACAGGCATCTCTCTTTAGGATATGAATACCATGATCCTGCACTTGCACATCGGGGGCCTGCATCACAAGGAGAAGAAGACGACCTATCAGAGGGTGAATGTGAAGCTCAAATGAGGAAACTGAGAAGAAGTCTATCTATTGAGAGAAGATTCGATAAGGCAGCCGAAGAAGAGAGGCCTCGTCTCTTACGGCATGGCGATGCAAAGGGTGAACTAGTGGATACAGAAGTCGAAAGGGCAAGAACGATGGAGCAAAGACAAGCATGGTCATTCACGGCAGCTGCGGACGCATGGGACGGGTAAGCTTTACTAGAAGCCACGAGATCTGAGACCTCGACGCTGACCGTGCCACAGATTCCGCAATCGGTTTTCTATGCCTGCGTACCAAAGACCAGATGACAATGTCCTGAGTGGAGATGGATCTCGTCGAGAACATGCCGACTGCAACGCTGGAAGCTCGCAGGACCGCACAGGCAATATCGAGCGACGCAGTAGCGAGAAGAGACAGAGACCACCTCAAGTGATGACACTTCCTGAACTACCGTCCTGATAGATTTGATTCACAACAACATCCCTGCAAAGTAAAGACCAGCAAAGCGCTCTTCTCCTTGTCTCTGTGCAAGCTAATTCACAAGAGCACGTAGCAAGACATTGGCATACAAGCCACTACGAATGTATCTACCAGCGTAAGGATGAAAGAGATCCAGAAGTCAGCCTTCAACCCGGACAAGTTCACATGGACAAATTCGGGACATACCAGATCTGCCAATCTCGTCCATTCACTCAATGCTTTCACATAGCAATCGTCACCTTTATCCAACTCCATATCCGGGTTCCAAATTGTGATCTTGTCAAAAAGACCGATAGGTTGGATAATTCTCTCATGAATAGGTCCTTGATTCGCCAGATCTCCATCGTGCTCCGGTTCTACTTCCGCTAGGTCTTGCTCGATCTTAGGTGAGAAGATAGCATTTCCAGCTGGCGTTCCTGGTGTCCGAGGCGTGCGAGGCGAGATTATATGGATTGGTACCGCGTCAGAGGTTGAGATAGGTGTTGAGGGTGGAATTGCAGAAGTGGATGGTTCGGAGGCAGGAGGTGGAGGGGTAGTCGCGCGCTCTAGCTTCACGCTGTTAGTTGTGATAGTTTCACCTGCTACGGCTATCGTTATGCTGGCAGCTTCAGCTTTCATAGTGACGCTAGCTTCCTCTTCGGAAGCTTCGACTTTCATGCCATCGTCAATTACTGTCTCTTCTTCAGCTTTTACAGCTTCCGCGGCTTCCAGCCTTGCCCGTTTCTTAGCTGGGGAAGTGACTACTATCTCTTCTGAAGAAATTGAGTCGTCGGCTGTCATTTGTTGCGAGTTGTCATTATTATCGGCATTCGCCAATCCAAGCGCTTCAGCCGCTTTATCGAGTGCTTCTTCGAACATTGAAGTAGCTGCAGTCACAGCTTCTTTGACAGGAGAAACATCAGGACTCATTGCGAAACGTTGTCTCTTCTTTGCAGGTTGTTTCTTCTTTCCTTTAGCAGCATTGTTGGTAGTTGCTGCTTTGCTCGAAGACGCGTTTACTGCTGCTGATGCTGATGAGCCCGACGCGTGTTTCCTAGGTGACCGACGAGGAGAAGAGGCGCTGTAGTCTACAGATGAATAGTCTGTTGATGTGCCATCTCTGCTTATGGACTTGCTTGTGCTTGCTTTGCTATTGCTACTGTTCACGGTTACGCTCGGCGCGTTCGATTTCCATAGATGGCCTGAGTAGCCTTCGGGCAGCTTGACGTCGACGCCGACGAGCATTCTTCCTCTAAAGTATGATCTGTATCTTTCATATTGAGATTCACTGTCCTTGTTATCGTCGCCCTGTATTGGTGGAATGACCTGTACAGGGAAGTAGTTTGATACTTTTGCAGGGCCAGAGTATGAGACGTGGAATGGGAGCAGATGGAGGGAAGTAGATGGAGTTTCCGCATCCAGAGGCGCGGACTTCAGCAATGTAGGCAGTGATGACATGTTCTATATAGTAGTATGATTCGGCTATCCCGAATCTAAAAGGGAGCTCTTCTCTCCTTCGTCCAGGTCATGCTTTGTTATGATCGGAGAATGCGGCATTGCAGCTTGACAAGGCGACAATTGATGGCAAGGACATTCGAGTACATGGAGGGACACTGGATGGCGCAGAGATGACACTGGCATCAACCACCACCACCGCGATGGCTTCAACTCCGCCTCACGCTTCGACCGACTCGCTCGCTTCATCTGGAGGTTCCTCAGGTGGATCAAACGGCAAAGAGTCACGCTTCAACAGACTCATCCATCGACTGCATGGCAGCAATTCAAGCAGAGATCTGTCCTCATTAGCAAGTATGGACATGCTTAACCCTGCTGCTGGGTCTTCGAATCCATCCACTCCTCAACGGTACAATGCTGCTTCATCCAAGAACATCATCAACAACAATAACTCGCCTGCACTGTCGGACATCGATGATATCCCTCTGGAGAGACCTGTGTTTGAAAGCAAGTTCATGAGGGAGTTGCAGGAGGGTCATGCAACAGCTACTGCATCACCATGCCCTCCTCTTGCTCCTTCGTACTCTTCTCCGGCTGCTGTCATCGGCCACACCTTACATCCATCACCAAATAACAACAACCACCAAAATCACCATCATCATCATCAGCAGCCATCGTCGCGTGAGCTGGAACGCACTCGCAGTTCTCCAATTGCTACATCGCCTTCATCCCACAGCTCCTCCTCCTCTTCCTCACTCAAATCACGCCTCGTCAGGGTGGCTTCTTCAAACTCGCTCTTTGCCGCCAAAACAGCAAACAACGCGACTAGTATTGGCAATCTGAGCCCGAGGTCAGGTGAATTGGACGGAGACAGACCACAGTCACCTTCGCATCTACAGCTCAGTCTACACCGTAAAACAGCCTCTCTGGCCTCAAACAATGCTGCTGGCCCTTCACCCTCTCCACGCAGCAGGCTCGCAGCGAGCGTAGCGAACAATGCAGCTACAGCGACTCAGCCTGCTACATCACCAACAGCATCTTCATCCTCTACGTTCGCACGAAGTCACGCGTACAGACACAGTGAGGACGTACGTCAATATTCGCGTTCGTCACCCTCATTGGAGGTCCCATCCTCGGCATATGGCAAAAACCACGCCTCTTCGCCTCCACTCTCCTCGTCCTCTGCTTCCCCTTCCCTGACTGCAAGAGCACCTTCACCTAATTTGCATGCGCTGCAAGAAAGAGAGAATGAAGATGGACTACAGTCAAAGAGCTCCTCTACTAACGGCATGTTTTCCGGTCTCTCAGTATCGTCCTTCTCGCTTAACAGGAAGAGAAGTGTCGACGGACTCTCCTTGGCAAGCAATGTCAGTTCGCAGCACTTACCTATACCGGAAGATGAAGAAGAACAGCAAGATGATCACAAACAACAACAACACAGCA
The DNA here is from genome assembly GCA_023628255.1 of Cystobasidium sp. 2NF920. Taxonomy (NCBI): domain Eukaryota; kingdom Fungi; phylum Basidiomycota; class Cystobasidiomycetes; order Cystobasidiales; family Cystobasidiaceae; genus Cystobasidium; species Cystobasidium sp. 2NF920. The sequence continues at coordinate 380,677 of JAMALA010000011.1, forward strand.
AGCATGGCGAAGACGAGGATCAGACTGCAAAGCGTACTAGCGGCGGAAGTATCGAACAAAGGACATCCTCGAGCAAGGCCCAAGCCGAGTCCTCATCGCGTCCTCCTTTAGGTGAACGTTATCTTTCATCTGATAGACTACCACTGCAAGATGGAGCTTCTACAGCATCATCCAGTACTAGATCAACCACACCCGGCTTTCCACGTCATATGCCATCCGCATCCTATTCGAGCACATACACCAACCCCACTTCCTCCTCTTTATACAGTTCCACAGCTACCAATCCCGATGGAATGTCCACAGCAACAAGTACGGTCCAAGGGCAACGTACAGGCTTGATCTCATCCGGGTTAAGTGAATCAAGTAGACGGTTCAGGTCCGCTTTCAGACTGAATAAAAGTAGAGCTGCTGGAATGGCAACTCCGGGCGGTGGTGGCAACGAAGCTGCTGCTAGTCTGATGGGTACTTCTACTACTACAAGAAGGGCTATGAGAGTACCACTGAAACAACAGATGGGCAATGAAGATGAGAATGAAGGCGATAATGAGGAGACTAATGGTAGTAATGCGAATGCTCAGGGAAGCGTTAGTATCAGTACGGCCGCGAATTCTACTGCCAGTCCTAACAGTATGGAAGTCGATGCCGAAGAGAAAGGCAAGCTCAGATCTAGCTCCTTCAATGATTTGGACATATGCTGACGCTTCATTCGGCCATCCTAGCCCTTTCGCCCACCTTAATGAAGACACCTCACGAGGTGGTCAGTCGCGATTATGCGCACGATAAGCATCCTACTCCGCCTACTGGTCCACATGTCAATCATGTCATTCCACACGACTCTGGCACAAGCTCCCGTTCTCGGTCTACCTCGCCTAGGATCGAAGCACCGCATTATGATGCTGAACATGAAGCAAAGGAGAAAGAAATTGAAAGTGCGCGAGAAAGAGCTCAGCTTGTACCATTTTCGCATCACGCTTCTGCACATTCACTGTCCAGCGGAGCATCTCATAAAGTCGCTTCTACGAGACCAGTGAAGATACATGCTTTGGGAGAAGGAGCAGCAGCGGGCGGACTCCGACCTGGCCGCGCCCTGCGCGTCACTGGAGAGCAACAAGAAGCAGATACAAACGAGGAGACTAGTCCCGAGAACGGACGAGCAAACTCTTCCTCTGTCAATGTATACGCTAGACATGCAAGAGATACTTCTCAGGGCAGACTGGAAGATCTCATGCTTGTCCAAGAAGCTGGCAATCTGGCACATGCTAGACCCGCTTCCCGCCAGCAACTTCACAACTCAGCTCTGGCTTCGCATCATCGAAACGCGTCGGACAGTACATTGGTCGCGACTGCTTCATCCGCTGCGCCATCTGAAGCACAGCGCGATAGAGGCTGGCAAGTACAGCCTGAAAGGAACGTCCCTCATGCACCTGTGAACCAGAGGGAGCGACATGTACCCATCCAAGAACAGGAAGAAGTACTAGCCATCGATAACGACAAAGAGAATGCAGTCGCAGGTGATTGGTATCGCCAACATCGCGATAAGGTGTCTCGTGACAACCATGAATCGGAGAAAGCACATCTATCATCACTCCCTTCTTCGGATCGACATCATCTGTCTCAGCAGCCTTCTGTTGATGGGCTCAAGCCACGCACTGTTTTGGGACAGGTTCGCAAGCCGTTACAGGAACAGCAAGCGAATCAACAGCATGCCGCGAGTCAAGCTGGCGGTTTTCTTCCCGAACCAAGACAGCAAGGTCCTCTACCGCAACAGCACAGAATCGGTAAACTGTCGTCGTCGTCTTCGAATGGTGGATTAGGATATTTCCCTGGAGATCGTCAAGTAGTCGTCAACGACTATGCCGTACCTACGAAGAGAAGCGGTGACACACCTCCTGAGAAGGAAGTTCATCATCACTTTGCACAACCTTCTCAGCCTTTCCCGAAACAGCAACAACAGCCAGAGGGACAATCCCAATATCCTTATCAGCATTCGAGAGTTGCCCCTCCTCCTTCGAGACCGCCTGCTGGTTCGCTACCTGCTTTACCTTCTCTGCCTTCCCACTCCCAGCAACAAGCTCATGAACAGCAAGTTCCTATTCAAGCGCCTGTTCAGAAGAGAGCACCCGGAACAGTGACTGTTCAAGGGAAGACCTATACTCGTATGGGCCTGCTGGGTCGTGGAGGCTCAAGCAAAGTCTTCCGAGTATGCGATAAAGATCATCTCGTTTATGCGCTGAAGAAGATCGATCTAGGCAGAGGAGCCGATAATGAGACGTATCAAGCTTTCCTCAATGAGATCAGTCTTCTTGAAGCACTGCGTGGACATGATAGGATCATTCAGCTCGTAGCTCATGAAGTCAATGAAGCGAAAAGATCACTCATTATGGTGATGGAAATCGGTGAAATCGATCTCAACGCATTGCTTCAAGAACGAATAGCCAAAGGTCTGCCTGCAAGCATGAACTTTGTGAGATACATGTGGGAGCAAATGTTGGAAGCAGTCAATGTTATCCACGATGAAGGCATCGTACATACAGATTTGAAGCCTGCAAACTTCGTCCTGGTCAAAGGAGCTTTGAAATTGATTGACTTTGGTATCGCAAAAGCTATACCGAATGATACGACGAACATCGCGCGGGACCAACAAATTGGAACGGCAAATTATATGTCTCCTGAGGCGCTGAACCCGCACAACTCGGCCAAGAATGGCAGAGTAATGAAGGTGAGTTTTAGTATGCAGTTGTGTTGTGACTACATTCTAACGGACTTTGGTTCCGTTCGCAGCTCGGCCGCCCTTCAGATGTCTGGTCACTCGGATGCATCCTGTATCAAATGGTATATGGACACACTCCCTTCGGTCAGATCAAGAATCTAGCAGCGAAGATGAACGCAATTCAAACCCCAGGCTATGCCATCAATTTCCCTACGCACGCTGTACCTAGCACTATCAAAGGCGAACCACTGCCCGAGCTAGCAGTACGAGTGGAAGATGATCTCTTGGCAGTGATGAAGTCATGCTTACGCTATGAACCTAAGAAGCGAGCTACTATTCCTGAACTCCTTATGGATCCCTTCTTGCGCCGCGAAGGAAGCGGTGCACGTGACCAGGACGAAAGCAGTTCGAGCGAACAAACGGATCAACATGTCAGCTTGGATATGATCTCCGCTATTGTCAAGCAGACATTGAACTGGTCCAATGGTCGCCAGCCTACAAGAGGCGAACAAGAACGCTTTGTCGAAGCTATACTAAGGCAAGCGAACGGCATGATTTGGTGACCGCAAACAGGTCTGAAGCGGCCGAATCGCCTCACAAAAGATGATACCTTCATGCTCAACTATAGATAACGAACCGAAATGATGCATCAGTGAAGTTTTCCGAAGTATCTGTTCCTGCTTGTTGTACCCTTTTCTCTCCTGAAGTTCTGTCCTCAACTGTTTCGATGCTTCTGTGCTAATTTGACAAGCCTTGTTTTTTCGCTCCGTCACTGTTGTAAAAGTCACTATAGGTGTTCCTCCTGGGTTTAGTTCCACATTACTGTACAATGAGCTTCACGCCAAAGCAATATATCCAGTATCATAGGGAATTCTTCATTTGCCCTGTATTTCGCCACCAATCCTTCAGTCCCTGAGGAGATGCTGCTTGAGCTGGACTACTCTTGACTGCATGACAAGCGACCTGCAGCAACGTTCTCGAGCAGCAACAAGGCTGTGTCACTCACTTCATCACAACGTCACACACTGATATCTACAAATACGATGCCCTGTTGCGGTCGCATGGATCCTGCGCGTAAAGAGATGGCGGGTTGTTCTTTTCAAGCCTCTTAACGCGCTTATCTTCCATAAAAGGCAGTATCGAGGTTTTCATTCATGCAACACCGTTCTGCCATCTCTACCCACACTGCAAGTCATGCATTAATGCTATGCACACTCCACGCATGCTTCAATTGTGAAATGAGGTCCTCAGCGAGCCTCCTCCGAACGGGTCGCGCCTCCCAAATCATGCGCAGCAAATTAGCATGCAGCGAGAGCTCAACTGACGATTTACCTTGCATTAAGCAGACCTTCTTCTTTCTTGTCTTCATACATACTGAATCTCTGCTAGTTACTCGAACGAACTGCTGTCGTTTCACTTAAGATACTATAGCACTTCCAGCACTTCGATCATCCTCAAATCAAGCATACATAACTCTTCTTCTCAGAATAGAGTAGCATCCAAGCGAGAGCAGCCAGCCACTTGGTAGATTCTCTCAAGATGAGATCGCGCAATCTACCTATCTCGTTGGCGACTCTGGCGCTCTTCTTGAGCTTCCAAGAGCAATGCCGTATTCAAGCTCAAGCAGTTGAAGCTGGCCAGCTCGCCACTTCAAGCGAAGGAAGCTCTCCGTACCCTCCCTCATCCAGACTCGGTCGACGACATGCAGCAGACCAACCAGCAGTTCAAAGGCGTTCGTCAACTAGGCAAACTACGAAAGGATCCCTCAAGCAGCGTCAATTGATGGACGACGACTCTGCGCCAGCTGTCGTAGTCAGACCAGTTAGACAATCAGGTTCAGCAGCTTCCTCGGTTACGGAAGAAGATGCTGAAAATGCGGATGTAGACCTCTCAAGAGCTGTAAGAGCAGCAGCTTCTACTGCCTCTGGCTCAGGTGCAAAAATCACAAGAAGTATCGAGATATCCAACGGCCCTCGACCTGGAGCACCTACTTCGACTTCCGTCAGTATACCGGTCTCAGATACCGACGTCACGCAAAGTGCAACCTCGACACCATCACCAAGCTCCTCATCTTCTTCTGAATCATCATCGTCGTCGTCATCAAGCACAGAATCGGACGAGTCTAGCTCGGCGCCTACATCTACATCATCCTCGTCAAGCTCGAGCTCGAGCTCTAGTCATAGAAGCAGCGAATCTCCAAGCACGGTCTTCTCCACTACCACTATGTCGAGTTCCTCCTCTTCAAGCACGGCAAGTCCCACCGACAGCTCGGCACCTATCACGAATGTATGGCAGGCCTACAACAAGAACAGCAGATATTTCCCAGTAGCTATCGTTATTACTATAGTCGTCGGTAAGTAGCGCGCAAATACATGATTTCACTGCACATGATATATTAATTAACATTCTTCCTCATTTAGGCATTGCAATCCTTGTCGCTTTGGTCGCCATTCTACAATGCATCGCACGGGCACCTAGGTTCCGCAAAGACAAGGATCGTCCACTTCTCATCCCACGAGACTCAACATGGAGTGATAGCAACATGTCAGCGACTAGTAATCTGCAAAGCGACACCGCAAGCCGTCGGGACTCCATCAGCTCACAAGCGGCGGCAGCCAAGCGAACGACCTGGGAAACTTTCAATGCCGGTTCTTCTCCATCACGGTTGAACTCCAATGCAAGCAGCACCACCAAGCGAGTTCTCGGAAGTACTCCTGAAAGAGATGTAACTTCCGGATCATCAGCTACGTGGGCAAAAGAAGATTTCTTACCTCATTCTGGTGAAGAAGACGCCGTTGCTACACCTGCTGGATTCAGCATCGTCGATGTTTATCCCGCTGCTCTACCTAAATTTAGAGCTCCTGCGCCTACGAACGCTACGCCAGCTAGTAATTTGGGGTCGCCATATCCTCCTTTTCCAGCAAGAGGAAGCGCTTCATCACCCAGTCACAACGAGCAATACCAGAACATTCTGCCCGTGATCAGAAGAGTTGATCCTGCTATTATGCATAATGGTCAACAACAACAACCGATGATGGAAAGACTAACGAGGGGGCCTTCGATACTGTTCAAGCCTAGACCTGGTCCTACTGAGCAACAGTCGGGTCACAGACTATCAATGGGCAGGAATGGGCTACCTTCGCATATTGTGCTGCCGCCTGGCATAGCGGAAAGAAGAAGATGGGAGAGATGCTCGACGTAGAGTCAGCAGCTAAGCAACATGATTTCAAGGGCAACTCAGTGTATTCGCAATTCTTTACGCTTACAACAGAGAGGCTTCAAACAGGGTTACAATGTGGGGTTGGCAGAGATGGCTATCGTCTTGGGTTATTAAGTGATCAATCAGGAGCTATCGCGTCCCGTACAGATGTAGCATAGCAAGTTATTCCAGGCATGAATCTGTGCGAGGCACATCCAATCTTCCGTCTCGCATCGGCTTTAGATCGCTGGGGTTACCTTACGCAGTCCTTTCGCAGTGTCCTTTATCCTGTTACGGTGACTACTTAGGTAGCTCCAATCCTGCTGACAATTTTGTATGTGCCGGCAAAATAAGAGTAACAGGCCCCGGTATTGCTGACATCTCATACAAAGGTGCATCGTCCCGCTCCGGCCTTAAATGCACACCAGAACGTATCACACAGAATTGGCCATCCTTGACGCGAAAGGGTAAGGTGCGGGAGCTTTCCTGGGGTTCGAGGCAGTATGCTGTTGTCGAGCGCGGCTTATAAGCACGCGAAAATGATGTCGTTATAGTGACATAAGTCTCATTGTCCGACAAATACAATTTGGGAGATGTCCAAATTTTGCCGAGGGGACTGTATACTTGGGCTGGTCCTTCCACGGTACTTACAGACCGGTCTCGTTTTTGAGCGTTCCAGTCTGCTTCGGTGTATAGCTTGCCTCTTGTCGATGCGACATCATGCGAGTCTAAGGTCAAACTGGTATAGAAGGAATTGTCACTATCTCCGCGGTCCCTACACTGCCAGAGCTTGCTTTTCTTGGCTGAGGTAGTCGATTGGGTGAAGACCTGTAGAAGATGATCTGTTGTGGCGAACCAGTATCCTGGGATTGCATCGGATGGACTTCCACGAGCACTGGAGGATGATGCTGCCATGGTGAGCGAATATCGACGATTTATGGTGAGATTGAAGTCAGGTCAGATTGTACTCCGTGGTATATGGATGAGCAGAAAGGAGATGATGCCCTGTTCCGAGTGTCTATCAGGCCGTGGTACTCTTCTTCTGCGATGAGCCCACGCACCGCCGCTCTTCGCGGTGCACGCAAGCCAGCCGCACATGCTGTGGCGCTATGTAGCTGTAGCTGTGTAGCACGGAGGCCGTGCACCTGGCTAGGTAGCCGCAAACGAGCGGAGAGGTCCCAGGATCTGATGAGCAACTTCTGGTGTGTCGATGTTGTGAAGAGAGCCAGATTGTGGGCGTGGAGAGGAAAGGTAGAGAGCAAAGCATGGTCATTTACAGGGACTTCACAAAGTAAGCTGTTCTGGGCGTAGAACGTGGGAAACGCAAGTCTACTGGGCAGACATGGAAGATGGACCAACGCACCGTGTTCCTTGAATTTATCAGTGTATGCATATGCTCTTGCCTGGATAGTAGCGCAGTCTCGCTGTCCACATTACCCCGTCGTGTCGTCCTGTGGCGCCGACAAGCTGGTTCGCGTGACATGGAACCCGGCGTTCCTTCCGCTCTCATCAAACACTCTACAACATCGCTGACTTCGAGGACAAGGCTGCACATCATTTCAGACTCTCGAACAAGACTGCCGGGCTGTCCTAACTTGTCATCGCCTCAAAGCGCGTGGACCACACCAATACTCAGTCACCAACCCATCAACCATGCAAGCCTTCGCACGCATTCCGTCGTCGCCAGGACCGTCTGGAACATCACTCATACCAGGCTATTCGTTCAACAGTTCAGGTTATGGCTATGAAGGCTTCATTCAGCCTAAAGGGCAAGCGGAGGAGGATGGGGAAGGACACGATCAAGGCGAAGGTGCATCATCATCGTCAGCATTGACGGCAGAACATCAACAGCAGCCGCCGCAGGATCAACAGATGAAAGTGGGTGTGAGAAGTCAAGTCGTTGAGGATATGTATGCTGTTCCTGAGAACTACCTCGAGATTGAAGGTGAGTAGCACATCGGAGAGTGTATGGGTGGCCTCGAACATCTAGATTACTGAACCGCTCGCGTGCTAATCATCGCAGTGAGAGACCCGAGGACACACGACTTTGGTCGCAAGATGTATACGGACTATGAAATCATGTGCAGAACGAACATCCCAGCTTTTAAAGTGAAATACTCATCAGTGCGCCGGCGATAGTGAGTTTCTCTCGTCCATGCGCTTATTGCTCACTGCTAGACGGACATGGCTGACCTCTCCGCATTCTTCAATTACTACGAATTATTCGGAAACGAAACAGCTCCGACTTCGAAGCATTCAGAGATATATTAGAACGAGAATCAACAAGAGTAAACATTCCCCCTTTGCCAGGCAAGGTCTTCTCGAATAGGTTCCAAGACGACGTGATTGAGTCGCGTAGATCTGGTCTCGAGCGGTTCTTACAGATTGTAGCTGGTCATCCTTTACTTCAGGTACGGAGAACGATGACTTGCTCGATATATTGATTGTGCACAAGCGTGAATGCTGATGATAATGTTCTTGGTTACAATGTCATAAACTACAGACTGGAAGCAAGACTATGATCGCTTTTCTACAAGATCCAGCATGGGATAAGCATGCTTATGCTTAGAGAGTACATGTGAATATGCCCTTTTATACAGGTGTTACTCCAGAAGTGCGCTTCAGTTCGTGTATATCATACCTCGACGTGCTTCAGCATCCTCGACTATCAGTCTCGCCCCTGTCATTTCCTCCTTCCGCGTGTTGGTGTCTTTTACAGTGTAGTAATATTGGTATGGTGTCGAAAATGTTTGTACTGTATCGGAGAGGAATGGGAAGATCCAATGTGATTATCTGGAAACTATCATTGAATGGAACAGTTTCCGTCTGGCTTCATCATTGCATCGTATGTGTTCATTCTAGGCTGACCATTTTCATCGTGTGTAGCGAAGGCGCCTGTTATCGCAAATGGACATGACGCTCTGTCAGTATAATCCATTTTCTGGACTGAATATCGCTTCTGTCAAGCAAGCGCAAGAACTACTTTTACTTACGCTTCACGCGGTATCCTACTGAATCGGATGATTTTACCGTCTGCGAAGGCGGTCTGCTGATAACGTTACTTTGCGAGATCTTCGGTGCTATTTCGAAGGACGTTCGCGGTGTACTGTGCAAGGATGAGTATCTGGATAGGATGCGATTGATGGCGAACCGGTAAGATTTGTTAGTATCCTATAGCTCAGCCCATTCAAGCTGAAGATCTTCGATGCTCACCCACTTGCTTTAGGCTGGAAAGTCATGTTGCTTGAAAGGCCTACTATTCAAGATACAGGCAGGTTATAGAGGCGAATGGGTAGGTAGGCTGAAAGAATAGGTAATATACAAGATGACTGGTGCAGAGCAGAGGTGGGAAAGGACTTCCAATATTTGCAGGACACAAGAGGACTGTCGGAATTGAAATGCTTATCTTATGCAAGACGCGAGGAAGGTGGCATGAGTGGACGGGATCCCGCGATTTCCGCTGCACCTGTTCAGAAGACAAGACAAAAAGACTTGGCAAGGTTGATCATGGAGCCCCAGGGTTGTGACAGTGAAGACGGTCTGGATCTTTTGCAGATGCCTTGTCAGATTTACTGTAGGTGAGCATCCCGTGAGAGATGTGGCGAAACGACTTCGAATCAACAACGCTACATCAGATTTGTCAAGCGCATTGGCCGCCGCGAACATTTTTTCGCAAGTTTAAGCGATTTGTATATTTGAATGGCCGAGCAAGGCACTCCCTCCTTCTACCTCCGTAATTGCTCACTAATCAGCTACTCTTGACAGAATATTTACTTTCTCCTCCGCGTACTTCCTCGGCCCGGTCTTGGCTTACACTGCCTATGATGCGAACGCAAAAAGTTGCCGCCACTCAGTTTGCTATGATACCACCGGGTATTGTGGATTGCTGAATGATGAACTCACTCACTCATGCTGTGACGGCACCGTCAGCAACCTTTCAAATTTGATTCTTGAGTATTCCACCTTTCTTCTCTCTTTCTCTTCTCTCTTCCTCCTCTCATCATACAGCATACATACATCAGCAATCATGGTTCAGAACAAAGCTCTCGTATACAAGAAGGTCCCTACCGGTAAGTTGTGTCATCACACGCGAAACTTCGAAGGCATCATAATTTATACGCGAGCCGATCAGCCTCGAATCTTTCGGTTCACCCGTCTACGGAATTATGCTGCGACATACAGACTGACACGTTGCTATTCCGTTTGGTATCGCCATGCTACTCCCACAGAGATGCCCGTCGTTGGCGAGCATATCGCGGTCCAGGACTGGCCTATTGATGCCGAATCCGACTTGAAGGATGGCAGTATTCTAGTAAAGGTAAGGTTGCGGAGAAAAGCAAATCCAGTCCTGTAGATAGCTAACACGTTGTACCTTCTGTCTTCCTCCAGATTGTCAGTCGCTGCGCCCCTTTCCTGAAGGTATTCCAGTGCTGGAGCTAACTAAGCCATTTCCATCATCATAATAACAGAACTACTCTTCAGTCGACCCATACATGAGAGGAAGACTCCGTCAACCGGGAACCAAATCTTACGCACCAGCATTCGATTTAGAGCAACCTTTGAACACACGTTCAATCGTCACGGTCGTAAAATCTAAGAACTCTAAATTCAAAGAAGGAGATGTCATTTCTTGCGGTACTCCCATTGCTCAATATGCTATCCTACCTAAGGAAGTAGTCGATGGACCCCCTGGACCTTGGGGTCCTGTCGCTAAGTTGAACAACCCTAATAATGTCGATATCAAACATTTCTTGGGTGCCCTCGGAATGCCCGGTTTGACAGCCTGTAAGCATCTATTTCTTGCCGCGCTCCGTCTTTCTGCGAAACTAACATCTGCTTGTGATTGTAGACTCGTCATACTATGAAATTGGACAACCCAAGAAGGGAGAAACAATTTTCGTAACAGCAGCGGCAGGAGCAGTCGGTCAGCTCGTCTGCCAATTAGCGCTACACGATGGACTAGATGTAGTAGCTTCAGCCGGAGATGACAAGAAGATTGAATTCCTGAAGAATGACATTGGTGTGAAGAAGGTATTCAATTACAAGAAGAAGGATACTGCTGAGGCTCTGAAGGAGTTTGCTCCTGGCGGAATTGATATCTTCTACGACGTGAGTTTCACTCTACCTCCTTTACATAGCTTGAGCCTACATAGCTAAAGCTGATATTGTCCCCTGTGTCTCGGATAGAACGTCGGAGGAAAGACCCTGGATGATGCCCTTGAGGCTACAAAGGACTTCGCCCGTGTCGGTGAGTATGATGCAACACAGTGCAGTACCACTGGTGACAAGACAAGAACGTCATGCTAAGTATTATCCTTTATGTCGTTTAAATTAGTCTCATGTGGAGCTATCAGCCAGTACAACTTGAAGCCCGAAGACAGATATGGCGTCAAGAACCTAGTCTACCTCTTCCAGCGTCAATTGACAATCCGAGGTTTCCTAGTAGGAAGCATCGGACCTAAATATGCTAAAGAATTCCAGGAGGTAAGCTACCATCTGAATATGTTCTTCAAGGACTTCAAAGAAAGGTGATGGTACTTATTGTGTCCTGCCTGAATTTTCATAGAACGTATCCAAGTGGATCGCAGATGGATCTTTCAAGCCTTCTCTCGACATCACAGAGGGTATTGAGAAGAGTGGAGAGGCTCTATTGTCTCTCTTCGAGGGCAAGAACTTTGGTAAAGCCATCATTCACCTCGGTTAAGTCTAGTCACAACATATACGATTACTGTAGCTTAGAACCAAAAACTCATCGATGCAATGAATAAAATACATCTCAGTTGCACTTCCTGACGGAGTATAGCAAGGTATTTGATGCGCAACCTTGATACAGGCGTGATCCACTGTTCGGTTGGAAGCGCTTGCCACTATCTATTAATGTGCTCGATCTTCGCTTTGCGGTCCGAGCTTTCTTTCCTTTCTGGCCATTCAATAGCGACATACAGGCGGAATATTTGGATGCTCGCCAATGTTAGGGCGATATCCTCGCATATCACGGCCTCTCGTCATGCAGCAAGACTCGCTCAACGATGCTGCTGCGGTGCTGGTGTCAAAGCGCCGCCTCGATACAGGGCTGCATCGACACTGGTCGCAGATGGCGGCGAGGTGACAGGTCAATCGAAGCAGCAGAGTCCTCCAGGTGGGCTCGATATCATTGAAGGACACTGATAGACTGTAGCTGACCATCTTCTACGGACCCGCGGGGTTCTTTCGGTGCTTCCAGTCCCCCGCAATGCAGCTGGAGTCCAGCTACTTTCGCCTTCTCTCCATAAACAAGTCTTCGGCGATACACCCAGTCCACCTCTAGACCCACGAGCAGTCAAGATCTCTCTAGCTCATCTACACCGTAACAAACTAGCACAGACGGAATCACCTCCATTGCCCACTACAGACTTCACCTTGCCTAAACTTCAAGGAGCCGACATTGAAGAACATTTCTACAAGCTGGGACTGGCATATTCAGCTCCATACTATGATCTAGCTAAAGACTTCGCAAATTCAACATTACCTGTCAAGCCTGATAATTGGGTGAAAGCATCTGGGTGGATACAGTACAATCAAGATGGTAGCTACGAACCTGTCGATTACCCGCCAGACGACGCACTTGCGTTCGATGTCGAGACGCTATACAAGATCCAACCATTCGCAGTGATGGCTACAGCAGCTTCCAAGCACCACTGGTATTCTTGGACATCACCTTGGCTGTTAGGCGAATCTTCAGACCCTCAACAGCTCATACCTTTCGCTTCGCCAAACCCTCGTCTTCTCGTAGGCCACAATGTAGGCTACGATCGAGCTCGCATACAAGATGAATATCACCTTGAAAAAACAAAGAACCGCTTCTTGGATACTATGTCACTGCATGTAGCTGTCACTGGCCTGTCATCGCATCAGAGAGCGCCATGGATGAAATACAAGAAGATCAAAGCGGAACGCATGCAGGCGGCACGTGAAGCCGGTCTAGCGATCACGGACACCTCATCACCACGCTGGGAAGATGTCAGCTCTATGAGCTCCCTTGAGCATGTCGCAAAACTCCATTGTAATGTAGATCTTGACAAATCAGCAAGAGATTGGTTCTCTTCGGAAGATAAGGACGACGTTCTCAATCACTTCGAAGAACTCATGAGTTACTGCGCTAGTGATGTTGATGTCACCCATAAAGTCTTCAAAGCCGTCCTTCCTTCATTCCTCATCAGCTGTCCGAATCCAGTCACTTTTGCTGGCGTACTTTCGATGGGAAACTGCTTCTTACCAGTTGATAAGACGTGGCCTGAGTTTCTGGAAAGAGCGGAAGGACTGTATAACAAGCTCACGCAGCAAGTGGAGGTGGAACTGCATGAACTTGCGAATCAAGCTAGAAAGCTGATGTCGAAGAGGGATGAACATGGCGTTGCAGAATGGGAGAAGGACCCCTGGCTTTCACAGCTGGACTGGACACCTAAGAAAGCGAGAGAGCTGCTACCGTCTCCGGGCGCTGTACCAGTCAGCCAGGCTGCCATTGCTACTCCATCCGGTGAAAACACAGGAGAAGCGCCAGAAAGCGATCAGCAAGCTACAGAGACCGCTATGGAGGCCGTAGCCGAAGAGACAGTAGAAGAAGATGAGGCATTGCCGAATGTGAAGGCCACAAGTGGTGCTGTGGAGGGAGAAACGCCCAACGAGGGGTCAGGCAAGCCAAGATGGCTGGAGTTGCTCCAGAGCAATGCAAGCGGATGTGTTACTAGGCCTCTGGCTGAGTCGATGGTTCCTTTACTGCTGCGTATGAGCATACACGGTCATCCTCTACAATACAATACCGAGCATGGCTGGATATATGTAGTAGACGAGAACGGGGAGATGCCATCAAGCTACGCGCATTCCGTGCGTCTTGAAACGCTGCTGGTTGGTCAGAAAGCTTTCAAACCTTTCAAGGCAGCGTCTCGTTCCTTACTCAGCGCACGCTTCGCTAAACTGTTCGAAGATGGCGTTCTTACCTCTCAATACCCTTTAACGGAAAAAGCCATCAAAGTGGGCTTCAGTCAGAGACCCGCGCCACGCACGGACGAGTACCAAGATGTGGAAAAGCAGATACTGGCTCTGGCTGGAGATTTGGCAGAAACTCCAGCCGGAGCGCGGGAGTCGGATCCGTGGCTTTCTCAGCTTGACTGGTCTGGTGCGGCAGCGTCACATACTCCTTTATCGCCGCTTGAAGATGATGCAGAGGCTACGAGACGAGCAAAAGCCACGCTAGAGCCTTCACCCTTGCCTTCGTCAGAGATTGGCATGCGGAGGAGTCGATCCACTCTTTTCCCGGATCATGTACCATCTGCAGACAGCGGTATCTCCCAGAATGTGTCAATCGCATCGCCCAGCACGAGCGTCGACCCATCATCGCCATCGAAGATCTTGAAGTCCAGGAGGAAGGCCTCTCCTCCGCCCACTCAGCTAGGCTCAGAAGAGAAGCTCGACCAAAACAACTTTATCTGGCCAAAATGGTTCTGGGACATGCATAAACCACGGCCAGACCACACAGGACCGAATCTGACCATTCGCTCTAAGACTGCCCCACTTCTACTTCGTCTGAGATGGCACAATCGCCCGCTCTTCTTCTCTCGTCAGCATGGTTGGCTATACCGCATTCCCCGAAAGGATATAACCGATCCTGAGGAAAAAGATGAAAGCGGTCAACTACCTGTTATAGGCGGGACTAGGCCAGCTCCAGCAGACACCAAACGCAAGTCAAATGCTAAGGGAAAGGAACCCTCCATCAAGACGCAGGCCCCTCAAGCTGATATATTCATGCACGAAGACCAGGAGCATTTCTACTATAAATTACCGCATAAAGACGGAGCCGAGGCCAATGTCGGCACGCCACTTTCAAAAACTTTCATACCAGCCTTCGAGGACGGCACGCTTACAAGCGAGTTCCCAGCTGCTCGTGCTGCACTCGAAATGAATGCTCAATGCAGCTACTGGATCAGTGCACGGGAAAGAGTCCTCAATCAGCTAGTAGTGTGGAGGGATGCACAAAATGATAGAGGCTATACCCTAAGCAATCCTGATGAAGCGTATGGCATAATCCTCCCGCAAGTTATCACGATGGGAACGGTCACTCGGCGAGCAGTGGAGAGTACTTGGTTAGCCGCCTCGAACGCTAAGAAGAACCGCTTAGGCTCTGAACTGAAAGCTATGGTCAGGGCGCCGCCAGGCTACGCCCTTGTGGGGGCAGACGTAGATTCGGAAGAACTGTGGATTTGTTCAGTCATGGGTGATGCTCAATTCGGTTTCCACGGAGCAACCGCCATTGGCTGGATGACGCTAGAAGGTACCAAGTCTGCCGGAACAGACCTGCATTCGAAGACTGCTTCTATCATGGGCATCACCCGAGATCAAGCCAAAGTCTTCAACTACTCTCGGTTGTACGGTGCAGGCGTCAAGCACGCCGTTCAGCTGCTACTGCAAGGCAATTCTAAGCTTTCGAAAGAAGACGCAACAAAGTCTGCAAAGCAGCTTTACTCAGCGACAAAGGGCGAACGTGTACATTCAGCCCGTCCGCCTTTCCAGCGGAAGCTATGGTACGGCGGTACGGAAAGTCATGTCTTCAACAAGCTTGAAGACGTTGCCACTGCTAGCGGTCCTCGAACGCCTGCTCTCGGCTGCGGTATAACGACAGCATTGGCCAAGAAGAATCTGCCTGCAACGGAGATGTCCAAAGCTGGCGAAGATTTTATGCCGTCCCGCATCAACTGGGTTGTCCAAAGCAGCGGTGTTGACTATCTACACCTACTTATAGTAGCTATGGATTACCTGACAAACAGAGTGAGTCCTCTAAACAATCTTCCATATAAGGCAGAGACACTGATACCCACGTCAGTTTGAAATCGATGCTCGCTTCATGATCTCCGTACATGACGAGATAAGGTACTTGGTGAAAGACGAAGACAAATACAGAGCAGCACTTGCACTACAAATCGCTAATCTTTGGACTAGAGCACTCTTTGCCCATCGCTTACAAATGGAGTCGTTGCCTCAGGTAGGACCACAAGCCTTCTGGGCCATGCGCGCAGCTGACGTCGCATATTCGCAGTCATGTGCTTGGTTTTCCGCTGTTGACATTGACCACGTCCTTCGCAAAGAAGTCAATATGGACTGCGTTACTCCCTCTCACCCCACGGCCATCCCACACGGCACCTCGCAGACCATCACGGATACCCTTTCATCGATTCATGGCGATACGCTGTTCAAAGATGGACGCCCTATGTCGGAGGAGGCCAAGCTGCCACAACTCGATCTGGTCACTGGCTCCAATGTACAAACGCCGTCTGGTACCCGCTACAGGTCGGACGACCTAAGCCTTCTCTTGGCTCAGAACGCCAGCAACGAGCGAGCACTCAAGCAAATAGAGCGAGAAGTGCTCAGTGGTGAACAATACGATTGGACTCTGGTCAGCACCCCCGCCGCAGCCCCTCCCCCTCAGCCTAAGCCTGTGCGGACCCCTCGAATAGTTCCGTCACCGAAGCAGACCCCACGAGTGGTCTCGCGATCGCAAGGTCCTGTCACGTCTATTCCACTGCGCAGGGCTCCAGACCTGGCATCTCGATAATCTGAGCATGCCGCTAATATTCTGTATCATACGCCTGATTCGAGTTTCTACTGCATTATATTTGTCGTTCAGTTCAAGATGTTATTGTGACGTGGAATTTAGATGCATGAGATCCTGTACAATCGTCCTTCGGTAGATGTAGCAGTGATTGCAATGATTAACTCGGAAACCCCTGAAGATCATCGTCTCTCGTATTACTGATTGATCTAGGCGTACTGCCTTTGCTCCCCACGTGAATTCATAGTCCAGTCTAGGAATTGCACAAAGCGAGAGGATGACGCTAGAGTAGGGCTACCTAGCCGTTCCCGCAGGTCCTCTCCGCTGCCAGTCCCTAAAGCTGTAGATTGTGCTTTGATGGCTGATAGCGCGCTGCGCCAGCTGCCAGATAAGCCGACTGCTCCGGAGAAGAGGGTCGAAACGAGACTTGTGATGGGCCGTATAGCTACAGATGTAGGCGCGGCGGGAAGGCCGTATGTGCTGGCTTTTGGTAGTGGAGGTTTCGCTTTCGGCGGATCGAGTACCAATCTTTCAAGTATGCTGGGCAGACGTGCACCTTCCTGCGCCAGTTCTTCAAGGTGCGCAGGCTCAAAGGCCGCTCCTGCAACTTGTAACTTAGCAAGAGCTCGCTCGTGAAAAGCGATTTGGCCGTTAAGTATGGTCAGAGCTAGCCTTTGCAGATCTTCTCGCCGCTCTGTATGTATTTGTTCGATCTCGGCCTGTATACTGTTTAGTACGACTTCGCTTCGCTTCTTTACCGATTCTATCTCAGTAATGTGATTGTCTTCGCTCGATTCGTTGAGCAGCTGACTGAGGTGGTCTTGAGCAAGCTTCGCACTGGTCAACAAATTCTGTGGGTATGGTCGTTTTGAGCGAGCGCTTTCTAAAGCGGCAAGCGTTTGCCGAGTATCTCACCTGATAGCGCTGTCGCGGCAGTGAATATTCGGTGAGCTGCTCCTGCGGCGCGAGAAGTACCGTTCTGGCCTGTGATGCCCAATTCAGCACTTTCCGGTACTCATATGCTTGCATCAGCAGACGTTCGAGGTAGTGCTCACATTCGCGTCATATAGATCTCCAACCAATGCGATAGCCTCTGCAGTCTCCTGAACAGCCTTGGTAGTACCCAGGCATTTGATACACCCGTCGCGCCAGCAAAAGGCACCATCCCCATTCTGCATATTATGAGCTTTGGCACGTTCTCTCCTCCGTTTAGTACGGTCCGCTGATTCGGGTTGTGCAGCCTCATCGGTTGGTGCGACACTGCCTTTTGGCTGAGCTAAACCCGATACTAGACTGATAAGTGAAATTGCTATGTCTGACAGCGCGATTCCAGTACCTGTTGGAGACGGATACGTAAATATCAGTATAGGTATAGGGGTCTTCCGAGGTGCCCGCTACTTACCTTGCATTCGCTCTCTGTACGCGGTCAAGCCGTCATATATGGCAGAAGTAGCTTGTCCCTTCTCGACAGCTCGAACATGCCTGGCCATTCTTTCCTGCTCATCTTGTACTTCTTCCAATAGGACTTGCTCGTCGAAATGGTCTGATTCATATTTGATGCGGGTGAAGAACCTCTCAGGCTCAGTACGCAGAGCATGCATCAGAGTCCTGGGTAAGTTCGCATCATAAGCATCTTCATTCTCGCTTCCTACGAAATCGAGAAATGCCCGGTTCGACCTGACTAGATTGTGTCTTGCCAAGCGAGAAAGGTAACGTTCTAAGTCTTTCCTGCGACCGTTCAAGAAGTCCGCGTTGAAATTGCCCGTAAGCCGCTTCTCGGGCAGATCTGGTAGCGTGAGTAATGGTAGCGAGGCCATCAGGATTGTATGAAGGTGCTGAAAATGCGTATATCGTCTATCCACTGTGATCTGGCGTATTTGAGAAGTCCGCACGGGCTGCCCGTTCTCCTCATGATCAATAGCATCTGTTTCATCCGCAGGTGCCGTCGGAGATGCGGTAATGGACGAGACGATCTGAAAGACAGTATACTCTCCTCTGCCCTTAGCTACTCGCCTCTGCGAATATGAAGGCACCGAAATATGGAAGGGAGGAATTTTGGCTACCCATTGTCCGTCTTCAATCTCGATTACGTCGCGTGCGTTGAGCGACTCTTCAGGTTCAAAAGGCAGGTCGGAGTGTAGATACGCCTCGACGGGATTGCTTGACTTGAGAAGACTGTTTGTGGACGTTTGTCTGCCTCGCACCCTCGCAATGGGTGCTGCAGGCGCTGCTAGAGGAGTGACAGATTTCGGAGGACTCGGTACAGTTTGACTGCCTTCTGGTATTAATCGTTCCTCTTCTTGTGGTGCCTGCAGCTCAGTGTCACTGATTCCTTCAACGTATGCTTTAGCTTCCGTCGAGACTGGCAGAAGCGCAGCTGTGGTAGTCACTTCAACATTGTCGCGGTCATCTGAAGTTACGATGACTACGGACGACTCGATTGAGCTCTCGTCGAGGTAGTCAGTCGAGATGTCTTCAACAGCTGGTGTGGCTGAAGGGTTGTCAAGGACGTCGTAGGCCGAAGATGCATCCCGTGTAGTACCTCCCTCGTCAAGAGTATGAGAAGGTACTTCAATAGTCGCAACGACAGTGTTGGTCGGAGAAGGAGGGGCAGTTTGATAGTGTTCGTCACGTGAATCCAGTACAGATTGGTGGCGTTCCTGACTTGATGGACGCGAAGCAGGTTCGGAGACGTACTGAGGATTGTCAAGGAGTCAGTAAATGGTTTGGAAAGGTCAATAGAAGATACAGAGTACCTCATAGAAGCCTTGAGCAATGAGACCACGCGTGAGCTTAGGAGGACCATCACCACTCTCGTCCTCATCCAGCGTGAGTTCGTTGCCCCAAGCGTCCACGAGCATTGCCAAACTCCAGCTCGCTCCAAAATCTTCACAGAAGACCATCTGCAAGACATGTCAGCGTACTTCAGGAACACACTCCTGTAGGCCTGCTCACCAACATCTGACCTTTGGCGAAGGTCAACTCGGCCATTTCTGGCTCGCCCTCGAAGTCGTAAAGGGCCACAGCGAGCAATGGCTCCGGCAGCAGTGCCTTGTCTTCGAGTACCAGCGACATAGGTCGGGCCATAGCTGATAGAGTAGCCTTCATGGTCATAGCTTGTCTAATCACAGGGTCGCAATGAAATACTGCAAGCATGGTGCACCGTGTTAATTGATGTATGGACGACAGGTACGTGATCGGATTTGCCACATCTATCAGGGCAGACTGCAGCTTCTACCGCCGAGCATGGCTACACCTGAGCACACTCCTGAGATATCCACATATTGTTGAGCTCCTACAAAAAGGATCTATCGTGTTGGATAGCTATAAAAACCTTCGTGATATGGACCCGACTTGCTCCTCTCGATCGGCTTCGTGAATCTTTGCCATTGCCGAAGACTACATTTCACTTGACCACTTTCTCTCTTCTCCCATCAGCACCACTCATTTCACAGCCATGCAAGTCAGTCAATCCCTACGCATCCTATCGAGGCAGAGCATCGTCCGCTGCGCACCCAGCACTTCCAATGCTGTCCGATATCTGAGCCACACGGCCACTCTTCGATCTTCATCACCTTCGATATGGAACAGCTCTTCAGAGGATAAGACCCATAAAGCATTCAAGGATGAATCAGTAGCGCCTACTCAGGCAGATGATCCGTGGGCTATCCCAATGCAGCATAAAGGAACAGTACCCGAAGATGTGCCTATGAATCCAGGCTCAGTGGAAGGTCAGCATCCAGAAGGAAGAGACATGGATGAAGCTACAGAGACTATGCGTGCAAGATTGGTCTACTTATCGAGGAAGAGAGGCATTTTAGAGATGGAGATGCTCTTGAGTACTTTCATTCAAGACTCGCTCAAGACAATGTCGAGGGAGGAGATGCAAGAATACGATCGAGTAGGTGAAATCACCATTGTTCACAGTAGCTAGACTTGTGACTAACTGCCCGTACTTGCTGTATAGATGCTCACTCTGCCAGACTGGACACTCTTCTACTGGGCAATCGGAAAGAAGGAGATTCCAGCCGATTCAGAATGGAAGAACTCCAAGGTTTTAGGTAGGTTGCCACTTTGCTCTCTCTGTAAGACGGCAAGGATAAATATACGTTGCTTACTTCTATCGTCTGCAGCCGCACTAAGCAAACACGCAGCCAATGACGGCAAGAGCCTTCGTCGTATGCCTGACATTCAGTCTTATGGCGTCCAAGGTGTAAAGGAGCAGTAGTCGCACACAAACATTGTAGCCATATGAAGCATGCTTAAATGTCAATTCGCTTTGCATCTCTTCGAGTCAACGTACGGAATACACTAGTTCTACGACAACATGGCACTGAGGTACTGCTTGGACTCCACACTTGATAATGGAATCGTCTTGGAATTGTCTCGGACTAGATCAGAACGAGCGAGTATCTTCTAGGATAGCCTGCAGTTGAGCGACAACAGCTGGGTTTGGGCAGCGAAGGATGATGTCGTTCAGCTTTCCTCTGTCAGCGCGATCCCTGCAGTCTGCAAGGAGCGGGAAGAAGTTTTCTTCAGCGAGCAGTGACTTCTATTATCGATACGGAAGTACTCACCTTCAGCAGCTTTTACCCATTCGCCGGCTTTAGCATACATATCCGCTCTATTCCGACTCTCGCACCTTGGAATATATTTGACTGCTTGACGCTGATTACCTGTCGCGAGAAGATGCTCTACGAAAGCTTCATAACCTATAGGAGATTTCTTGCTCTTAGCAAAAAGTTCTAGCTGCTCCCAATCCCGGATCTCGGTCAGGGCCTTGAGCTTAAGGTACCACCATCTGATAATCGGTAATTATCAGTATACCGGTCTTCTCTGGCTGAAGAGGCAAGTATCCCTTACCGCTTATCTGGGATCTTGAAATCCGTCCGGAGCTTCTCTGCCTTCTTGCCCATATTGTGTATTAGACATTGTCTGACTGTCTCATTCAAGCTGAGTCCGACAAGTGGTACATTGAACGATTCACCGCCTTCCGTTTGCAGATTCTGCTGAGCAGCGAGTAGCTTGAGCTCATCTTCGCACATCTGGAAAGTCAACATCGGAAAAAAGTCAGCATGTCTGCTTGTCGTTGCGACATTAAGCTTTCCTATCACCTTTGCTTCGAATCCTCTTTCTTTGTCCTCTCCGAATGTCTTCTGTGCCCTTCTGATCTTCTCCATCTTCTCACCAAACTGCTCAGCTGTAAGCTGTCCATTCTTTTCTCTGTCAGAGCCGAGGCCAACATGAGCAGCTTCCTCTAGATCAAAGCAGGCACTTTCCGTCCTTCTATCATCTTGATACCAGAAATCCCTAATCAATTCTTTATCGTTGGCCTTCCCGTAGTTCGTCAAGATTGCTATGGCTTCGTCTTTACCGTCCAGAAACCGGAAGAAATTGCCGACTGAATGTTGTCTTCTTAATGCCAGCAGAACTGAGAGAACTAAGAAGGTGAATGCGTCAGCATTGATGATGTGAAGCCGGCAATAACAATTAACTCACTCAAATCACTGTCACCTGACTTCTCAGCTTTCACCAGAGCCAGATTGTCTTCTCTCATACTGAGCAAAAGATGAACCTGTTTACTAGCTCTAGGTTCGTAGTCCAGCAATTTCGTAGCGAGGACCAGTTTCCCTTCTTCCCAAGCTGTCTTCGCAATATCTGCACAGCTGACATCACTTGCGCCAAGACTGTTCTTCTCCGCTTCCTCTCTGAATCGCTTGACTATCGTATTGCATGTCTGTATTGCTTCATCTTGCTCGTTCTTCGATTGATGTACTTTCACTTGCGCCCAGTGGCGTAGTATTGGGACTGATGATAATTTGAGGTATGAAGCTATGCGGAGAGCTAGCAGGTGTCGATTGCGTAGCGTAAGGCGAGATATCAGAGAAGTTGGAGCTCGGCTTTGATACCTGCAGAAGGAAGGTGAGTATGTAATGGTCCCGAGTCGCGGCCAATCAAAATTGGCTTACTGTTCATAAGTAATGGGTATCCCAATCTCGTAGTATCTAACCGCATTCAGTACTCTCAGAACCTGTGATACATTCACGAATTCCGCCGGATTATACAGGTCCAAGAAAGTTTTTCCAAAACTAGCTGTCTTCAACAGTCTTCTTTGCCAGTTCACATCATATTCTTTGCTTGCGGCATCTATACAGGTGTCAACTGCTTCTACTAGATCTATCTTGATATTGGATATAGATTCGTGGGAATGCGCATCTTTGGCGATGAACTCTTCGTGTGCTTCGTACAGGATCGCAGCCGGGTGAACTGACCCGGGAGAAAAGACTGCAACGGTTGATGCTAGGAGCGAAAGGAGTACATGTCAGTAAGAGAGCATGCGGACGTTTCTTCCTGAGTGACATCGTCGACTCACGCGGAACTTTATGCAGGAACTCGCATTTGTCGAGCGAAATGATGCGGATGCCATCCATCTCGCCCACTACTTGTATAGGATCGAGATAATCATACCTACGATACTCCCCATAATCAGCATGTATATCCCGCAAGGTCGGATGACATTAGGACAAGGCCTACCTCAAAGTCTGCCCATAAGGTCCAACCATGAGCAAACTGCTATCCCAAGCGATCACAACGCTATTGTTACCGCACCAAAGGACGTTCCTCGGAGGTCCATCGACATTTATCTCGGTCGTAAGGTCATATTCAGCCAATGTTTCTGTGTAATTCGCTGATACGACGTATACTTTTGCTGAACGAGTGACGAAGGTGATGAAGCGCCCTGAAGGTGAAGGGACTATATGTGTGAACGGCCCTCTTGAGAAGTGCTATAATAGAACAAATCAACACGACACGCTCAGAGATAGCGCTTTACGGCAGAAGACAGCTTACCTGATCTTGCACTTCGAGTTGATCCACGCTGACGAGTGACTCGTTATATGAAGATAACACCTCAGCCTGTCTACTGGTACTCTGTTCCGGAGTGAGTATACACCAAGCACTAGGTGCATGATCCCAATTCGTCTCGGCTAATCTCTCCACTCTCCCTTTACCATATCTACTACCCGAAGAAGTGCCTGCACCTGATCCATCATTGCCATCGATAGTGTGACCAAAACCAGATCCTCCAGGATGAGAAAGAGCTTTAGAACCACTTTGAGAAGCTATAAAACTAGCTGATATTGTGTTTTCTGACAAGACATCAGGTTCAGGGAAACCTTTTACATGGATAAATTGATAGGTTGATAGGAGTATTATCATTCCATTGTCGTATATCTTGGCGTCTATGATGGTAGCATCTTGTACATCGTGTGCTAGGGAGTGTTGAGTGTACGATGATGTGCCGGATGACGATGGTTTGTTATAGTTTGAAGAAATGGCGCTGCCTATGTTTCCCGTTGATGAAATAGGATAAAGTCTGTATATTCCGTCTCTTGCCAGTATTACGAGTGATTCATTCGAGGTCCATCCTATCTTTGCTATGCGGGAGGTATGATCCCACTGCGTCAATGGGGCGAAGGAGTTAGATTAGACAGAACAGCAAGTATATAGACAGGATTGAACCTACCGTGATGCTCTGTAGCAATATGCCAGCACTGGAATAGACCGAGACGCGCTTCGTCTTGCCAGATGACGCGGGTACAGCAGCACCTGCTGCATTGTCGTTTGCAGCAGCCGTGAGCAGGACGGGTTTAGACTCATCGCGAGTCAGGGCTATAGGGCCGCCATAGGGAGCACCAGCGACTATGTAATCTGATAGATCACTGCCTGGGAAGGACCACGAGAGCGTGTAGAGAAGAGTCCTGCGGTAGAAGGCATCTGTGGAATTGCCGAGCGTGTCCCAGTCGGCCGAGAGAGCGGCCATCTTGCAGGACAGTCGAGAGTATCAGACTGCTACCTGGATGAGAGTGGTATGAGCATGTTGTTGGTAGTAGGAATAGTGGTAGTGAATAGGGTGAGTGCATAATGCTCCGTGACATCCCTCATCAGTGCTCGATCATCACCATCAAGAAGGCACTCGGATATTCAGGCTTCTTCTCTTTCCCTGGATACTACCCCATCACTACGAAGGTACACCTGCAAGATGACTGCATACTATATACCACACTCGCCCACGCTCAACGACAGCCTATCGCTCATTGACCCGCTGTCAACGACCTCGACCCAGCTACACCACCAAGACAATTCCAACGACTACCTCGCACGCTTCTCACATGCAGCACATCACCACAGTTTACCAGGAGTAGGAGGAGTTGGAGTAGGAGGAGCACCTCGTTTCGACTTCGCAGATCCTGGTGACCTGGATCTCTCGGCGTATTCGCATCATCCGGTTCATCACCACCATCAGATCCACCACCACAATGATCCATCGGCACATGTCTACTTGCCTACTTCCATGCTTGTTGGATCTTTGAGTCCACTGGAGAATCCATTCCAAGGTGTGCATGCTCATCATCATCTATCTCAACATCACCAATCTACATCTGGAGGAAGCTCTTCAATTCCATCGACCTCGACATCCTATGCATCTCAGCAGCAACCTTTCTTGGAAGCAGCTCAGCAGCAGCAGCAGCTTTCACAGCAACAGCAATCATCAGCAGCTACCACATCGCTGGATCCTGCCCTGTCCTACGTGCATCACCATGACTACTTTGTCGAGCCTGAAGATCAGCAGCAGCAGTCACTTGCGCAGCTTCCGGAGGAACACCATCATCACCACCATCAGTTGAATGCGGCAGTCGACGGGTTTATGGAGGAGCATGGACAAGATCAGGTAGAGATAGAGATAGATCAGCCTGCATTGCCTGCAACAACAACAGCTAGGAAGGGCAAGAAGCAATCATCAAGCAACAAAGCCAAGAAGAACAACGCAAAAGCTTCAGCTCCTCCTTCAACCTCTTCTTCCTCTGCAAAAGGAAAAGCAAAAGCCAACGCCACTTCCCGTCCGATAGATTCCGATCACCACCATCAGCTGCATCCTCATCAGCAGCCATTACCAAGTACGAGCACGTCTGCAAAGAAGCCCAAGAAGCTTACGAAGAAGCAGTTGAAGGAACAAGAACAGCAGCAGCAACTCTACCTTCAACAGCAATACCTCGCGTCTCTCCAACATCACCATAATCAAGAGCCGATAAACTCAAATGAAACATCACCAGACTCGTCGTCTCATCACCTGTCTATACTCGACACAAGTATCCTCAATGTCGCTACTCCACCTGCTACTTTACAAGCCTCATCGTTCAATGACACAGAGCCGCTCTTCGTAAATGCCAAGCAGTATCATAGAATCATAAAGAGACGAAATGCAAGGGCAAGAGTGCAGGAACTGCATAGATTGAGTACCTCTAGGAAGGTGAGTAGGATATATTCCATCCTGTGCAGTTTGTCTGACTGACACTCCCTATTGTTCCCTCCTTTCAGCCGTATCTGCATGAGAGCAGGCACAAGCACGCAATGCGAAGGCCAAGAGGCCCTGGAGGAAGGTACGTTATCATAGCCAGTGAAACTGCAATTCTATATCTGTCTACCTATACTCACTCGCTGCTCTCATGCCATTAACAGATTCTTGACAAAGGAAGAACTTATTGAACGTGGGCTGGCACCACCTCAAGATGATACTGCTTCCAAGGCACCTTCTCCAGAGGAGAGTAGCGCTTGAAGAGGCCTCAATCATGTAGATTGTGACTCTATCCGCAAGATAGCAGATGGTCCAGCGTCTGAAAGGTTGCGATACCGACATATATGCGCGAGACACTCGAAAGCGTCTCCTGGTGAGATGCACAACCCTGTCAATAATCAGACCAAATTAGAGGTCAAAAGTAAACAAACAATCCCCAACGGAGTCATTGTACTTTCATAGTTGAAGAAGGCAAGTCGAGGGGCAAGTTATCATTGAATTGCAATTTATTCAATTCCTACATGAATTAGATCAGGAGGTAGTATAATAAGTAATAGTAGTAATAATCAAACACGGAGGGCAGGCATGTCTTGTGGTTAATGGAAACGGAACGGTTACATAGATGGTTGGAGTGTGCTTATTTTGAGGCAGTATAATATAGTTCGGACTTTGACCATTGATTGGAGGGACAGCCGGAAAAGTTTTGTCTTGTATCTTTTTGTTCGATTTGGTTGACCATGCGGAAATATCATATTCTCTGCTACAGGGTGCTTGGTGCTGTTCTTCTTTGTCTCGAAAGATTCGCTGGCGATGCCTTGAGGCGTCGAAGTGCTGCCCTTCTGCATATAAGCTTGCTTATTTCTGAAGGGCATGCTTGACCTTGGAGAGGAGACCTTCCTTCTGCTTTCCAGGAGACGAAGTGGAGGTTGCGTGGTCTACGATGTTCAATACGAGGCAAATAGGTCAAGGTCTCGATCAGCGAACGACTTGCTGGAACGCCAAAAGAGAGCAGCTTACCACCGGTAGTGCCAGTGTGAGTATTGTCGCCAATGCTGGAACGGCCTGTAGCATCACCAGTGCGGTGCGCGCCATGCTCGCCACCTGCAACTGCAGCAGGTCCTAGCATACCTCCGGTGCCTGTGCCAGTTGCACCGGAAGTGGTACCTCCTCGACCAACAGTCTCAGCTAGCTCTTTCTGGATACCGCCTGCAGCAACCACAAAACAACCGCAGCGTTAGCATGGGTGCCGATCTGGGCGAAAATGGTAAGACTCACCCTTGGCAGTGCTTCCACCTGTGGCGCCTGTAACGGTAGCTCCACGGCCATCATTAGCGGAGTTCAGGTCGTGTTCACCGCGCTCGGAGATACCATGGGTGGCACCGGTCTTCTGATGGTCTCCAAGGGTAGCAGTGGCACCCGAGATACCAGAACCTCGCCCACCGGTAGTGGTTTCATGACCTTCGTTCAGACCGGTAACGGTGCTTCCAAGGCCAGAGCCAGGGCCTCCACTTCCTACAGCTGATGTAAGACCAGATCCAACGCCTCCATGTCCGCTTGAAGCAGCATCGCGGTGTCCGGAAGAGCCTAGAGCGGAGCCAGTGTTGGATGAATCGATTCCTCGGTCTCCAGTTGAGCGAGATCCAGAGCCAAGAGTGTCATGTGTGCCAGCGCCCACACCAGGGACGAGGCCTGAAGCGCCGCCTCCAGTGCGGTCGGCACCTGTAGTGCCTGAACCAGAGTGAGAATCAAGAGCGCCAGATCGGCCTGCACTTCCTGAACCCAGACCAGTTCCGCTTGAACCCAAGCCGGTGCCGCTAGATCCGTGGTGACCGGTACCGCTTGATCCAAGGCCGCTTCCAGTGCTTGAACCTAGGCCAGTGCTGCCTGATGATCCAGTCAGACCAGATCCAGACCCGATACCTCCAGATTCTCGGCTGGAGTCGTGGGTAGAGGAGCCATGGTGACCGGTGAGAGCGTCCTTAGCTCTCTGTGCGTAGTCTATGTAGATAGAAAGCCGTTACGGTACATGTGAGTCAATGTTGTATAGAATATGAATATGAGATGAAGCAAGAAAGCGAGTTGGCTCACCGACACCTGGGACACCACCGGTATGATCGATGGGTGCAGCATCCTTCGGCTCGTTTTGCTACGGAGTGCCGAGGCCAAAGGTCAGTGAATGACTATGTAGAACGTCGGACACAGCAAAGCGGACACACCTTGTTGAAGTGTCTGTGAAATCAACAGGCAATGATGTGATATGATTTGATCAGTTCCCAACTCGCACTTGTTGGGTCTATTTCCAATGAGACAGGCCATTCCACATACCCCTGCAGCAATCGAAGTCGTCAGCATATCATATGACGACCGTGCAAGCAAGTAGTCGGACACTGACTTCGATTTCTCTGACTACGGTACCAGCAGACCACTGACCCGCACCTTTAGGTACGTCGCTTCTGCAAGACACGAATGAGTCGGTGGTGATGATGATGATCAGTGACAGTTCTCGATGACCGATGGCACTGACAGCCGCCGCCTGTCGGTTCGTTCATTAGCGGAACTTACCCGATGCCTGATTGATGTGAAGACATGACTTTTAACTTCGAGTATTGAGTATTTGAATGTAAGTAAGTAGCTATGGGTTATGGCAGTAGGTGGTAGTGTGAATAACAAGGGTAAGAAACGATTCCCATGCGCCAGATACAGCAAGTGGAGACAGTCTGTCATTCCCTTCTTACACTCCTATTTTCGGTACGGTAATAATTGACTGACGTCGTTGCTGCTTCCCGCTTGGACGAAACGTCACGAAGACGCAGCGATGGAGCTATCGAAGCTAGGCAGATATCATGATACATAGCTCAGAGCGGGTCAGGAAAGGCGTACTCATGGTGTCATTCACGACTGTCGCATCCTCGCTTTGTTGTTCGAAGTTCTGCAGCGCGGTCAACGGACGGCGCAATTTGCCACCTCAGACACGCAGCTCCAAGACCCTTGCAGTAGAGAAAATGCAGGCTATCACAGTAGTAATAGGGCTGCAGCAAAGACAGAATGACCTTGGCCTGCATTGAAAGGCAGTCGGTACCTCGCAAAACGACTGGATTGCGGTGCTCGCAGGGAGACTATTCACAAGGTGGCTACATCGGGCATTTTTTAATGAACAAGTGTATCATGGATGCTACGTCTGTGACTTCTATAAGCTATGACACGGTCTTGTGATTCTTTCTGAGCTAAGTCTCATTTACTTCCGGTCGCCAGTGGTGTCCTTGACGTCCTTTGGGTCGAAGTCTTCATTGATTAAACATGGATATCAGTACAGAGTCTCAGTTGGCATGAGATCACGTAGGTCTTAGGGTCACTCACCAACGTTGGGAACACCGCCGGTCTTTGAGATGGGGTCGTTCTGAGGGACGTCCTTCTGTATACCCGCAAAGTTGGAGAAAGAAGAGGAAAGTCAGCAACGCGCACACCTGATGTTGCGAAACGACACCATGCTGGCGTCATGCGGTCAAGCTTACGCCAGAGAAGGAGCCTTGGATCTCCTGAACGGTGGTCTGTGAAAGAAGACAATGTCAGTGGTGTTCAAAGTGGGACTTGAGGTGACAAGAGTATAGCTTACACCGGGTTGCCATTGACCTGAGCCTTGGATCTTCTCCCTATGAGCGACAAAAGTAGCACGCAACAGTTATTAGTCTCTAGTCTTCCAAAAGCCTTGCTTTCTATCTCCGTTTCACAAGATAAAGGAAAGACGTACTCGACCTTGTTGGCGATGTTGCTGGCAGTGTTAGACATGTTTGAGAAAAGGTAGAGTAGGTTGGTATTAAGTAGGTGAAATGTATTAGATATATGCGTGGAAAGGAAAGAGAGGATCAAGCTAGATTTCACATTCAGAACTCATCACCTTGACTCTGCCGAATTGACGAAGACGATGATGCAAATTAAATTGCGACCAGCCAGCCCGCCCGCAATGTCATGTCATACTTTCCTCCTCTCCTTTTGCGCGTTTACGTACATGGAAGTGTCTTCGATTCGATTGTCGGCTGGCTGGCTGGATGTCGATCCGATTGATCAGCGTCACTTTGAAGATCCTGTAATATTACCCATTTCACTCAAATTCGAGATTCCGCACAAGAGGCAGGCGGCATACCGCACAGTACAGTGGTAGCTATGCACAGTCAGATAGACTGTCTGTCGTGAGCACAACATTCCCTCAATTTCAATGTGGTCTCAAATGGCTTCGGAAACCGGTGATTTTCTGAAGTCGCGGAGAAATGCCACTATGTCACGCGTCACGTCACCGCGTCCATTTGTCAGAGTGGAAGGCGTAAGTGGCCGTCAATTTGGAAGCTGGGACAATGAAAAGCAAGAAGCAGTCACGTCTCATTGATATGTTGGACCAGTCTTAATTGTTCAACGCAGATGTCTATTCAGACATCCAGCTGTGGTCTACTAGTAGACGAGCTGCGGAAAGTAATTCTGGTGGTTTCCTTGCTCGGAATTAAGAGTGCCATTAGGTCGAAAGGCTTGCTATGGTTACACAATGTAGACTGCAAGAAGCTCTTACATTGGAACAAAAGCCATACAACATGTGGGTACAGTAATGGCAAGCGCCAAGGCGATTAAGCTCCGGTAGGAGCACCTCGCTAGAGGCAGCTCAACTGGCACGGCGAGCGGTAATCTATTGGGCGGTTTATTCCTCCAAGAACTGTCGAAATGTCCAAAGTCAGTATGCATTTGATGCGATGTAAGACAACATCCCAGTGTGTTGGGAACTCACGAAGTATTTGCCTTCAGCCTTCTGTTCTCTATCCTTGACCGAATCATACTTGTTGACTCTCGGTCTATAATTCTCTGGATCACGTCTATATGAAACTTCTAATTGTCTCAAGAAGTCGTTCATTCCTGTAAGGAGTGACTGTGGTGCTCCTGCTGTTGCTTCTACTGCTGGTTCACCGGAGAAGACGACAACTCGGTCTGCTAGGTAGGTAGCCATCAGGAAATCGTGCTCGATGACCATGGCGGATTTGCGTGAGTGCATGATGAAGCTGAAGAACAACAATACTCGGATTTAGCCACTTCAGATAAAACATGGGCGGAGAGGGGCTACTCACCGCTTGATGACCTTGGCGGCATTGACTCTCTGCTCGACATCCAGATGCGAAGAAGGTTCATCGAGCAGGTAAACATCCGCAGGTTTACCCAATGCCAGGACAATAGCGACTCTTTGCAATTCACCACCGGATAACGTCTGGACTTCTTGATCTAGCAGATCCTCTATTTGCATAGGCTTCATGACATCGGAATTGAACTGAGGATGCATGAAAGATGCTTTGATCTGCTTGATCAGAAGCATGCGAACTGTTCCTGGGAATTTGGGCGCAATCATTTGCGGCTTCATCGAGACACTTAATTGCGGGATATCCTGTCCGGCATCGGGTGCAAGCTTTCCAGCAAGCATCTTGACGAACGTACTCTTTCCTCTGTGTGTGTGAGCAATTCAACGGCGTCAACTACAAGCGTCTCGCACCTATTGACAATTGAGCTTTACAGACTCACGTTCCGTTCTCTCCCAACATGACGATAATCTCAGAGTCTGAGAAGTTGCCCGCTTCAACATTGAGCTTGAATCCCCCGAGAGTTTTGCTCATAGCGGGGTAGTTGAAAGCCTTGGTATGATCGATGATGAATTCGTCTGCTGTTTCCGACATCTTGAAGTTCAAAGCTTCATCTCTAAATCTCAGATTTTCACTTGGGATTCTTCCATCCAAGAAGTTGTTGATTCCTTCTCTGACACCTGCCGGGAAGGTGACTACTCCGTATGCTCCTGGTTTACCGTAGAGACAGCAGATGAAGTCGGATAGGTAATCCAAGACTGCTAAATCGTGCTCTACGCAGATTACGTAGGTATTGGACTTGGCGAGACTGCGGATGGCTCGAGCGGCGTTCAGACGTTGCTTGACATCGAGGTATGAGGAAGGTTCATCGAACATGTATCTGAGGAGAAGATCCACCTGTTAGCCGCTGCGCACATGTCTCATTATTTACGGCATGAACATACACGTCTGCCTTTTGCACACATGACATGGCAATAGCGAATCTCTGCAACTCTCCTCCAGACAGCTGATTTGGTTCACGGTCCATGACCTTGGTCAAGTCCAACAGGTCAATGATCGTCTCCAAGTTCTCATTCTGCGATTTCCCAGTGAGCATATCCTTGACTGTCTTGTTTCCTTTGATAGCTTTAGGGATATGTTCAACGTATTGTGGCTTGATCAAAGCTTTTAAGTTATCTTCCAGCAGCTTCGTAAAGTAATTCTGCAATTCACTACCACGGAAATGCTTCAAGATCTCTTGCCAATCGGGTGGTTCGTCGAATCGTCCCAAGTTGGGCTTCAGCTGTCCTGCTAGGATTTTGAGCGCTGTTGACTTGCCGATACCGTTGGTACCGACGAGACCGAGAACTTGACCAGGACGGGGCGTAGGCAGGCGATGAAGTTTGAACTAGAGTGATGCGGAAGATAACACATGTAAGCGGGCCGGTCCTGCCATGTACCACATGTCGTGACAATGTTGGCCACCCACAGAGTTTGCTGAATAGCGATGCGTCACTTCGGTTGCGAGATTGGTAGGAAGGTTGATGATTTGGATGGCGTCGAATGGGCATCTATGAAAGTCACAGCAAGTGAAGTAACGTGTAACGTCAGCTCAATAGCTTGAAATCTTGTTCTTTGCCTCCCTTGATCACGTCGTGTCCGCATAGACGTCGACAAGTGAAAGACAGACAACCAACGCACTTCTTGGGGCAGATACCGCATCCAATACATAGTGTTTCTGAGATGAATGCAATCTGATTGTACAGAATGAATGTCAGCTTGTGGCCTTTTTGAGCGCTTTTGACTTGTCTCTATTCACCTTTGATGTGTTCGTGACTTCAATGCAGAGCTTGCCCTAGAGAGCGGTAACAGGGAGAGGGTCAGCAAGGTGTGCAGTGCATGCTTGTACGAGGATGGAAGCTACTGAGCTTCATCCCGGCCCGCCTGAGGTGTATATAATGTCGCTGTGCATGATCCATAGCCTCGTATAAGAAAATTGACAACTTACCATGCGGACGACTGGACACGACTTCTTGCATTCCTGCCGACACCTGCAAGTGGACGAAGACACATACGTGAAGATTCATTGTCAGCACATCTGCTTCTCAGGCTCCATCCTGCTCTCTATGCCTGTCCTCCAGGACCACCCTCCGGGCATTGATCTCGAAATGGCCACTCACTTCTTGGGCTTGCACCTGTCGGCGTCGACCAGCGCAATACGCGTGAGCTTGTCAGACATGGTGGATGGTAGTCTGGCAAGGTGCGTATGGCTTCGAAAGTGCTGTGTGTGGATGTCGACTATGAGATGAAGTGACCGCAATTGCCCTTTTCAAGGCAAAGGCAATCGGTGCTGCTTCCGCTCAAATTGCAAAGGTACTGATTGGCTCGCTAATTCAGCTACAGCGGGCAGGCAGACCCCGGGGTAGCCTCAAGTAAAGATGAATGCGTCTGGCAGGGTCGTGCAAGTCTGTTTAATCTATCATCTGCTGGTCAGAGCTTAGTCCCGACTACAAGTCCATCTTGAAACCGCCACTCGGCTGCTGTCTGACCATTGAGATACTTTTCGGGACTCGCATTCACAACATTTCCAGCCAGGTCAATATTGGTACTACTATGGTCACTCTACTGCCGCCATGTGACGTTGTACGCTATATCCAATTTGCTGCAGCCTTCAGCAACTTTCAGCCAGGCGATGGTTTGCTCCATCTTTTGAATTCAACGCCACGACACAGTTTCCGCGACATCCCCTCTTGAAGTGACCAGTGTCAGATTTTGCCCTGATGCTTTAAAGAATTCCCTAGCTTGACTGCCAGCTCGGTCGTAATCTTGGCGTCGAGAGCATAG
Organism: Cystobasidium sp. 2NF920; assembly: GCA_023628255.1. Lineage (NCBI taxonomy): Eukaryota > Fungi > Basidiomycota > Cystobasidiomycetes > Cystobasidiales > Cystobasidiaceae > Cystobasidium > Cystobasidium sp. 2NF920. Next base: position 414,454 of record JAMALA010000011.1, read on the forward strand.
AGCAGGCGGGGCGCGATTGCTCCGTAAACTTCACATTGTCAAGACTGGAAGTCCTAATAGTGTATTTCCAAACGTCGGATGAAAGCACAAGATTGCAGATCCATCTGTTCGAACCGCTCAGATCATTTACTCCAAGAAATAGTATGCTATGTCCCGATGACTGCATTCTTGAGCGGAAAGAACCCATGCATTGGCTTGCTTCTGTAAAGCAAGTACATCCTCTGTATCCTGCCAAACCTTGCCGGCAAAGGTTCCGGTAGGCTGCAGCATCATGGGACGCGTTATACCCAATGTTCGCAACATCGGCATCCTTGCGAGGTCTTCCGTCAACTGCTCAAGATCGTCCACGCGCAAAGGTGGCGTGTCTGAGGCCAGGGAGTTGATGCTGCCTGGAAACATAGGTGACAGATAGCGGTGCAGGACACCAGGCCTGAGATATCCGCCTCGTTACTGAAGTTTATGTTCGCAGATTTGATGCTCGGAAAAGTAGGTAACGGCAAGTCTGCCTCTTTGTTTTCGAAAAGAAAGCTTTCTGACAAGCCTATGTGCTCAACATGATGCTGAACTTTAGCCAGCACATCAAGGGCGTGGTGCTCATGAAGGAGCGGCGTATCGTCCTCTCCTGGGCTGAGAATGATAGATTCAAGTGGGAAGTCACCGCTTGCTGCTTCCCCATAGCTGCGAGTACCTCCAGCTGGTTGGCAATGGCTTGCACAATTTCAGGCTCATCATCGTGTTGTTATCGTGAAAGATTCCAATGCTTTGCATGTGTGAAGGAGAGTTAAGAAGGCCTCTGACACGCCCTGCGTTTGAATTGCCTCTGGCTGACTGACTTTGAGCTTGGTCAGCTTTTGCGCATCGAGACACTGCATGATCTGGAGGAGCGATACCACCCTGGTCTCAGCTCATGTGTGCAGAATTTATTGGGTATACCTGACCGTTACCCCCCATCTCACGATGCTGGCTCCGTAGCACGTGATGGAGCTGCTACGGTTTGACCCGTTCCGAAGGTAGGTAGGAGAAGGCTGGAGTACGAAACATCACAACGGAACGTGCACTTCCCTTAGCGGCACGCTCGTCATAATCAGCACGCCGCTTGGCACGGGAGATGCCGCTCACCGCAAGCCCCGTACCGCGGGCTGCCTCTATAACATTGCTCCGAGACTTCTTGGTATTACAGGACTACAACAGTTGTCGACGCAGACGCAGACCCGCAGGCCAGCGGTCGCGGAGCAGTGCTTGCTGACACTCATGCTTTGACTTTCGGTTTAGCTTCCTCTTCCCCTAATCTTCTAACAAACAAGGCGTTCTTCATTCCAGGTTGTACAGGCTGTTCCTCCTCGATGACAGCACATGCAATAGCTAGCTTCGTTCCATCGGCGTTGAATGATAGTGAAGCTATTGAGGCTGGATACTTTGGCAATTGACGGAGGCGCTTCTTCGCTGCTGGATCCCAAATGGCCACCACACTGTCCGCTCCTCCTGTTGCAAACGTGCCGTATCTGAAACGAATGACAGTTCTATCAGCGAGGAACTCTACGTCTATACCCTTGAATAAGGGATGACTCACTGGGGGTGGAAAGCCAGAGCATTGACAGGATACACAGTATCTACATTGTCAACCGTCTGTCGGTGGCACTTGAATGCGAAATGCCCTTTTTGCGCCTTTGCTTCCATATCATAGTACTCAACGGCGACTCGTCCTTCGATTGAACTGCAAGCGTATCCCTTTCCAGTAGGCATACATTTCACGCATCTAACCATGAACTTCAAGCTATTCTCTCGCTTTTGATACGGCTCAATTGACGGACTTGGATTCGCGAAGTCTTTGGTGTTATAGATGTAGACGTGCCGTTGTGCCATAGCAATGACTAGCTTGTCGCCTGTCGTGTCCATCGAGAACGCTTTTGCGGGTAGTGGAAGGGTGACTGATGAAGGTGTGCTTGATGATAGACTGTGTATCCGGAAGGTGCTGTCCCACGAAGCTGACACGACGCAGTCTGAAACAATACTGCTAGATTAGCAAAGACCAGATAGCTGCAGAACACTCCGAGACATTGAAACGATGCGTACTGGCTGATTCAATGTATCGGACGCATCTCACGGCGTCATTGTGCGTTCCAATTATGCGGTATGTTGATGTTGCAGTGTCGGTTCTATCGGTAGAGACAATCAGACCCGTGGACCATACGGCAGCATCAGAGTAAACAGCAAGCAACATACTCGATGACGTTTCTATCTAAGCCTCCACTGTAAATCTTGTTTGAGCCGCTAGCTCCCCAGCATACGTCGAAAGCTGGAGCTCTCGAAGGTGTGAAGACCTTGACTGTTGACGGGTCGGCAGAGGAAGTGCTATTGTAGAGGTGGATGGTCTGCGAAAAAGCAAAAGCATAAGTAGGTGTCTGTAGAGGATATCAATGTGTTCATAGACGCACTCCATCCCATGACGAGCATAGCAGCTTCTCTGGATCTGTCGGATGATATGCTACTGCTGTGATCGCATCTGACGGCGCTTGGAGCTCGATATCTGATGCAGCGGGCAGGAGGATCAGAGTTCAACCACTGCCTAACTATCAGAGACTACTAAACTATCTCACCTTTGCCTGGTTCCGCCATTTTGATGTTAATATCGCAGTGAGTAGAAGATCAAGCGAGGTATCAACATTCGCCTTGCTTTTAGGCAACATCACGAAGATATCGACTTCGACTTGGGGGCTGGTCAAGTAGCCGAGACACTCTCAGCAGTGTTACAGGATGGCCATCACATACACGCCAGCTAGACAACGAAGCTTTGGTGCGAGTGCGAACGGTCGAGGCACTGGAGCGGGCATGGACATCGACTACGCTGCTTCGCCCTTTATGGAGCCTCCCAGAAAGCGTGAGCGCGAGCTTCAAGTATGGCACGACTTGCACAAGCTGAATATCGTCCCTCCTAGGCACGCACTACGAAGCCAATACCGAAATGGACTGGGAACCACACCCTGTTGCACGCCCTTCAGCCATGTTTTCAGCAAGCAACAATAATATCGCTGGTGGCACGGGACCATCTGCCCATTCACGCGGATTTCTCGCTTCTGCGTGCAAAGACTCTCCATTCATGTTCCATACATCAGCCATGCAGCTAGATGAGCCTGAGAAATCCGATATCACGCCTGTAGCATCGACTTCTACAAGCCAGCCTGCCGATCACCTACCTTCGTCAACTACTACCGTCCCAGAAACTGAAGCCGAATCTGCACGCACTCAGACACGCGATATTGCAAATGGTGCTGTACAACGAGAGAGACGCAAGAGAGATCAGCTTAAAAGCTGGCAAGTCGCAAAAGGCAAGGGCGTGCAGGTCGAAGATGATAATCCAGATGATAATGATGAAGACACTGTTGATGAGGTTGACACGTCTTTTATGGAGTCGCTGAGCATTAGCGCTCCTATTAAGAGCTTGCTCGTAAGTGTTTCATGCCTATATGCATGCTTCTGCGCTAAATGACCCTGCTATCAGCGCCGAACAAGGTCCAGTAAACGACATGGCGAACACGCGCCTGTACACCTCAGCCTTCACCATCACAACTATCACTGGCCACAGAATGGTCAAGAACCCTTCCAGTTCGGTGCACTATCGGCGAACACACATACACCATCGCCGGCCTCCCCTCTTCCTCCTTCTGGATGGTGGCATTCCGATATGCCATATGTTCTTCTTGGCTACCTCCAATTCGGGTTCAATACATCTCTTATCATTCTATCCCTGTACCTCCTTCTCTGCTTCCTCCTCCTTCTCAAGCATGATGTGACAGAGCGCGTATCGGAGTACAGCATCGAGCTGCAACAAGAGATCATGCACTGCTCGTCGCAATACATCTCTAATCGGTGTCAACCGGGCGAAAGAGTACCAGCGATGGAAGCCATGTGTCAAAAGTGGGAGTTCTGCATGAATAAAGATCCGAAAGTAGTCAACAAGCTCAGAGTAGCGGCGGAAGTTATGGCAGAGGTAGTCAATGGCTTTGTCGAAGTCATCTCTTGGAGGTAAGTCTGCATTACAAACGAATTATGATCGAAGGAATAGGTAATAATCAAACTATGGCTGAACTGTGAAAACAAAAAAGGACGATGCTCTTCCTACTGGCAACACTATTCATAGTAGTAGCATATACAAATAGAACAATTACGACATATCGTCGGCAGCAGCATGCAGGTGACCATCTGGATCAGGCGTACAAGTCGCACTCCTCATTAATAATGGGAGGTTCTAAGGTCTCCAAAACATACTCCAAGGCGCGAAGTACAATTACCCCGCCGTACACTAGTGAATGAAGGAGGTGAATGAAGATTGTGAAAGGAAGGTAGAACAAGAGCACGATCGTAAACAATACCGTTGTCTTTCGCACAAGAGGAGATTTCAGAACCCACGGATGAGTGTATCGCGGCCATTGTACATAGCCCGTCTCCAGTCGTCGAGTAGCCTGTCAAGGCCAACAGGCTCTTGATACATCGGTTCCGGATTCTCTTTGCGAAGTAGATATGCTTCCTGAAGTCTGTGATTGATATATTTGCCATCGATGAAATCCTCTTTTGCGATCCCTCTTCCGTCGTATACTTGAAAATCTTTGATCGGTAGAGGGGAGACCCGAATGCCTCGAGGTTCGCAAATTTCTCTGGCAACCGCAACGCAGGCTGGGAATCGCCAAACATCATAGATGCGAACCCGGCGCAGATGCTTGATGCATGCCCAAATAGCTGCACGGAAATGTGGGCAGAAGATGTGATCTGGTCCACCATACATTAGGATGCCGAGCTCTTCTAACTGATTTGAGGGAAGCAAGTCGAGCTCGCGTGCATGTCTGACACCGACTTCTAGTCGACGTAGTTTCGGGGCATTCTCCATGGTAAGGTAGCTTGCCATTGGGGTGAAGATGCTGACCTGAGGTGGAAGCTTTGGGTCCCAGGTGGTATCGAGACGGAGGTGTTCTACGCCGACGAGAAGGTTACCGAGGAGATGCGCGATTTGCACCACTGTCAAAGCCGCGGTCTGTACAGCGAGATACTTTAGGTTTGCGCCTTTCTCGGTTGCCTCGACAAGCTTAGCTAGGAATGCGAGCGGACCGATAGGATCGTCATTGGATTCGATATGGACAAAGGTGAAGGCCTCAAGTGCTGGAAGGGGTTGCAGCTTGTACAGATTTCCTGTAAGTTGGCCATCGCCATGTGCAGCAATCGTGAGCTGTTTCAAGTGGTTAGCGTTACCATTGATGATGTTAACGATATGTTCGTATTGCCAGTGGATTTGACCATAGTGATGAATAGTGAGCGAGGTGAGACCCAAAAATTGCTGCTCGCTGACATGGCGAAAGAAGTAACCATCTCCGCTCAATGTAAGCGAAGGAGCTTTGCATTCTTGTGCTAGCTTGATGACATGCTTGACTTGGCGGAGGGTGGTAGAGTCATCACTGACAATGCTAGGACAGCCTAGGTCGAAAGATTCTACTGTGGGGTATCCCCCTAGTTGTTTGAATTGCTTGATAAGAGGATCGGGGTCGAGCCAGTGAGCTTCTCTAACGAGACGGATGCGTCGGTACAAGTATCGCTTTGCTATAGCTGTGACATTCGGATGAATGAGAGCGAGATTCACTACAGAGTTGCGTCAAGTGCAATGTCAGCTAATATACTTTTGGAAAATGCCTGCCAATTCTCGGCTACGGCACTCACGGAGATCTTTCGAAGTGTGAGCATGTGCATCCACAAGCTCGACGATCCTCTCCAGTATTTCTTGCGACAAATGGTCAAATGACCGAAACTTCTCTCGGGGTGCATTGCACCTTTCAATGAAGGCTCGATATTCCAACAGAATTGGAATGCTTGACATGCTGGCCTTCTTGTAGACTGTGCAGAAGCTGTGGAGTAAAGGAGGATTGAAGAGAAGTTCGAAAGATGTGCATGAATTGATCACTGTCTGCTTGCTTCCCGACAGCGACCCCTTCACTTACTGCCAGATCGAGAAGGCGCGCCTCCTACAGATCCGGCGGAGTTCGGGTGATTGAGTCCGGTGACGTGAAGTGTGCTTGTAGATGCGCGCCTAGCGCGTAAGAGAATTTGACTGATGAGCGAGCGCGCCTCAATGCTGTCTGCGTAGTGATTGTGAAGTTGGCTGCAGAAGATGTGAGTATATGCACGTCGATAGGAGGATGGATGTATGAAAGACAAGAAGCGTGACTTCAGGCGCGTGTCTATCAGGACATCAAACAAAGACTGGAATGTGGGATGATCATCAGCAAGGTCACGCCGTACGGGATGGCCATTCCATTTCCAGTCCGAAAGTACATCTCCCGCTCCCCGGCACGTGTTGTCTAGGCAATCCTGCATGGACGGCGTCACCGGCTGGTAAGGCAGGCTTGTGATGTCATGTATGCTGCAAGTAACGTCTTGTAGTACGATTTGTATGTCGTAGCTCTCCCTGTAGTGCAGGCGCTGTCGGACAGGGCCCGCGTATAGCGACGCAGTGACAAGCGAGCGCAAGACGGACAGGGTGACAGTCTACGACCAGTATGAGAGAAGGAATCCTGTACAGTCGCATGCGAAGGCTTCGGTATTGTATGCTGTACCATAGAGCTGCCTTTAGGATGGACCATTCTGTGGTTCAACGAACAAAGAAGCCGAGCATGAAGAATGTGCATGTGTGCCTTGACGAGAATGGCTTTCGGAGAGTTGCGTTGTGCCTTGACTCTGCACGCACGAATAGCGAGGGGAGACTGTAGACCAATCACCACCCCAGAAGGAGTCTTCCACAGTGATAGAAGGTGCTCCTACTGAGCTGCTCCAACGAATCGTTTTTCAAGAGCCGTATCCACGCTGTTCCTGCCTGCGCCGTCATCATGGGTCGCATGCTTGAGAAGATCGCTCGGACCTTCAAGATAGGACGGTGGAAGTACTTTGCTGGATGTGAGTGTATCTTGCATGATTCTTGAGAGCTCTGCTCATGCTGAAGCCGTTACTCGCAGATGATTTAGAAGGTCAGTATGAGAGCCATGCTGCTGGATTCTGCACGCAAGATTATTGACGGTGATCGTCATCGCAGGCAATCGTTACTTCGACCTTCCTCATCCGCTGAGTGGGTCAATAGAGTGTCTAAGTGGTGCATAGGTAGACTTCTTGCTGATGCTTTGTGTTGCTCGCAGATCCGAGCTCATCGAAGCGGACTATCGACTACCGCGTAAAGCGCGATTGGGCCGACTACCAGTTCCAGAGTATGCCGGTGAGCAGGAAGATCACGACCAAAGCAGTCAAACATCACAATCGGCTGAATAAGATTCTATCTGTCCTGCTGTAGGCACAATGGAATGCATGGATGCGCAGAACACGGCTAGATCCTCCTACAATCGAAGAATTGCAAAAAGATCTTGCACGTCAACAACGTTTGAAGCAGAACGTAGCACGTTTAGATCAAGCTTACGCTGAAGAAAGAGCTCAATTAGCGGCTGAAGCAGAGAAGGTGGCACAACTAGACGCTCCAAGGAAGAAACAAGCACAAAGTACCCAAGATGCTGGAAGTGGCGAAACGCAGAAAGTGCCTCCGTACCCTTCCCAAGGCAACCCTGCTATTGTACCGACGAGTACGGCTGAGACTGGACATCCACCCTCCCAAGAATTTGGGGCTAGTATACCAAAAGCCACGCCGAAAGAAAACCTTTTCCCCGGTATAGCCCAAGAATCCCCTGAAAGACAGCAGATGGCAGCTGCATTAGATGATGCAGCAAACAAGACGATGGGTAAAGACGAGAAAGAAAAGCAACTGCATTCTGGTGTTGCGTCGCCGTGTGAGGCTACTGTCTGCAACCTTCGCGAATTTCTCCACAGCACATCTGACTCTGATTATGCTATCCTCTATAGCGAAACGAGGGGAACCTACTCCTGCACGTGCAGATGCACCGGCAACACCAGCAGATACTTACAAGCCTGAAGAATGGAAGCCGCAAGCAAGACGGCGGGGTAATAAGCAATGATCTTGCGTATGTCTGCTTGTGGTGCAAGTCTAGGCCGCTTCTGCCAGATGTTGTAAGAAAAGCCTTTTCCCTTCATAACTGAAATAACAAGGTAATGCGTCAAGTCATAGTACACGCTAAGAGCCTAAGTCAATAACCCTGACTGTGACTGAGTAGAGTATATAGGTCTGAACAGGCCTCTAAAAGTCCACAAGCGTCGTCTAACAAGCGGTTGTTATGAAGCCTATTTGACGTCCTTCCACTTGCTGTTGTCTTTGACAAATTGCTCGAAAGAGGTAGGTGCTCTGTCCAGTAGGCTATGGGAAAACTCTAAGCTGGCACCTCCATAGTAGCCGTAGGGCTCCCTGTAGAATGTAGCGGGCATTACAGAGGTGAATCAGCAGCCTATCAACCCACTTTGGTCCGAGGTAAGAGGCAGAAAAGCTTACATGAAGAGCATGTTCTCCACGAGCTCCTCTTGTATCAATGGAGGCATACCCTGACTGCCTAAAATCTGCTTGAAGACATCGACGGGGAGCTGATTAAAAGTCAAGCTCTTTCCAGCTTCAGGCTTGGCTTTCTTGAACTCTTCAATCATCCTCAACGGGGTGTAGTAGTCGGTTGCGCCAAGAACTTCCTTGCCGAGCGTCTTCTCTCGGTTCAAGAGGATGGCCTTGACGAAGAGACCGGTATCCTTGTCTGTGTCGAACAATGGAATGGGAGCCTTCTCGGAGAAGACCGCGTTGAATGTCCACTTCCCATCCTTTTCAGCGATGTTGCTGGTCAGGTTGTCCCTGCATGGCGTCACGGCTGCACTTAGCAAAACTCAAAGCGTAATCTCCATATTGAGAGTGAGCGTACATGTAGAAACCAGGTAGGAAGTAGGTGGTGGGTACACCGCTCGACTTGGCATACTCGGCAATGCGAGCTTTGGCATCAAAGTGATACACATTTGGGAATTCTCCCTTGGAGAGCTTGTTGACATCTTTCAGGACTGACATGATCAGATGGTCGACCTTGTTTGCTTTGGCTGCGTCGATTATGTTCACGCCCTGCTGGTATTCCTTTTCTCCGTCCATGGTTTCCCAACTGAGGAGACGCACGCACGTGCAACAAAGTGTGAGGCGGTTAGCGTCGTCCGGCGGCCTTATCTATCGGACTGAGTATTCAAGGGCACGAGAGACTGACTAGTTGGTAACGGCGAAGGCTGCATAGACATCCTTCATGGCAGCTTTAAGCGAAGTTGCGTCGTCAAAAGAGGCAGTCACTGTCTCCACGCCTTTGGCTTCGAGTGCTTTTGCAGCAGGCTTTGAGGTGTCTGGCGGGGTTGAAATGCAGTCAGCTTTCATGCTACACGACGGTCGTGTCGGCCTCACCTCTAGTCACACCGCGGATTTTGAAGAGTTGAGAAGCCTTGTTATCTGACAGGATAGACGAGACGATGCTACCACCTTGTTTTCCAGTCGCTCCAAAAACTAGGAGAATCTTCTTGGATGTCATGTTTGAAGGACGCTTGAGAAGAAGGTGGAGTACGAGAAAGTAGGCAGAAGTCGGCTCAAGGTGATGGGATGCAGAAGCAAGAGGAGGGAGCCTTTCAGAATGTCGCTTTATATATGCAATTAGTTTTGCCTTGCTTTCAAAGCTGTCTTACTCAGGTCTCTGTCTTTCTCCACCGTAAGCGATCATGCGGACTTGGAAGCGGCTTTTACATTCCAGACCTGTCACGTGCTGATTAACATGCTGATAAGCGGAACTCATCAACATTGCATAGCTTGGTAAGATAGCAGTAGGTGCACAGCAGACGTCATGGCAGAAGCAAACCTCAGCCTTATAGCTACACCGGCTACCTGTGGAACCTTGGCTGTCCTAAGGCATAGACTGATAAGTGCACCTCGTCGAAACAGTCGGCTGAGCATTGAACGTAATAATAACAGATGGCGATGCATTATGGATTTTTGCCAGCATCTTAACAGTGAAAGTTCAAACCTTCTGAGGTTTGAATTCGAAGTTTGTCTGGTCAACTCTATTGCACATCCGTCGCATAGCATTTGGCTGAACTCGCGCTGAGCCGCTTGGGTACACTCGGCGGCCAGCAGGGCATCGCGCTCTGTTTTGGAAC